>JAPFBL010000311.1:60000-414140 GCA_026182355.1 Hermatobates lingyangjiaoensis | reverse complement strand
AAATAGTAAATAGATATATAGATAGTAAAAAGAGTCCTACATTGTAAAATTGAGTGACTGATAGCATAAAGTTTAAAATCTCACACTTGATTATAGATTAGTCAGTTAACAGGAATTACGTGGCGTCTGAACTGGGGACTTCGAGTGAGCACCTGACAAAGAGTTAGCCACTTCATTGCAAAAATGTTGCAACATTCATAGAACTTGTTATTCATTGCTCATTGCAATAAATCGAAAATACAACCTAAAATATCAACAAGGTCTAAAAAAATTTTTTTTCTTTTTTACTTAACACATGACAAAAGAATTAAGCAACATAAAAATATATTGCTAGCCTTCATTATATTATATAAACACAAAACATTATTGTAGAAGAAGTAGATCTTGCAAAACCCTTAGCAGCTGTGTGTTCAGTGATCAGCAGATATTTAATTATTTGTATAAGCAGGCACATATTTACCCCTTCGTGTCAGATCCTCTTTCAAGATTCAATCTTTGTTGATAGCTATATTCCTTTAAGCTACTTTTTTTATTTTAATATATTCCTTAATTTTATTATTTCTTTCAATTTTTAATTTTTCCTGGTTTTTATTATTAATACATATTATAATTATATAAAATATAATTGTTTTAATTGTAATTATAATATATATTATTATTATCACTGTTTGAAAGCTGAGAAAGGTGTTACTTATGTATATATATTTTTTTTTAATAGAGGAATACAATATATTTAAATCGACAGTAAATTACAGGGTTTTTTTCCAATGATTTTATTTTGACTTTTAACTGATTTTTTTTTTTTATTTAGAACATTTGTCATCTCTTGTGAGAAAACTAATGAGAACTTATTATAAAAACTGAAACTGACAAAGATTCACTTTAGAAACTAAACGAAGAAAGAAAACGTCTAAAAATATTCTCTAAAGCAAAATTTTAAACTTCAATGTAATGGATGATATGAATAAAAGATTCCTTTATTTCAAGACAAAATAAAAAAAAATTATGAAGTGTTAAATTGAAAAATAATTTTTTTATTTTTAAAATTGTTTAAAAATAAAGACAAAAAAGTATAATTTGATAAAATTAAACAATAGAGATAATATTTGTTTAACTAAACAGATTGTCTTAGCTATTTTATAATATTTTCACTTTTAGTTGAGTATTTCATGTTTTTATATATTTTTTAACTTCTCTGTTTTTTCTTTTTCTTTTTCCCTCCTTACTTGTTGGTAATACTGATTAGTGAAGCAGGTTTGCTATTTTTCTATTTTCCTTGGCATCCAAACTTGTCAATAAATAGAATAATCTAGAATTCAAATCGCAAATGCCTGTAATTATTTAAAGTAAAGATTTTGCATTTTGAATTTAATACAATATATTGTGTGGTAAAAATATTATCAGACTGCCTTGGAAATATATTTTCAACACTTTATCATCAATAAGTACATACGATACAGTTATTTAATTATATGGCTCTAAGTAGAAGCATTTAAGTGATATAATTTCAGCACATTTCTCGAATAATTTTTAAAACAATATTAAAAGGTTATTTTTTTCTAAAAAAACATAAAGAAATGAAATAAGAGTTTAATAAATTTTAATAAAAAAATAGATCTTTTTTTTTAAAAAAAAAAGAAATATTACGGCACATAAAACTTTAGGCAGGCATAGCAATTAAACTTTTAATTTAATGATTTTTTTTTTTAAAATTTCAATCCTCTCTCTCTATTTTTTTTTGCATAAAGATAATTTATTTAAGCCTAAATTCTTATTTTAGAATAATTAAAAGGAAGTTTTGATCTGAGATTTGTGAAAATAATGAACAAAGTTTTGAAGGAGATGGTAGATTACGAAGTCGAGCTGCTTGCTTGTCTATCAATCTCCTGATTCGAAGGAGCAAGTTTTTTTTCTTTCCTACCAACACTTCTTCGACCACTTAATTTTACTTAAAAAGGCTTTATTTTTAAGTAGACTACGAGGTGGCAACGCCTCCTTGCTTAGGTCACCAACGTCTTAGAACAAAACAGTGATAAGTATCCACTTGTGGTGAACATCTAACTCAATCAATGTTACCAGTACGAGGTATTTCCCACAAAAATGATCAAATGTACTACATTTGGAACCTTTAGATAGAATATTACTTTCTATTTGATTATATTTAATTTAAAAATCAATAATTTATGGTATATATTTGCATACCAGCAGGGATGTAAAATATTTTCCAAATACAATAATATATTTGTGAAAATAATAATAATAATAATTTTTTTTTTCCGAAGTAGGATGTGGAAAAATCTGTTCATCAGACCCGTTAGCAAGACGTCTTGTTTAGGGTATGTGGGGTTTGGGGGTCCCGACCCACTAAAAAACCACATCCTATTTCCTGGCAATACCTGACACGGAAACCGTTTGCACATTACTTCGTGCCGGTGCCTCAGTCCTTTTGAGTAGGATTCACCTTCTTGTCCCCATTCGTTCAATCATTGCCCTTGCATCACACCACTTCGTTCTTCTTATGATGAAGAACCGCCTCTACAAAGTTTGCAGCTTTTGACCAGTTAATAATAATTTCTTAAAATAAATAATAATAATAAAATAATGTTTCTGTGTTTTTAATGCATAGTAAATATATAAAATTACAAAAGCTGAGTGTGACGATAAAAGTCTTTTAATTGTAATTCCGTAAATATTGTTTACCATAGAAACGTGATTTTTTTTTGATATTTTAAATTTGAAAAAATTTTATGACATAATGGTTTAATGAACCCCTGCACATATAAATATGTTACCCGAATCCCCTAAAATATGAACACAACCATAGATACAAGATTTCACATAAACACGTGAAATAACATTCAATGATCAAACAACATTATGAAATGGGAAAAAAAGACTGAGATCTTTCAACTGTAACAAAGGGTCTTCGACAGAGTTAAAATCTCAACAACCATAGGGAAAGATTGGCCTAATGAGTTTTTACATGAACTTGTCAAGTCGACTCGTTGTTGGTTTCGTGGTGCCTATGACTCCTGACTTATGATGGGTAGAAACTGGATACAGCGTTTAAGAGCTCTGGCACCATTTCCGTCTCCAATAGTTTTTACATGGTCCAGTTCCAACACTGAAACCAATGTTTAACTCTAGGTCTAGGCTTCAACTCCGGAGCCAATGTCTGATGATATGTGCAGTTCCAGCTTTGGCTCCCATGTCATTGTATCACGCTAGTTCCAGTTCCGTCTTCAATGCCAATGTTTGACACTAGGTCCATCTCTGGCTCCGACTTCAATGATTAATGCTACGTGCAACTTCATATCCGATATCAATGTTTGACTTTAGGTCCAGTTCTAGCTCAAGCTCTGAAGACAATGTTTCACACTAGGTCCTCCTCTGGCTCCGATTTCAATGTAGGTACAACTCCAGTTTTGGCTCTAACTTGTCCAGCCCTATCGCCGGTGCGGAGCCAATAAAAATAATTATTTTCACTAATTATTTGTAGGGAATCATAGAACATGAAATCAATATTTTACATATACTTTTTTTTAATCTCAACTTCGTATCATAATCTGTTAAAATGTTTCATATAAAAATATGAAAAAATGCATAGTACTATATTAAATATTATAAATTTTGGATGCTAAGGAGAACTGAAGATATGGCCTATTAACTTACCTGGTCACTTGTATATAGTTAATATTATTTATATATTATTTTTTAAGTTAATATTATTTAAAGAATGTTATTACATATTTTGGAAAGAGGGTATTAAACATTTTTTTTTTAAACCCCATTCATAGGAGGTACATCATGTGTGACCTGTTTGGGGATGATGAGTTTCAAATATACCGCTTTCAAGAACAAAAAGATTGTGCCCTTTTGGTTTAACTCGTGTTCGATGTTTATATCCTCTCTAAATTATAGGTTTTTCCATGCTTATAAAATCGTATTGTTTTCTGCATTTCCTTTTTTTTTGTTTTTGCCTACAAGAGAACTCTATCTAAGGTTCCCATTACTTCTTTTATGAGGTCGTCAAGTCCAGACAGCTTCGTGTTTCAGGAAACCAATAAAATGCTTTTTGAATTTCCAAGCTATTGAGGTCCCAGATAATGGCCAGATCATACCAATGTTATTGTCTACTTTGATTTTCATGCTTTAGTTATAACAATATATATAATTTCTGCTTTTTAAAAAAAAAGTCAGTTATAAGTAAGTAATAAAATAATACAGGATGGCAGGTTAATAGTGAGTGAGCAAGGCTAACATACAAAGTGAGTATGTTTTTCCAAAGCTTGTTACCACGCTACGGTCCAGAATCTTTGATGGGTCAAGTTGACACCTTATACAAAAATGGGCCTCATAGAGTAAGTAGATTAGCCCTATTGTTTGAGAGCAATTATGCATAATGGGAAAGTCACTTTTTAACCAAAAACCTGTTTTTAGACAACACTTTTTTCTTCTAAAAGACTAATTATAAAGTATTAAAATATTAGCATTATCTTTGAAGCTACCAAAACAATAAACGTAAAATAACCTCATTATTAAAACAACAGGAAATATAGTTTTTTTTTTCAATAAAATGTACAAATTTTGACTTATAATTCAATCTGAAAGCTTGTGAGAGTGATACAAGTCATACCGTTTAACAGATCAAAATGAAAATATACCTAAAAATAGAATATTTTAAGAAGAATGAGTTGAGATAATTTTTTTTTCAAGTTAGATTCACCAAAGGGGCGTTACAGTACATTTTCTTTTTTCAAAAAATGTCTTTTTGACGCTAAACTGCTTTTAAAAAAAACCATGAAATTATGGCAAAAACTGAACCAAAAATTAACTATTTATAAAACAAATATATGTAATTTCAATTACAAGAAAGAGCAAAAAAGCTATAAAAACTGAATATTGCTTCTGAACTAATAGTTTACTTGGTACACTTGTATCTGTTTGCATTTATTTACATTATTTAAATTGGCTTAGAAATATTTTGAGGGAATCGTCCTAAAAAATGAATCCTTTGAAATAAAATTTATATTAGATGTTTAATGAAAAAATATTTAATAATTTAATAACTTAGTATTATTTGTAAAAGAATAAAATACTTATATGTAAAAAATCAATGCCAATCAAACATATAATTTTTTGATGCTTTCCATACTATGTTGGATTTGTCTCACAAAATACTCTAATCAATCTATATGTTGCACGCTTGAACAAACCTGAGTGACAGATGTATTTTTTTGTGTGTGTTTATGTATCAAATTAATTTTGGGTAATATTAAAGTTTGAGAAGGAATGGACCCTTTCCTATTATGTTATTGTCAAATATCTAGTTCTTTTACTATTCTAGACTAATAGTCCATATCTAAAAAAATAGCTACCAGCTATAAACCTTTGAGATTATACTAAAGAGCAGGCTTTGAATTTGAAGACTGGCTAACTACTAATATTTTTTTTTAAATCTACATTCACAGCAAATTTATAACGGAGTGCAACAGGGAGGAAAATGCCAACACTCGCTCAGAGTAAATTGGATGTTTGACAAAGAGAATGAAAAGTAATTTTTTAAATAACACCAGCAAGTCACAAAATTCTCAATGTAATAACTTTATAAAAGACCAAAAATGTGTACATAATTCAAAAATTGCAAACATTCTTTAAAAAATTAATAAATGAAATTATCCCACATCTTAAATTAAAAATTATCTTAAAACAAAAATTTTTTCTTACATGTTTCTGACATTTTTGAGATAAAATAAGAATATTCTCATGTTTTAAATGGAAAACTGTCTGAAATTTTTAGTGTAGATGGAGGTCAGATAAAATATGTAAGAGATCCACAACCTATTGGAACGAAAGCCATATTCTCCTGTAAGAGATTATTTCTTAACATGAAATCTAAACTTTCGTGTAAAAGTTTCAAAGAAAAATGTCAAAAATGTTATTACTGCTGTAGTTATACCAATGATATTATTTGCATCAGTGGTGTGATATACAAATATAAGCATTTATATTGAGAAGTGAATCAATCACTATTTTTACTACCTCCAGGAATGAAAAAATAATAAACCTCACCAAATTAGATATTTATATTATGCCTAAACGGGATATTATATATTATGTACCCAAGAAGTTTCATATTAAGTTTACTTATAGTAAAGTTGAGTGTAGGCCACTCCAGATTTTTTTTCTTTATTTGTTCAACTTCTGTGTTTTAGTTCTATGTTTTAGTATATTTTAGGAGAATAGGTTGTCAACCAAGTCCTTGGAACTGTAACATTAGAAGAGATAGAGCTAATAGAGCTAGCTATTATTAGAATTAGAGAACTAAGGCTGGGGATTAATAATAGAGCAAGTAAGGCAAAGTCGGCGCCCGCAATGATTTATACTTCCAAAGCCACCAACTGAGTCAGGACACTATTGACGGTCATCTGGGATAACAAGTTTTCCAAATGTTGAGGCCTTCTCAAGAAGGAGTAAGTAGTTGGAAACTGGTGAAATGGAGGGGTGTCATGAAATAGAGGGGTGGGAAAAGTTCTTTGATAAGGGTTTGAAACTTATGAACACCAGGAAAGGAGGTGGTATAAAGGAAACGGAAAGGGTACTTTTCCCCTCTCTTCTCTTTCTCCCAACTCAACTTGGACTAATTCCATCAACTTTAACTCAACTCTTTCGGAAAATTTTGTCAACCGTATTGGAATTCTTACACATTTATACACACACACACACATACGCAAGCACACACACACACACACCACAAACACACACTCATACACACAAATACACACACACACACACATATACACAAACACACACACACACACACACACACACACACACACACACATATATATATATATATATATATATATATATATATATATATATAATATCGATAAAAAGATTTCACATAAACACGTGAAATAACAATCAATGATCAAACCACAATATGAAATAGGAAAACAAGACTAAGATCATTCAACCGTAACAAGCGGTCTTCGCCAGAGTCAAAAACTCAACTTTGGTTTTTGACCAAAGACTCTGACGAAGACTCAAAGTTGGGTTTTTGACCCTGACGAAGACCGCTTGTTATGGGTGAAAGATCTTAGTCTTGTTTTCCCATTTTCTTATTGTGGTTTGATCATTGAGATATATATATATATATATATAGTAATAAACATGTTCTCTTTCAGTGTTTCAGCAGCATCTCTGTGGCGTTTTTTAAGGATGTTGCTTTTAATGTTGCACCGAGAAATCTTACCCACTCTTTGTATTTCTTCCCTGATTCTTCCACGCACCTTTATTATATAATATATATATATATATATATATATATATATATAAAACTAGAATTTTTAAAAGAACACATAGAAAAGAAATCACTGAACTCACTACTATATTTCGATGTCCTCGTCTTCATCGAAGAGAAGATATATATATATTATATATATATAATTCATTCGGGCTACGTCCTTCGACGTGGGGAGATCTCTCTCATTCGTCTTCTCTTCTAGTCTACTCCTGATGACGAAAAACAGTTCGAAATTTGAGAATTCAGTAAGTGTACTTTTTATTCCTTTTTCTGTGTCGTGCTTTGTGTAATTTAAAGTTATATATATATATAACACAAAAAACTACAATCCATTGTAAATTAAAAAAGACAATTATGGCTCGTTCTTTCAAAATTGCATGTAATATTTAATCCATTTTCATAACTAAATATCGGAAAGTAAAACTAGTTCAATTTTTGTAGGCGATAGTAAGATGAAAGGGTGGTATGACTTGTGAGTACCCCTTCTAATCCGAAATCGATTTCAAGCGCTCCTTTTCACCGGGCCAAAGAAGCCGTCTGCGTCAAATATTTTACTTATACTTTCCTACAAAATTAGTTCTGCAATATTTGTTCTTTATAGCCATATAAATGCTACTGAAAAGTTTTTCCACTTTTTTTTATGTCATTATTCATCACATTTGTAATTAGAAAATACTCTTAATTTAGTAGACAAATTAGCTTTCTTTGTTTACAGCGTTTGCTTAAATTCTTTGAAGATTTTGATATGAAGGATTCTTACTACGGTGTTTGAGTTTACATGATATAGTAGTTTGACACCGTTGTAATCATGATTCGTTATTGTGTACCATTTTAGCTCTTCTAATAGTTATAGGCCTATTTTAAGAGACTTTTTTTTTTAAATACAACCCTATGGGAATAGTTTTCTAATGCTTAATAGGGTGAGCGTATGGAATATAGTCCTTTAGAGACAAGATGCTTATAAAAAAAAAATCGTGTAAGAAACCATGATGTCATAGCTGAGTAGCATATGCTACCATCGTACTGCATTCAAAAATGACATGCACCTTCAAGTAACAGGATAAATGTTGCATAATGATCTTGTCATTATCCTTGTACTGGCATCATTACGGTAGTTATTTTGGCCATATATTCTAGAACAAAGGTTACCAAAGTGGGTTCCGCTGAACCCAGGGGTTCCTTAAAGGACTGTCTGAGGTTCCGTGAAAAACATTTAGTAAAAACATTTTTCTAAAAATTTTGTTTGTGGGTATCGATTTATTCTATATTTTTTGTGAATTATGAAACCGAATAATGTTTATATCTATATATAATCATAAGTAGAAGTGGTCAAAATTTTATTCATATTTAGGATAATATCCTAAAAAGAGGTTTTTGGAACTATCTGTTTCCCTTATTTCCTACTATTGCAAAAGTAGCACTTCACATATTGCTGCCATTTCCCGCTACCTATTTATGTGAAACTGGATTTTCTCTTTAAACCGCCATAGAAACCAAGTACCGAAGGAGACTTAATGCTGGGGCTAACTTGAGAATCAAACTCTCAACTATAAAGCAAAAAATGATTACAAACAAACTCTTTGATAAAATTGCTAGTAATTCTGTTTTTCGTGTTATGCACTTGTGAAAAATATGAACATTAAAATCTTTTAGTTTTGAATTTTTATTCGAAAAATACGCATTGCAGTAATATTACTTTTTTAATGGCTTTTCAACATACATACTATTTAAAAAGGCGTATGAAAATATTTATATTATGATTGTATGAAATCATTAGAATCTGGGGTTCCCGGGAAAGTTATTGGACCCAAAAAGGGTTCCGCGTCGAAAAAAGTTTGAAAAACTCTGTTCTAGAACAATCTAGCTAATTTGTGTTTCCCTCACTTCTCTCACTCCCTCTCTCTCACTGATCATTTCACTCTCTCTGTCTCTTTCATACTCTCTCTCTTTCACACTCTCTTTTCCTCTCCCTTCTTATCTTTCTCTCACTCTCTCCTTGTTCCATTCTCCTACCCACCTCAATCCTCACACAGTGTGTCTATTTTGTCCTTCTACTCGCAATTCTCTCTCTCTCTCTCTCGCTCTCTCCCTTTCTATCTCTCTTGCTCTCTCCCTTTCTCTCTCTCTCTTTCTCTTTCTTTCTTTCTTTCTCTTTCTCTTCTCTCTCTTAAATGCGTCTAAAAGTAATAAACTTCAATAAAAAATTGTGCATTTAGCTACTATTTCGTATCTACACATGTTAGGTGAATAGTCAAGTCTCCACTTAAAACGTTGTGTACACTAGATATTTGGAACACGAAAGTTTTTTTTCTATAGGTAAAATGAAACCTGAAGAAGAACAATGCATGTTCGAAACGCTTTCTTTGTATAAATACATTTAATTTTCTTTGGTATTGTAAGTGATTTCTCTGTATGCATTATCAATTACTATTCATGATTTTTGTATGTATATTACTTGATTGAAACAGGTAATCACTTACTCACATATGCGTTATTTATGAATAGTATATATAATATGTTTTGGAACATATATGTTTTATCATATTTCCGAACACAAGATATTAATCTATTATGTAAAATCATTAGGTTTTATATTGGTTTTTTTCGTTATGTTATATCTTTTATAAGATTTGGAACAAAAGTTGTAAAGAGAGAATTTTTTTTTGTTCTATTCTGATGCAGTAGAAATAAGGAGATTTCGAGACAAACATTGTAAAAGATACTGTATGGAACTAGAGTTAAGTGTTTTTGTGCGGTAGGAAATGTTTGTTTCACTGTGTTTATCTAATCTATTTACCATTTTCTTGCCTGACTTATATGTGACTTGGGTGAAAAAAAAAAACAAGAAGAAAAAGAGGACTCCGGCATTAATAACGTCTACAGAGAGTGCGGGGGGAAGTGGGTGTCCTTACAAGTGCTGTACTGAAATGGAGGTTGGAGATAAAATAACTGTCAGAGGCAGGGAGAGGTTTTGGTGCACCGACTCTCTCCGCAGAATCCCTGATATTTGGCTGTTTTGATCTCTTGCCAGAAAAACCCCTTCAGATTCCCACCCCGTCCAAACCCCCCTCTCTATTTTTTTCTCTCTATTCAACCTGCTTCTACCTATTTCATTTACACCCTTCCTATCAAATTAGTTTTATTGGAAATCAATGTGCTTTCAAATCTGCTTCACTTTGATAGTATCCCCCTTTTTTCCTATCTATCTTAAAAAAAGGTCATATTTCTGAGATTTTAGAAAAAAACTAATATACTTTTTATAATTTTTGGAGGTTTTATAAAGAAAATATTAAACAATTATGATAATGGGCATAGCTTGTCGAGTCATTGCCTTGCCTTCCAGTGAATTACTTTGTCTCCTGATGACGATGATCATCGAAATATAAAAATGAGTTATGTCAGTGTCTATCTTGTGTTGCTTTAATTATAACTTATATATAATTCATTATAATAAGTGTAATAATATTTCATTATGATTACAATTCGAAGCAGCTTCTCCAAATTTTAACAATATTTTTTTACGAGAAGACCTGCGTATAATCTTTACGAGATTATATCAATATATATATAACAAGATTTCACGTAAACACGTTAAATAACAATCAATGATCAAACCACAATATGAAATGTGAAAAAAAAAAGACTAAGATCCTTAAACCACAATAAGCGGTCTTCATCAGAGTCAAAAACCTAACTGAAACACAAGATGCAGAAACATCATCGTGAGGGTTTCAAAGGAGTGGGAGGGAAGAGTGGTATTTTAACAGGGTGTAAAGTGTGCAGGAAAGGACAATAGTCCAGAGAGGGATGTTAGGATAAACAAAGGAGTAGAGTAAGAAAAAAGTAAAAAACTGTCCCCTAGCAGCCAACTCTTCTATGAGGCTATTGGTCTCGTCAAGAAAGAATCAAGTTTGAAAAGCCCGTTACTAATGTTTATAATATTTGATCTATTAAATGTAATCAAAGAGGATTCGATAATATTTCTTAACAACATCGATTTTTCGTAGGTAATAAGTTTACCTCCGGTCCAATCAATATGATGATTTACGTTATTTATTTGCAAGAATAAGGCACTACTTTTTGTCTGTCTACTTAAATTGATTGGTATTGGTGTTGTTTTATATGTGTCTTTAAAGATTTACTAGTTTGACTAATATAAATTGTATGCCAATTTTTGCACGGAATTTTATAAATACCACCAGACTCTTGTTCCCTGGGAGAAATTTTTATTAACATATTGCCTACGTTAGTTAAATAAATATGAAATAATCAAAACATTCCATGTTTTTTAAAAATTAAAAAAAAACAAACAATTTAAAGAATTAAATTGTAAAAAAAAAACAGAATAAAAAAACTATTTGGTAGGAAATTGAGGCATGTATTGGTGCCATTGTGGGATAGTGATAGACGAGGTATGACAGTTGATAATAATATCTTATTTACTAACCTCTGTGATACTAACAATATGTATGTATTATAACTGTACTTCAGTTATAACAAAGAGCAGAAAATTAGAATGAAAAGATGTCTAATATATGCAACATTTAGGGTTCTGTTAATAGAATGTTATGAAGAAAATAAACATAGAATGAGGAATGATGGTTTTCGGAATTGAAGGCTATGAAAGAGTTGTTTCTGTCTTCTATAACGACTTAGAGATGGGCTTGAAAGCCTGAGGAGTTCGACTTGCCTCCATACCATACCTTTCCCCTTTCCATGCAAGGGCATCATTAGGAAATCCTTGGTCTCCACATGCCTCCACATTTATCATGAAAAAGTCGTTTGCCTCCAAAACTCCGTCAGGTTTCCAATTTGAACTGCGACGTGATTCTCTTCCCCTCCTGCCGCCCACCACCCCCTTACAAAACAGTTCAAACCCATTTCAAGTTCATTAATCCATTTCCAACCTCTCCCTTCCACTTTCAGTCAAAATACTATCCATTTTACTTCCATTATAAATTCTACCAATGTACATTTTGGTTCATTTATATGCATGAAAACTTCGTTAGTGTTCACAGATCTAATTACACTCTAGAAAAACAACATGATTCAAGTCAAATTGTACTCATTTTAATTCAAACATAGCACATATATACAACATAGCTTTATTATACTGTAATAGCTTTATTGTACTTCCAAAATCTAAATACAGTCAATTACCCTATTTGATTAAATTGAATCCATTCAATTCTTACCTTTAATGTAAATGCCGTAATAATCAATATTCTCTGAATTATCCATATATTTTTTTAGAAAAGTTTGCTTTTAAAATTTATAAACCAATTTTTGAAATATCTCAACTGAAATAGTTCTAACAATCAATACTGTCTGCATATTTATCGGTAAGGCACGTTTTGCCAGGTTAGCACAGAGGCAAAGTGCTCAAAGCTGGACTGGTAGATTGAGAGTTCAATAACCACTCTAGCACTGATTTTATTCATGCAAAAGGTAATTCAAATGATTTGAATTTGAATAACTCAAATATAATAATAAATAATAATACAAAATTTGTATTATTTATTTAAAAAATGTTGAGCACATTGTCCTTTGGAGAAGACATTAAACTGTTTGCCTGCACGATATCAGGTACACGTAAAAGATCTCTACTGTAAACACATTGGAATTAGTTAAAATTTAGGACTTCCAATATAGAATCAACAGGTAATGTGGCTCGCCCATTACTATAATGGTACCAAATAATTAATGTGCCACCATTTCCGCTCCCCAAAACAGCATTAAAAGGTGAAAATCTTACAAGTGCAGGCGTTGAAAAACAAACAAACCAATACCTTTTATAAATTCTTGTTGTTTCATTTTGACTTCATTTCGTAATAAACAACGATGAGAGCTGATATGTTTAAAATAAGGGTTGTGTTCAGCTCCTTTATCTATGCTGTGTTTCATTGGAATTTTTTTAACCCCAATTGTTTTTTTATAAAATGAACTGTTGTGTGTTCTGATATTTAGTACTTGTCAAATTGGGTTTTTAGCATTAGCCTTATCAAGAATGCTAACTTATCTAATCTTGACTCTATTTACCCTCTAACTGCGTTTATCATTTAGATTGTACCAGATGTGGCTCATTTTACGAGAGATTATTTTTATTTAAAAAATAAAAACAGTGTCTTTTTTTTATAATTCTCTTTTTATTATAATATATAATTCTCTTAGAATTCTCTTTTTTAGAATTCTCTTTCAAATTCATTCATATAATGACCTTGATTTACAATTGTTGTACTTTATTTATTGTTACGTTTTATTAAAAAAAAATGTTATACATAATCTTCCATCATAGTTTTGCTCACAAATTCACACTTTTTTAAATTATGCTTCCTATTATTTTTTTTTTATTTGTGACTATTATTATTAATTTCTATCTTAGACTTTTTCATGATAGCAAGTTTAACCTTATTAAGTGCCCTTACGTAATTTTTCTTTCTTTTGAGGTCTATGCGAAGCCTAAATAATCAGACAATTGAATCATTGTAGGGTAAATCTAATGAATTGGTCTCCACATATAAAAATTCATTAGATTTACCCTACAATGAGTAAATACCACATAATAACTGATTGCACTACATTAGAGACAATTGAATGTTTGTTTTCTTTAGAAGTTTCAGTTATAAGTTTTTAATTTATATATGCGTTAGGTATTTATTTATTTGTAGAGGGTGATTGTAGTACTGGTCCTAAGAACTATTGCATTTTCCCTCCTTCTGTACTATAGTACCCCAGTTAGCTTCAACGCCTCCAAGAAGCTCAGCACTTTTGCTTGGTCCAATGGTAAAAGTTATTCTATTGTTTTGTTGAGTGTCCCAAATGATATATATGCGTTACTATTAAGTTAAAAATTGATCCAGATCTGACAGCATAAAAGTTTTTCTATTGTTTGTGAATCTCCAGTATATATTTCAACTTAAATATACAAATATCTTACATTTAGTGATGAAGACATCTTGATCAGTAATGAGAATTACAATAACATTATCTTATATTGCAAGATCAATAAACCATGTTTTTGTTATAAAATATGTTTACTTCTCATGTTTGTTTACTTGTTTCCAATTTTCTTATATTTACATATTTAAATAAGTTACCTATTTGCTTTGCTGTATGGCTATTTGTTAATTATTAGTTAAATCATTAGTTGTGCAATCCGTAATTGTGTGGTATTTACCCATTCTGAGGTAAAATGGATAAACCAACAAAGTGAGTTGTCTTCACTTGACCAACCCGTCAGTACCACATCCTTGGTGTCTTCCTGATAATGAACACAAAGTGTTCGAAACGCGTTGAATAAAACTTCATTTGTGTGGAGACTTTTGTTGGTTTATCCATTTTACCTCAGAATAATTATTAGTTTTTGAATAATTTGTAGATTTATCAGAATGATTGTAAAGATAGTGGAAAACACGGAATTCAAAATTTTATTTGAATCTGGAAACTGTCTAGATCAGAGTTTGGCAAACTTTTCACCATCTTCATAGAATATTTGTCTTTTTATCGATCTCCCCCCCCCCCCTCTATTTCACACAGATATGTAAAAGTTATAAATGTGAGATATAGAAACCAAAAATATATCTCTAATCGTAGTCTACAGTCTCCCAGGCTATATACTGAAATAATAAACAGTCTTCATTGATATAGGTTAGGTTAGGTTAGGTTAGGTTAGGTTGCAGTGGCAGTCCCACAAGGGACACACTTAGGCCGAGCATTGGCCCTTTGTGATACCACACAATGAAGATTGATTCTACAGTGGGAGTCCTAAATTTTGCCTAACTCAAGTGTATTTAGAGTAGGGATCTTTAACGATTACCTGACATTGTACAGGCTCGGGACCGACACTTTAACGTCCTTCTCCGAGGGACGACGTGCTCAGATTTATTCACCTCCCGCGTGAATAAATCAAGGGGCAGGTGGGGATCGAACCCCGGTCCTATCAGTTCAGAGGCGAGCACGTAACCACTGAGCTAACCTGACCCCCCTTCATTGATATAAAATAAAAGAGAATAGAAAAATAGAATATGATATGGGTTAACCTGCATGTCAATAGAGAAGTTTAATAGTATATTGATAGCAATGCGTAAGAAGTATTTATCGTTGAATATTTGCCAGGAAGTTAATTACATAAAATTACTATGGAAATACTTTATATACTTTTATTAAACCTCTAACATGAAAAAAAAATTCGTTTAAAATAATCAGGATTTTAAACAAATTACCTTAAAATACCTTATTATTTTCAAAGCTTTAATCAATCAATACGTTTGTACAAAAAGTAGGTTCAGGTTGAATATTCTAAAAGTTGTTTACAAAACTGTTTTTAACTCGATAAACAGATGGTAGAGCAAATAAAACTCAATAGTAGTGAATAGGAATATTATTCTTTACTATTTCTCATGACGTTGCTTGGAATAGTGCAAAACGTCGTCTTCATTCCGTTCACCAAGATTTTTCTACATCCACCTATTCCTAATAATTTCTTTCGAAATGTTAGTCGGCACTATTCAACATGTTAAATATTTACCTTCACTGACTACCCTTGTAAATGTCGTATTCGACAGTTAAAGAGTGTTTCATTCATCCTATTCAATCCATACCGAGTCAATCCCCTACCTGTGCCACCTAATATGTAAGTACAACGTCGAATGTACTGAAAAGTATTATAAAAAAAATCTGGAGTGGCCTACACTCTACTTTACTATAAGTAACTTATTGTGAAATTTATTAATTATATAAAACATAACGTCTCATTTAAGCATAACGTAAACATCTAAATGGGATATAATTATTAGCCTTTCATTCCTGAGGTAGTACAGATAGTGATTGAAGGACATATCAATTTATAAGCTTATTTTTGTACATCACAAATAATTTATTATTTGCAAATAATTTCATTAGTATAACTACAGCAGTAATAACATTTTTGAAAAACGAAAGTGAACATTTCTTGAAACGATTTATTCTCCTACAAGAGAATGGCTTTCGTTCAAACAGCCAGTATATTTCTTACATCGTTTACTTGACATCCTTCTACATTGAATATTAAAGTAAAATTTTTAAATTTAACACAGGAAAATACCCTTTTTTTCTCTGAAAAACATCTTAAACAGCGAAGAAAATGTTATTTTAAGGTGCTTTGTTAATTAAAGATGAACGATAATTACATTTATTAATCTCTAAACGAAAGATTCCAATTATGAATTATCATTTACATTTTTGGTCTTTTATAGAATTATTATACTGGGAATTTTTATCTTTAAAATAATAATAATAATAATAAGCTTCTTAGTATTTAATAACATCATTTTCCTTCCCCTTTGTCAAATAACATATATACGAATTTTGTCTGAGTGAGTGTTATTATTTTCCTGCACAATATTATTCCTCGTACATCTCATATAAGTCAATAAACAATTTAAATTATTCCTTTATAAATATCAATTTTATCTCAGTGGATTTGCTCAAAAAATGTCTAAGTCAATGTAAACAATGTAAAAAAATATAATAAAAATTCGACAAGTATAGCAGGTGATCTCTTAGTCTAGGATAAACAAACAGTTTTTATAGCGTTATTGCTCTTTTCCGTAATTGAAACTTCATGAATTTTTTTTTATGAATTGCTAATTTTTTGTTCCATTTTTGGTCAAATTTTCATTATTTTTTAATGAGCCTTTCGCGTCAAAAAAACATTTTCTGAAAACAGAAATCGTACTGTAACGCCCCTTTAGCGAATGTAATTTTGAAAAAAAATATCTCATCTCATTCTCCACATAATGTTCTATTTTTAGGCATAGTTTCATTGTGATCCGTCTAACAGTATGGCTTGTATCGCTCTCACAATGTTTTAGATTGAATTATAAGTCAAAATTTTTACATTTTATTAAAAAAAAAATATTTCCTGTTGTTTTAAAATTCTGAATATATTTTTCATTTGTTCCAATTGTAACCTCAAAGATAATGTCAAAATTTCAAAACTCTAGGGTTATCAGTTTAGGAGAAATAAATGTTTTCAAAAAAACGGTTTTTGGCAAAAAAAGTGACTTTCCCATCATGCATAATTCTTCCCAAACAATAGGGATCTTCGTCTTTATGAGGCCCATTTTTGTGTAAAATATCAACTTGATCCATCAAAGATTCTGGACCGTAGCGTGGTAACAAGTAATGCTAACACACGCACCCACCCACCTACCCACCCACACACACACAGACATCATCGTAAAAACCTCATAAAACGACTTCTGGGACCTCAAAACATGTAATTCCGTCAAAATCTCCAGATCGAATTTTTTCACGATCACTATACTTTACTTATAGTAAAGTAAAAAAACAAATCTGATTAATAAAATTTGAAGATTTATAACATTTAAATGATTTACTCGTATTAAATTAATATAAATCAATGAGAATCATTAAACTATTCTATTATTACAGTAAATAATAACAGAAAACGTTATTTATTGGCCAAGTTATCTTCCATAACTTGAATCGCCTGTGCTGCCAGTTTAAAATTGTCACCTTATTTTCCTCATTTGGGCTGTTTCCTTTCAATTTCTACTCAGGCTGCCTCTGCGTTTTCCAGCTCCTACGCTTTCTGCTTATCTCGGTAGATAATATACATTTAAATATATTTATAAAAATCACAAAAATAAATGATAAAAAGACTAAGATCTTCTAACCATAACAAGCGGTCTTCGTCAGTGTCAAATAACTACGGTTGGGATTTGATTCTGACGAAGATCACTTGCTACGGTTGAAAGATCCTAAACTTTTTTTCTCATTTCTTATTGTCGTTTAAATATTGATTCTTAGTTCACGTGTTTATTTTGAAATCTTGTCATATTAATTTTTTTTATCTTTGAATATAAAAAGATTTCACATAAACACGTGAAATAACAATCAATGATCAAACCACAATAAGAAAATGGAAAAACAAGACTAAGGTCCCCCAATCGCAACATGCGTTCCTCGTCAGAGCCAAAAACCCAACTCTCCCATTTTCTTATTGTGATTTGATCATTGAATTTTATATATATACTAGATACCCGTGACACTTTGTGTCACTCAGAAATTATAACATAAAGGTATTGAAATTAATTTATTGAACATGATTGACATGTTAGTGATAATTTTAATTCTTGTTTCTTGTTATTAAGGCTATTCAATATAATACAAAACTACGTTGGTTTTCTGGAGGAGAGACTTTTGCTGTAAGTTATTTCTGACAATTAAGTTAGTTGTGGAAGCACTTTTGTAATAAATACTTATCTTAAGCCGGTCTCCAGGATTGGTGCATTTAGTATTAGTTTTCATAATGTTCTTAATAGCTCTTTCGTCAGTTTTATACTCTCTTATGAACCTTATTTATTTATGATCCTTATACTCTCTTATCTCTCCTGAAGACGATTCAACCGAAAATTAGAGATTGTATGTGTGTGATTTTAATTTCTCTATGTTTCCTTATGTATATTGCAATATTTATATACCCATACATACACACAAACACACACACACACACACACACACACACACACACACACACACACACACACACACACACACACACACACACACATAAATACATACATCAATTCAAATGTTATCAAAGAAATGTCAGACATGTCATATTATTAATATTGCATTACATCCACTGAGATCCATCATGGCTACCCCTCGTTAATCTCTTCTCATGCAGCTGATCGTAAATCTTTCACATCGTTCAGCCATCTTATTCTCAGACTTCCTTTCGTTATCGTTCAATCACTGTACCTTTTTCATGCAGACTTTTCAATATTTGGCAACGAAACCTGAATTCAAGGTAACCTAAAAAAAGTGTATCTCTGTCAAATTTCAATAATAATCTTGTTTCTTTATTGTATTATTATAATTTATTGATAGTAAATTCAAAACAATAAGCTTATAGAAAATCTACCTTCGTAAAAAAACGATTTGTCAATTAATTTAAAAGAAAGAGTAATGTATTCTTTGTATTTTTTAATTGGAAAACCTTATACTATTTTGATATTTCCTCGTTCAGAAAGTTGAAGTTATTATATTATTATATATTATATATTATTATAGTATTATATTATTATAATTTTTTGATAGTACATTCAAAAAAATAAGCTTATAGAAAATCTACCTTCGTAAAAAAACGGTTTGTCAATTAATTTAAAAGAAAGAGCAATGTATTCTTTGTATTTTTTAATTGGAAAACCTTATAATATTTTGATACTAGCAAACGTACCCGTCTTTGACGGAATCAAAAATTCTATTATACTTGGTATTCTAAAATATAAATTATAGTATTATACTAATACTACAATTAGAAGTTATAGAATAGTAGAAAATACCATTATTAGTACAGTGCTAAGCAAATGCCTCTGTATACAAAGATTAGATTTTAAGTTAGACATACACAAATCTACAATCAATGTTTCAGCTTTAAATGTCTTATGGTAGCAATATTTTTTGGACAAACCGACAGACAGAAATTATTCTAAGGGTACATGTGGCTACTCTGAACTATGAAACGTAAAGAAAACTTGAAATGAGTTAGTTCTAATTAACGTGCTCCCAGTCAAAAGCTAGCACGCAAGCCACTGGGCTACTCTGGTTCCATACCTTACTTTATTACCAGTGTTTATATTACGCAAATATTAAATTAAAAAAAAATATTTTTGTTGTATTTATTTATAATACATTTGCACTACTGTCATCGGCGAGCAAGCAAGCTACTGGCTACCCTGGCTAGATCCCTTTACTTTATTACCATCTTTTATATTACCCACATTTTAAATTCAAAAAAATATTTGTTTGTTACATTTATTTATAATACATTTGCACTACTGTCATCGGCGATCACGCAAGCCACTGGGCTACTCTGGTCCCATACCCTACATTATTACCAGTGTATTTATTAAGCAAATATTAAATTAAAAAAAAGTTGACAGTTATATATAATACATAGCAAACGTACCCGTCTTTGACGGAATCAGAAGTTCCTGTTTTGGTTTATTGCCGTGTGCCTATGCCTTTTGGCTATACCACGGAGGAATCAGAAGTTCTGTCATTTTTGGTATTTCAAAATGTCATTAGAAAATATAGAATAGTAGAAAATACCATTATTACTGCAGTGTTAAACAAATGTCTCCAGCTATTACACTACATTAGCTGTCTGTCCTTCAGGTTCATGGTAGAAGAAAGAGTTGAAACCTCTGACCGTTGAGCATGTAAACTACATTTGACCATGTGAGAAAAACTTGGTTTTGCTACCTTGTATTCCTGCGTTAGATGAAGTCTCCCTTTGCGACTTAGTTAACGTCATTGCGAAATAGACTCTGACCGGAATTTGCAATCATTTCAACGTAAACAGACAGTGGCTCGGAATCAATGGTATGTGAAGTATACACACAGACTCCCCAATACCACACCCAGTCATTATGCCCGCCTCTATGGCATATCTGTGTAGAGCACGAACTCAGAGTCGTGTCCCGTTGCACAGTTTTGGGGCACTCATGTTTCGTAACATGAAATTTGTTACTGCTACTAAATTGCAGCATGATTGGTGCTCTACTTTAAGTTTTTACTCATGAGCAGGCAGTCCAGGAGAAATAAATTCAGAGTCAAGAAATTCAATTAGATAATGAACTATTCACTAATCTTCATCACTAATCCAATCTCTTTACTGACTTGTAAGTTCTTTCCTCGGCTTCATATAGCGTAAGAACTTGTTTGTTGATTTCTTATGCCTGTTCATATTAAGGGCTGAGAATTGCTCGTTTACAAAACATTTATTCTCAATAGATAGTACATCCTTAACTCTGTGAAACACCATTACGCAATATATTCATATGCTCAATTGAAATTAAAATCAACTAACAATACCTACTTGCCACACCTGTGTATTTTCAAAACAAACTTGTCTGTGAAGTTAGGAAAATACAGCTAAAAGCCCCATAACTTCGCTTCTGTGCTGAATTAATAATTTATTTAGAGCCCATATTTTAAGTTAGGCACACACAAATCCAGTGTCAATGTTTCAGCTCGCTATGTCTTATGGTGGCTGAGTTTACTTGTGACAAACATTTTTCCGTTAAACGTCCATAACTTCACTTCTACGTTGAATTTCCAATCAATTCATAGCCTATATTTTAAGTTAGACCTACACAAATCTACTGTATAAGTTTCAGCTTTATATGTCTTATGGTAGCTGAGTTTACCTGTGACAAAGTTTTGCGGACAAACCGACAAACCGACAAACCGACAAACCGACAAACCGACAAACCGACAAACCGACAGAAATTTTTCTAAGGGTGGATTCGGTTTCTCCAATGTATGAAACGTAAAGAAAACATGAAATGAGTCAGTTCTAAGCAATGTACAGACAAAATCATTATTTTATTTATAAAGATTTCCTCGTTCAGAAAGTAGAAGTTTCGTCAATTTAATTTCACAAAAATAGAAGACTATAATAAAGTAAATAGATAGTTAATAAAAATTATGTAGAAATAAATCGGACAAAACAAACAAAGAAGAAATAGGTAACTACCTGGAATGATTCTGTAATATTTGACACATTTTTAGGAAGGTTGTAAAAAAAGAAAAAAAATGAACTTGTGCCCAGCAGTGTTCTAATACCATAAAGCAAGCTTCGTTCAAATTAGTTTTCTGGTTTTCAACCTTGAATAGCCATATGTATCAATTGTTTTTCTGTTGAAATTACGAAGGGTTTGGTAGAGTAAAATTCTCTTTAAAAAAAAAAAAACATGAATAAGAAATATGGTTTTTGTAAAAAAAAAAAGTAACCGAATTAGTTGGGCGAAAGGGTTTATTTTTACGATGGCAGTTGGAGAGGGTGGTTGTGATTGGATTACACAGGAGTCCGTCTTTTGGACTCTGTCAACATTTAATGGTTACCGTCATCGAAAACTCACTCTCTGACTGTATTTTTTTTCACTCACAAGCTGTTATGTTTTTCAAACTATATATAAACCATTCAATTACGAATCGTTTTTCATAATACGGGTGTCCCAAAAAAATGTATACACACTTTAAATTACTGTAATTTAGATGTTTATTGTAATTTATTTTTACCCATGTAAACTAATTAATAAGCATTATTTTATTGTTTTGCCACCAACTGTTCTCAAACTCATAATTAATTTAATTTTAATTATTAATTTAACTCATCAGAAATTACATTATGCTGTGGATTATAATCAAAAGGACTAATTCAGTGATTTTTTTAACTCAACTGTGGCTGGTCTTATTTACTTGAACCTGCTGCACCTTTTCAAGTACTTTTTCGATCTTTGTCATCATCAGTAAGAGAATGAGTTAATCTGAAATTTAATTTTTCCACTTAAAACATTTGTACAACCAAATGCAAACAATTAAGTTATCAGCTTCTAAAAGATGGGTACATTTTTTTGTAAACCCTTCGCATTATCGGTAGTATGTAGAACAAAGCGGACTACACTTTGAGAACAGTTGGTGGCAAAACAATAAAATAATGCTTATTAATTAGTTTACATGGGTAAAAATAAATTACAATAAACATCTAAATTACAATAATTTAAAGTGTGTATACATTTTTTTGGGACACCCTGTATATAATTATATCAAATATATTTTTATTGTAATATAATATTATAATATATTTAATTATAATATAATAACAAACTTTTTTTCAGAGTGATTTAACCATTGTAATTGGGGTATAGCATTTTAGAATTAATTTTTGTAAATTATTTTGCCCATCCATGTCAATAGTTGTTCAATATTTCGAATAGGTATCAATATTTCAATCGAAGTTTTTTATCAGGAAGAGACAGAAGGGAAGAAGTGGTACTTTCCTTCAAAACGGACAGTGGAAGTGAATCTATATATATATATATATGGTATAAATAAAACTAAAGTTTATCGGGACTCAGTCAGTTCTTCAGGTTCAAATTAAACTCTCATTGCCAACGTTTCTGATTGAAATTGAAACGTTTAATTTGAACCTGAAGAACTGACAGAGTCCCGATAAACTTTAGTTTTGTTTCTATTTCACGGTCGATACTTTTATCAATATATATATATATATATATATATATATACACGAGTTCAATATTCAAGAATAGTAACACACAGAGTAAAAAAACATACTTACAGACTCAAATTTTCGGGTAATCCGTCTTCAAGAGAAAAGAGAAAGGGAGACCAAGCACGTTGTAGACGCAACGGCAAGTCATATATATATATAAACAGATTTCACATAAACACGTGAAATAACAATCAATGATCAAACCACAATATGCAATGGGAAAACAAGACTAAGATCTTTCAACCGTAACAAGTGGTCTTTGTCAGTGTCAAAAACCCAACTGACGAATATTATATATATATATATATATAATAAAAACTTTTTCAGCACTTGGTCAGTTCTTAAGGTTCAATTAAACTCTCATTGTCAATGTTTCGATTTTTTTTAATACTTTTTACATATTCTCATATCACATTCATACGTTCTTCTTATATCCTCATAATAACGTATAATTATTATCAAAATAATTAGTATCGACCTTCAATTGACCTAGTCCTGATAAAAATTCTATTTTGTTTCGACTTCACGTCCATACTTTTATCAATTTATGTGTATACTAGACCACCCGTGACCCTTTGTGTCACTCAAATTATAACAATAGGTATAGAAATTACTTCACTGAACATGATTGACAGGGATTTTTTAATTGTTTTTTCTTGTTATTAAGCCACCTGTGGTCCTTTGTGTCATTCAGAAATTATAACAATAACAATAGGTATAGAAATTACTTCACTGAACATGATTGACAGGGATTATTTTAATTGTTTTTTCTTGTTATTAAGGCACCTGTGGTCCTTTGTGTCATTCAGAAATTATAACAATAGCAATAGGTATAGAAATTACTTCACTGAACATGATTGACAGGGATTATTTTAATTGTTTTTTCTTGTTATTAAGGCACCTGTGGTCCTTTGTGTCATTCAGAAATTATAACAATAGGTACAGAAATTAATTCACTGAACATGATTGACAGGGATTATTTTAATTGTCCTTTCTTGTTATTAAGGCACGGAAATAGATTCTTATATGGCCCAAGCTTTTGATATGTTATCCTTAACCTGATTCAAGATTTATACACAGTAATTATATGTAGTAAAATTAAAATCATTTAAAATTAGAAAAAATCATTTATTTTATAAACATAAATAAATAAAACATAAATTGAAATTATATAGACAATGAAATATATTTAAAACAACTAAACTTGTGAATTGAAATATTCAATTTATTTCCCCAAAATAAAATAACATTAATGAAATGAATGTGTCTTTATAATATCACCTTGGAACATTCGTATTTTATCTGACAGTTGCGTTCAAGTTGTCAGAATAAAACGACCGCTTGAATGAAAGACGAAGACTGCTTGTTACGGTTGAAAGATTTTAGTCTTTTTTCTCATTTCATATTGTGGTTTGATCATTGATTGTTATTTCACGTGTTTATGTCGTGAAATATATATATATATATATATATATATATATATATATATATATAACAGATTCAATAATATATCGACCGTTTGATAGAATAGGTGTGTTCTCTAATCGGGGTTCGGTCAATTTTCCAGGATAAGAAATCAAACTCTCGTTGCCAACGTTTCGGTTTTATTTAAAACCTTTTTCATAGGCAGAAGTAAGAATTTTTTAACTAAGAAAATGAAATTTACATTATTTAAAGGAACAACAATGTTAGCCTGACAAAACCTTCGACTAGACTGTCTAGTCGAAGGTTTTGTCAGGCTAACATTGTTGTTCCTTTAAATAATGTAAATTTCATTTCTTAGTTAAAAAATTCTTACTTCTGCCTATGAAAAAGGTTTTAAATAAAACCGAAACGTTGGCAACGAGAGTTTGATTTCTTATCCTGGAAAATTGACCGAACCCCGATTAGAGAACACACCTATATATATATATATATATATATATATATATATATATATATATATATATATATATATATAATGACAAAAAAAGGGTCAAAAATGGACCCAGTAAACCTCAAAATATGTAGTCAATGGAAAGAAAACATGCATTTTCGTGATTTCTATACTTTGCATAATGTTAAGCTAAAATTATTTTTAAAAAAAAACTAAAAAGCTACCTAAGTAGTATGTTTTTGTTTCCTGGTAAATATAAGTTTTCTTTTAGGTTTTGTGCATTCGATAAAAACATTTCAATATGTTTATCTGTATACAGGCAATCAATTCAATCCGAATAAAATAAATGGTAGTCCTCTGTGATCAACTTTTCTTTCCAGTTATGGTATCCACCTATCAGTCAGTGTTAGTTTCTTATCATAATGAGGAATCATTTACATTTTCTCATATATTTACATATGTCTTTCTTCCAGATCTTTTAAAGTCTAGGTTATTTGTCTAGACAGTAACTAGTAAAAAAAAGTAATGATTTTAGAAAACTGTCTATTGATTTATAATAATAATAATAATGATATAGAGCTTCCAAGATATAGAAATAAACCAGTCGTTATTAGTAAGAGGATATCAAGAAGGAGATCTTTAGAAACTCGTCAAGGCTAAACTGTCAGACCGCAAGATAAGAACTACAGAGCAACAACGAGCAGACTTCAATTACTTGTCGGAAACTAAAACACCCTGTCATTTTACTCAAAATCCATGGTCAAAACATTAATGGGTCATCGACTTATTAGTGCAAATTACACATCCGAGCAAAGCCAGTTGCTAATATAAAGGGATAAAGATATTATAAAACCTATTATTATAGTTTACTTACTAAACAAGAGTATAATATAAATAGAATAAGTGTAGTTCTATTTATTTATATACATGAAATCAATTTGGTTAATAACTACCCGACTTTGTATTGTTTATTCAATCAATTGTTGAATTCTGTATGAATAGCGTTATCCTGCGTTGTACGATGCTCGTTAGCATACTTTTCCCTTAGGATATTATTTTGCTTTATTCATATATAAATTTTGATAGGACAGCATCCACATTCTTTTCAAACAGTAATTAATTAATTTCTAAAAACTTGCCATTGTTATAGAAAATATCAATTAGTATGGTTTTTTGTTCTCAACTGTCTAAACTGTTTGTTAGGCCTCTATTATTCTGCAGCTCGGTTCAGTTGTTTTAATTATTGAAAATCAACAGGTATTGTTAATATTCATTTTTTTTTTAAATATCCTTTCCTATTCCACAGTTGTTATTAAACTGTTATCACGTATTGTTTCTTTACTCCCGCTTATTGGCTTTTACTTTTTGTGCTGTTTCAAGTGAGGTTCATTTGTTTTGACATCCTTTTCTGTTACGGGTGAGCCACATTAATCTGATTAATTCTACATCGAGAGTTCTAAATTGTTCACCTCCAAAGTTTAAAGTAGGGATTCTCTTTTATGAGAGATGTCGTTCTTCAGATTCACAGTTTCTTACATTTAGGATCTAGGCCAAGCGTTCGTTATTGGGGTGAATTGTAACCACAGTAAATCTGCAATGTGATGAAATTAATTAAAGGTTTTGGTATTTTAATTATAAATTAAAAAAACTATTTTATTTTTATTAAACTTTTATTTATATATCAATATTTTTAATTGACATCTAATTTGTAAAATTCTCGTTATAAACGAAGTCAATGTAATGTAAATGTATATATAGTAATTAAGAAAAATAAAAGGGTTGTTACTAATGTTTGCATATTATTTAGATGCACTTTTTAGAAAAGATTCGAAAGGTGCGGCCTTGATTTAAATTCAGTTAAGTTGGGGTTTTCATTGTTGTTTAAACCGATAACCTAGTGGGTGATAACGTCAGCTCACTGTGCATAACAGAGAAGAAGCCGAACCTGAACAATCAGACCATGAGCTTCACAAGAATATTAAAACAGCATGCAGGGACGTAAGATTATGTTCAAAGTGTTAGTGCTTTTAGTTAATAACAACCATGGACACAAGAACCTGTCATAAACTGTGTAAAACTCCCACTCAATTTATGTAAACATTTCTTATTCAGTTAGTATGTTCAACAATTTAGATAGTTTTCATTAGCATTTGAGTTAAGTTATAATCTAGTTAAAAACTCTCTAAAGACTCCCTTCCCTGATGATGGTCAAAGTTGACCGAAACGTTGTAATCCTTCAAAATATTCATTATTCATTGTGAATTTGTAAAAAAAAAAAAATGGATATGAAGAATAAGACATTTGGCGAATTGCTTTATATCATACCGGAATTGTGGAAAGCCATATTCATAAAGTTACAAAAATTCACTCTCAAAAGGACAAGAATAAAAATTGGCATAATTTTTAACAAAACACACACTCACACACACACGCACACATACAAAATATATATATATATATATATATATATATATAATATATATATATATATATATTGACAATTAAAAGAAACGGTCCAGCGGACTTTTTTAAAATAAAATAAATTCAAAACGAAGGAAACACACAGAAAGACACAGACATAACTCACATCGATATTTCGACCATCGTCGTCATCAGCAAGTGTGAAGAGCGAAGAGTCCCGCAGGAAGACAGGGCGGTACTGTCTTCCGCCCTTCCTGTCTTCGGAGACTGCGGTCTCCGAGTTCAGTACCGCCCTGTCTTCCTGCGGGACTCTTCGCTCTTCGCTCTTCACACCTCCTGATGACGACGATGGTTGAAATATCGATGTGAGTTATGTGTGTGTCTTTCTGTGTGTTTCCTTCGTTTTGAATTTATTTTATTATATATATATTGAGATTTATTGAGGGTTTTTGGTCTAATATTCAAAAGACTTCGTTGCGAACGTTTCGATATATATTTATATCATCTTTAGGGCTAAAAACATTGTTACATTTAGCACACTAAATCAAATGTATATATATATATATATATATATATATATATATATGCGTTTAAAAAATGAATGTCCGATTTCACACTATTTAATTTGTTAGAAAATGTTTCTATTATTCTACAACTCTTTTTTACCTCTGGGTTTCTTATCTCATGAATTAACTCCCCATATTTATTTTCATTGAATTTATTCTTCGACATGTTTCAGTGTCGAATATATATATATACTTGGACTTTGTGTCGGTCGGTGGACACTTCCACGTCTCCGCTCCTGTGTTACTTTTCCTTTTCCTACCTTTCCTGAGGAAGGCGTGATAGCCGAAATGATCGATAATAGTAAGTGTTAGTCTCTTTTTTTGTTTTTCTTATGATAATTTTAAATATATATATATATATATATATATATATATATAATAAATTCAAAACGAAGGAAACACATAGAAAGACACAGACATAACTCACATCGATATTTTGACCATCGTCGTCATCAGAGTGTGAAGAGCGAAGAGTCCCGCAGGAAGGCAGGGCGGCGACTCTGCCTTCCTGCGGGACTCTTCGCTGTTCGCTCTTCACACCTCCTGATGACGACGATGGTCGAAATATCGATGTGAGTTATGTCTGTGTCTTTCTATGTGTTTCCTTCGTTTTGAATTTATTTTATCTCGGAGTTTGGTCAGGGTAAATATATGGAATCAC
Source organism: Hermatobates lingyangjiaoensis (assembly GCA_026182355.1). Classification (NCBI taxonomy): domain Eukaryota; kingdom Metazoa; phylum Arthropoda; class Insecta; order Hemiptera; family Hermatobatidae; genus Hermatobates; species Hermatobates lingyangjiaoensis. The sequence goes on along the minus strand of JAPFBL010000311.1, from coordinate 385,217 downwards.
CTGACCATATATTTACCCTGACCAAACTCTGAGAAGAAGAAAAAGTGTTTGTTAATATTTTGTGGTCAAGAAAACAGTACCGTATATATATAAACTAGAATTTAAAAAAGAACACATACAAAGGAAACCACTGAACTCACTACTATATTTCGATGTCCTCGCCTTCAGGAAAAGAAGTGAATCGCTCCAAAGGCTGATAACGACTGAGTTGGCGTTCGAACTGAAGCACTCAAACAGTGTAGCCAACTTTTGGAGGAAAGGTAGACAGGGAAGATAAAGAAATAAAAGCCAAATAAAAATTAAAAAAAGAAAACATTTAACTAAAATAAAATTAAAAGCTGATAACAACTTTAAAAAAAAAAAAAAAATCAACGATTGAGGATAAGCCCAGGAGCCGATCTACCGCCCAGAAGACTAATAAGTGCTTCTTCTGAAGCTCTCAGAGTAACTTTCGAATTAGTCTGATCAATCTGCCTCAGGACCTGTACACGGAAACAGTCATTAAAACTGAGTCCGTGAGAACTGGCATGAGTAGCAACGGGAAGGTCACTGCGTTTGCCAACGGATGACCGAAATAAAATAAAATAAATGCCTTTGATCTGATATATATATATATATATATATAGAGAGAGAGAGAGAGAGAGAGTTACATATTGAATATCAATAGTGGATGCAGATGACCTTAAAATCAAGGTTATAATATTGAAAATATTGACAAACCATTATTAGACTTCAAAAACTGATACTTTGAATAAACGTGTATATTTCAAAATGAAAGAAAGGAGAAAGCTTTTCTTATTTTATATTCACATAAGCCTCTAAAGACTATCCATTTACAAACCATACAAATACAGGGTATTTCTAAAGTAATAAAGAAAATATTGAATGGTAATAAAAAAAATAAATAAAAACTGTATCATGCGGATGTTAATAATTGAACCCTTCTATCTCGCTTTAGATTTTTTGTCACAGTTCAGTATAATGGAAATTGCAACTCTCTTTTATATAATCTAGCAATATAGCCAATTTTTTTGTGTGCCAAGTTCTACTGCAATTGTCTTTTTTTTTTACTTTCATTTAAAATTTTACATACATGAAATAACGAGGTAAAGAGTATTTCGATTGGGTCAACATTTTGCATGAAGTTTTCAACAGAAATTCACATCTTTAGGTGTCCTACCTCTTACAAAATATGTTCACAAATTGGATGTGTGTTTGTATGTGTGTGTCTGTTAGCAAAATAATACTGAATGAAGAAGAATGAAGAGATTATTTCATCTGCAGAGAGAATGATAAGCTCACCTCCAATATTTATCTTCTTTTTGTTTTGTTGTTTTGTTTTTTGTTTTTCATTTGTATCTAATACATACAGGAAACAATTTTTGATGATATTGTATTCAAGGGTCAAAACCTTAGAAAACTGTTTTTAAATAAGTTTTTAAATATTTAACGGATTTGATTAACGTAAAACGGATATTAAACATAAAGTAGTAATGTATATTCAAATAATATTAAATTTGATACAAATTCCTTAAACAGACTGAACAAGAATCAAAGAATTCTGCTTTGATAAAAATAATTTGGAAAAGAACATATCATGAAGCAATTTTCTATCAGCGCTCCTGTCGGAAAATGAAGAAAGCTTTCTTCTACCGATCTAAAAATTGATGCTTCATTATAAATGTCTGATAATTACCTAATAAATAATAATCTAATATTATCTAATAAATATAATAATAATCGAAGAATTATTAAAATTAGTACTTATTAATCCAATTATTAATGCATGGCCAAGAATACAGTCAAGAGTTGTTCATTCTTTTAAGATTTTAATTTAATTTTGAACAAAAAAAAGTGAATTGTTTTAATCAGTAAATGAAAGTTGTGTGGCTACCAAGCCATATCTTTAGTGACATTGTTTACCGAATATCCACCCCTTGTTCTAGATCTAACTTGATTGTTTTCATTGTTTTACTGTCTGTGCTAGTGAATAAATTCATTCTATCAGAGTTAAGAAAAAAAAAACGTCACTTTGAGAAGTTGTTTGACAATGTCTGTTTAGGCCAAAGAGTCCCTTCGACAAGTCTTTGGGCAAACTTCAGTATGAAGTTAGCCTTTATCCATTTAGTATCGTTCCAACGCTACTTTGCGTTGTTGATGAGTCACCGTATGACAAAAACGACAGGATGAAATTCCACCTCAGACTGAAATATAACAAGACGTAAAGTTAAAGTTGCGATTCAGGCTCACTTTCAGAGGAGAAGATATGTTTCTTCCTGCTTTGTTTCGATCTTTCGGATATTTTCAGCTATGCATGAGTGATGGTGTCAGCCGATCACTAGTCTAGGGCAAAGTCAGGTAAACGCAAAAGTCGTTTGACAACAAGAAAAAGACATTCAAAAACTCTTTGTCTCTTTGTTGATACTTATTGTTTATAATTACTACAACCTAATGTAATTTTTTTTATAAAAAAAATGGTATCTTCTTACTTGGACTGATGAAGCTAGAGTTAAGATGGTATTTACTATTGTGATTACAACTGACCTCTGTTATGATAGCAGTAACCCAAGTAGTTAAAGTAATTTTTCGGAAATTTTAAATTCAGGATTTTGGTTTTTTTTTAATACGTAATAAAGGAAACAACCCTAGTTTTATTGCAGAATAGGCAGGCTTTTCCTACATTTTACATGTTTCATGAGAATGCCAGGTTAGCCCATTGGCAGCATACTCGCCTCTGGACTGGTAGGTCCGGGGTTCTATACTCACTCTGGCCCTCAATTTATCCACTCGAGAGATGAAAAAATCTGAGCACGTCGTTCAGATGTATTTAACTTTAAATAAACTTGAGTTAGGCAAAAATTTAGAACTCTCAATGTAGAATCAATTGTTATTGTTTAGTATCAGAAAGGGTCAAGTTCAACCTATGTGTGTTCCCTTGTGGAATTGCCCTGCAACCTAACCTAACCTACTTATTCCGTCTACATTATTCTATTTCAAATCGGAAACATCAGACGAAACCATTATAAAATTCTAGAAATGAACATTTTCGTGTCGGCGAGAAGGAGGAAAGGAATCTTGTTCGTAAAAGCATTGGAAAGTAATAATTTAAACTATTATGTTCAATGAAAAGCATCCTCAACTGGGACAAAGACATTTTGTTGTTTTCTGTTACGAGTAAATAAAAAGAATAATGTTTTTAAGAAGTGTCTCTAGATTTGAGGCAAACTAACAGTGTTTTTGCAAATGTATAACAAACGCAACTATGTACAAACATTGATGATGAAATATCTTTAGTACAAAATATTTGGTATATTTCCCTATCAAACATAGTTTTGTCACTGACCAAAAGAATAATATCAATAAAAATGTTCTTTTTTTTCCTTCAATACAACATTTTAATGAATTAAACCAGCGGTGTCAAATATACGGCCCGCGGGCCAGATCCGGTTCACCTAGAGGGCAAAAATCTTGTTTTGCAAGATTTACTAGAGATAAAAAAATCTTGTTTTTATAGAAATTTGTAAAGCTGTAATGTCACTTGTTTTCATCTATTTAAAACTGCTTTCTAAATTTCCTAGAATTACAACTATGCGTTTCTGGATTTTCATTTAGAATTAATATTAGGAAACAATGTTGCTATTCTCTTTTTAAATATTTCTTTATTAAAAATAATAGCAATAAATTCAAAATAATTAAATAATTAATGTTGCATTATCCATAGATGTTTGACTAGGTGAATTGTGAATGCATATATTATTACAACATTTTTCATTCTAAAAAGCAAGAAATGTAAGATAATTCAATGTTTTGTGGAACAAAATCAAATTCAACAAACGACTTATCACAGCGTTTTTACTTTTAATTAATACAATTCAAAACGTGTAATATTTCAATCAAAAGATAAGTCATGAATGAAACTATTGAAAATCATTTACATGGTCAAAACAAATGCCTTCACGAACCAATGTTTTTGATAGTATAACAGTAGTAGGGGGTTTAGAAAGGAAAACAGATATGTATTTATAATTGAAGTTCTTTCCAGCAGCCATTGGTGATATGATAGTGATGATGGTGATGATGGTGATGATAGTGATGATAGTGATGATGATGAACGAATGATGGAGATGATTATAAATCTTTATATTACCTACAGATGAGAGTAAAAATGGAACATTATCAAAATAAAAATGATTATAGTTCAGGTTAAGGGTTGCACTGGAAGTGCAATGAGACTGCCTCTGTAGGGCTAAACATTAGCCCTTTGTGATACCACACAATGAACATATTCCATTGGGAGTCCTAAATTTTGACCTAACTCAAATATATTTAGAGTAGGGATTTTTAACGAGTGTCTGACATCATACAGGCTCAGAATCGCCGGCTTAACGTCCTCTCCCCCCCCGATGTGCCTTCACCTTGTCGTGGTGGGGGGGGCTTAACACGCCTGGGTGGTTGATCAACCATAGCGTGAACTAAGAAAGGCACAACTGAGCGGAGGGCTAGCCTGGGTCGGTGTCCATTGGCAGAAGTAAAAAGGTCAATGGTCTGAACTGTGTCGAGCACCAGTAACTATCCACGGTTTTAGACTTGTTGTCTCTTACTAACTTATTAGTTTTATGTCTGATGTGGAGTCGTGGGACCCACCTCCGTGAAATCCACTTTGGGCATATCGATGACTTGGTCGCAATCCCTCCTTGTGGAGGGTTGTTGTGGGTCCTTCGATTTGACTAAAGGGTCTCACGTAAAAAAGCATCAATCTGTTGTGCTTTGTTCATGGAAAGGCTGAAAAGTTGAGAGACATAATTACAAATCAAAACAGGTGTCCATGGGTGGAAAGTCTGCTCTTTCGTGTGCTGCTTTGTGTGACGATCCGCCCTTATTAGTCAATTTGGCTAACGTCTGTCTTTTTCAAGACTTCCCTTGCGAGGCTTTGTGGGATGGCTGCGTCCTTGGACTGGAGTCTACGGGTGGTAGGTCAGCTCGGTGCATTCTTGTCTGTGGGATTGCCTGTCCTTCCGGTCTCATGTATTTTTCGAGACTTCTTGTTCACTGTGGTAGTATAACAACTAACTCCAGGTTCTCGATCTTGGGACGATTTCCGTTGGTGGAAAGTCCGTTCAGCCACGCTCTAGTTCGGGAGCTCGGTCTCAAACTCCTCTTTTTTTCTTCCAACTTGTACCTGTCTTTTTATCGCCCCCCCCATTGAAATCCAACAAATTTGTTATTCTTATCAGGCTTAAGATTTATTCGGACCTGGGTATTCGGCTGGTTATGGAGGACTTAGGTTCGCCTAGTCTGTCACGATGTGCTTAGCGTCTGCATGCTTCTCCTTCCTTCCCGTATACATTTTCTTGAGACTGTCTCCTTTTCTCATTCGTGAGGAGTTGGTTGCTTGTTAAATAATAGCCTACACACAGGGGGTACGATTCATTAGAACCATGAAAAATAGTACCAACAAATGAGAGTTATTACAAAAAAACTGTGCATATATTGTCATTACATGGTCATTACAGACATGTCAAATACATTAATAAAAGATATATTTCCAAGCGGTGAGGCTACTGTACTTCCATCAGAGTTGGAGGGGGGGGGGGGGAGGATCCATCTCTAAAATCATAGTAAGAAAACCAACCAAACATGTACACAAGCAAACCGAACAACTATGCTATATTGTTATTATTATTGAATAATTCGTTAATTTTCTTTGCAAAATATGTGAAATTCATTTTGCACTAAAGTGCAATAAATGACCACTTTGGAAGCTCTTTTGTGTTTCACAACATAGTTATGTCCAGATTAGTGAAAGGAACTCTATCTTTCGGACTTTTGGGAATCAGGAAGTCTACAACAACCCGACAAGAAGGAGAACCCTTCAAACGGAGGTTCGAAATATCTATTATAGTAAGTTTTTTGTTCTGTTCTATGTTAGTTTCTTTTTAAACATGTGCTTATCTCTGGCATCGCCACTTTCAATTTTTGAATGTTCTTTAGTATTTATAAATATGTATAAAATATATGGGTATTTAAAAGTATATATATATAAAGATTATATATATACTTATATATATAAATATTATATATATATATATATATATATATATATATATATATACATCGGCCACATATAGAGTTTACATCGGCCAGTGGACGCATTTACGTCTCCGTTCCTTCATTCTTTCTCCTTTTATTTTCTTTCTTTCTACTCTCCTGAAGACGGCAAGACGCCGAAATTATCGAGATTCGTGAGTTTTCGTCCTTTTTCTTGTGTTCTCTAGCTGTAACTTTAATTATATATATATATATATATATTATATTATATATATTATATATATATATATATACAGGTTTGATTAAATAATACGCCATATTTACGGTTGACTAGTTTCCTTGTGTATTTCTCAAGGGATCTGAATAATCTTCTTGTATTTAATCAAACCTGTATAAATGAAGGACTGCTTCCTAAATATACTAATATATATATATATATATATATGTGTGTGTGTAATATTTGTGGATGTATTTAATTGTTCCAGAAGTAAGGGAATATTGCAGGTTGATGATCGTGTTTCTTAACAGCTATTAATAGTGGAAAAGTTTTTTCTGAAGAGCCCTTTGACCCAGCAATATGATAATCTGCAAAGGGAAGGTAAGCTTTGACTTGTCTATGCGTTTAATTAGTGAGAGATTAATAAGGGATAGCTTTGAAGGGACAAGGGTCTTCAGAAAGAATGAAGTACATAAAACTTGCAAGCAACAAAAAATTACTCTGTCAACTTTAGTAAAACGGTTCTTTTTTTTTTTATCTTGAAAGTTGATAAAACGTTTCTTTGAACAAGGAATACTTTTAGTACAGTCAATCATAATAAAAAAAAATTATATCCTTACCTTGTTGAATATTATACATACTATCTAATATTTATTAAAACAGTGTTTTGTTTTGGTTTGATGGATTAAATTGTATTTTTATTTTAACATAAATTCTGTCGATAATAATATGCTAGTTTATTGTTTAATTATATGGAAAAAAACGTTTATATGTGTATATGTGATAAAATAGTATTGTTACATTTCGTTTCAGTGTTCATCAAGCTTACAATTATATTGTTCAAAACAAATATTGTTGGAAGAAGGAGAGAGAAGTAAGAAAAGAAAGTTCTAAATAGGGAAGAAAGAAAGAGAGAGAAAATAAAAGTAGAGAGGAATAGGAAGTGAAATAAAAAATATAATATATTTGACAAATTAATATGGCCTGGTAGAAGAGAAAATGACAAAATTTTGTTTTTTTTTGAAAAAAACAAAAACAAAAGCGACACAAACAAATAATAACTGATTAAACTACGTAATATTTCAATATCTTTGCCAACAAAATAGCTGCCGTCAGCAATAGTAATATGGCGAGGACGCCAGAATATATATAATATATGTATTTTTTTTGTCACAGTCCAAGTTCTCAAACGAGTCCCTAGTGATAACAGATAAATTACTCTAAAAGCTTCTGAGGAAGCCCACATTTGGCTCCTAGGAACATGCTCCAAACCTGGCTTGAATTTAAACCTAACTCTTTTCTGCAACTTAAATTTTTTATTTTTATTATATTGTTATTTATTATTTTATTTTATTATCTTACATTTTTACAATTTTTTTTCTAATATGTTCGTTTTTTATAATTTTTGATAAATTTCCTTTAGCTTCTGTTTTTTCCGCTTTATTCTTTAATTTTTTCTTCGATCCCGACTGCTTAGTTCTTTTTTTTATTTTTCTCCTTCGCAGCAGCACTGCTTTAGCCCTCACCCAGAGAGTTCTTCATTACTCTGTCATTCCTTACTTCCTCTCCTGAGCACGACAACAATAACGGTCGAAATATTGAAAAATGAGTCTTTGTTACATTTCTTTTTATGTGTCACAGTTTATTTTAGATTGAAAGAAGCGTGACAATAGGACTTACTATTCAATATTTTGACCGTTATTGCGGTCGTCTTCAGGAGAAATGAATTGACGGAAAGGCGACAGAGTTAGCTAAAGAACTCCCTGTTTGAAGACTAAAGGAGTATACTGCCGTAAAGGAGAAAGAAATAAAACAAGAACCAAAGATTCGAGATTGAAAGAAATTTAAAGAAGAATAAAAGGGAAGAAATCAGAAAATATAAAAAAATGTATAAACAATTAAAAACATTGAATTAAAAAATATACTATAAGATGATGAATTAAATAATAATAAAATTATTTTTTTAAAATAATAATGGTTGCAAAAACCAAAACAAAAGAAAAGCAAAAAAAATAATGAATTTCACTTCATTGTTAAATATGACAAATTTCACGTGCATTTTTTAATGTTAAAAAAATGTAATTATTATTTAATCATCTTATAGTTTGTTCTTTAATTCAATATTTTTAATTTTTCATATACTTTTTTTTAATTTTTCTTTCTTCCCTTTTATTCGTCTTAAATATCTTTCAATCTCGACTTCTTGGTTCTTTCTTTTTTTTCTCCTATGCTGCAGCACTGCTTTAGTCATCAAACCGGAGAGTCCTTCAGTTGACTGTCGTCCCTCCGTCAATTCACTTCTTCTCCTTAAGATGACCGGCATGGCATGATGGTCAAAATATTAAAAACTGAGTCCAATTGTTACGTTTCTTTCTATGTGTCACAGTGTGTCAAAGACTATTACACTTTGACTATTATTACTTTTTGATTATTATTCTTTTATTTTTATCTTAAATTATTATTTTTACAACTTCATTCCAATCATTCTCATCATTATTATTATTTAAGTATCTTTGTTTCAGCTATTTTCCTCTTATTTTCTTCATTATTATCTTTTAAGTTTTTATTATTTATATTTCCTAATTTTCTTCATTTTCACTTTCTATTTCTTAGCTTATTCTTAGTTAATTTCTCTTACCTCACATGAACCGGGCACACGTGTGACAACACTGTTGGTCTCCAACCGTCGCTTCACAAGTGCGCTTGGTGTCCCTTTCTCAACTCTCCTGATTATGGTTCAACCGAAAATTAGAGACAGTAAGTGTGTTTGTTCCTTAGTTCTGTGTTTGTGATTCATCGTGAAACGTATATATATACATAAAATATATATATATATATATATATATATAGGGTCTCCATCGTCGCTTCGCAACTGCTCTTGGTCAATATCTCATCTTTCCTGGTGGCCGCTCAACCAAAAATTAGACAATATAAGAATGTTTTTCTATTTACTGTGCACTGATAGTTTACTCTGAGACGCATAATAAATTTCAGAGTAAAACACTTAGGAGTCACATAGATAATGAATTAACATAAGTCCTTTAATATTTCAAAATCCGTTATCATCAGGAGAGAATTAGTTGCTTAGGTAGCTGCTTGCTAAATTATACAAAGATATGTATATCCACAAAAAATATTTTTATTATAAAACTTTGGAAGATTCTGAGAGACTCTTGCCTATGTAAAACTATCTTCCAGTCAAACACTTAGGCATTTTTTATTCAACAGCCGTAACATTTAAGGAATGTTTATCATTATAATAATAATAATTTTATCTACATGTTTAATTTTCTTTTAATAAAAATATATCTGAGTTTGATTATTAATTTGGTTAAACGCTTGACTCCAGAAAATCGCTCCTTACTTTTTCCATATTAGACTTTTTTGTCTAATATTAAACCTCATTTTCTTCATGCTATTATATTATTATCAACTTAACAATAAAAAATTTTTACAATTGTTTCTCTTCAGTTTATTTCTCTGATTGTCTTATTTTAAAACGTTCATAAACGATATCGTGATTGTTGGAATTACGTAAATCATATATTTAAGTCGGCCTAACTTTTGTTGCATTCACAAAAGTAGGAAATTCATTAATTAATGCCTTATTAATTAATAAATTATTTTAGTAATGATTTGATTTTATTTCACGTCAATTTTGGTATCGCAATTAGTTTTTGAAGAGTAACATTACAGTATGGGGGCCAGTCTAGTGACTTATGTGCTCTCCTCGACAATGTTTACTGACCTTAACAAAACCTGCAAGATGGGAATTTAGCAGTAGTGGGCCTTTGGTCTAGAACTGATAATTAAGACATGCACTGATGTGTATGGGAATTCTTTTTGGTCGTTGGTTAATCCAAGATTTAATACCTTAGTTCAAAGGTCATCCTGGACCTTGATTGTACAAAGCAACGGCCTTAGGGAAAAAAAAATTCTAAGCAGGTCGACGATAGGAGAGGACGTTTAACCGTCGGTTCCAAGTTTGTACAAAGTGAGGTACTCATTAAAGATCCCAAGTCTAAATAGACTTGAATTAGGCAAAATTTAGGATTTCCAATGCAAAATGTTCATTATGTGGTATCACAAAGGGCCAATCTCTGACCTATTTGTGTTCTACCACTGCAGCCTAACTTAACACAGCAGTAAGCCCTAATATATATGTTATATATCGGATAATCTATACAAATAAGAGAAAGGTTTTGCCTGTACATTGCTTAGAACTGACTCATTTTTAGTTATCTTTACGTTTCATACATTAGAGAAACTGAATCGACCCTTAGAAACATTTCTGTCAGTCGGTTTGTCCGCAAAATTTTGTCACTCGTAAACTCAGCCACCATAACACATAGCAAACTGAAACTTTGAAAGTAGGTTTGTGCTTTGTACTTAAAATCTAAGTTTTAAATGGATTCAAAATTCAACGCAGAACTGATGTTATGGACTTTTAGCTGTCATGACTGGGTGAAATAGTGGGTCGTCAGTATTTATACCACGCATACCATTGATACTTAGCAACTGTCCCTTTTCATTCAAACAGTTGCAATTTCCCGTCAGCGTTTGATTCACAATGACGGTAAATAAGTTGCAAGGTCAAACTCTGTCTATGGCAGAAATTGAAGTGGTGAGACCAAGTCTTTCTCGCATGGTCAACTTCTGTAACTTGCTCAAGAGACAGAAGTTCCAACTCTCTGTTCTTCCATTCACCTGAAGGACAGACAGCTAATGTGGTGTATACAGAGGCACTTCTTAAAACTGTACTAATAAATCATTTTTCCTATTCTATATTTTTTCTTATTATATTTTGAAATACCACGTATCACTCTGAATTTTCATAAAATATATGTTAAAGATGGGAACGTCTGCTAGTTATAACATAAAATCACCCCAATAATGAAGAGTAATTATAATTAGTAACTTAATGAAACATTATAGACAAAGTTTCCGCATTAAAGTTTTATTAAGAAAAAAAAAACACATTTTGAGCACCTAGTTTTATTTATTTATTTACCCATTCTCCACAAAAGTTTTAACTAAAACATTCCGAAGTGACGAAAGATAACTCACTTTTAGTGAAATAATAAATTAATATAAAATATACATCATATACAGATATATGAGAAATGTTTATTTACAAAGATATTTCAATTATATTTACTTAAATTTGGAATTTAATTACTTGATTTATTTATTTCATCAATTTATTTGAATGATTGATTAATTAAACATTTTAATTAAATGAAAAGGAGTTACAATTGAAAACTAAGTGAAAATGTATTAAAATATGTAGTATAATTTTTATGAATTAGTACGGAGCGTTTTGGAGGTTATATTACTCTTCAAATAATAATTGACAAAGTAGATCTATTTGATTACTTGGTAGAACAGTCATATGCCAATTACTTGTTGGTTTACATGTAGGACTATTGGTATGTTAAAAACTAACGAGATATTGATTGAATTCAATGATATTGAATGGTATTGATACCTAATAAGTGGTATATTTTGCTGAACAGTCCAACCATGGTATTTCAATCTATGAAATAAATAACGTTTCCAATTCCACTACTGCTTCTACCTACCCTCTCATTAGAAAAATCGAAAAAGAACACTATATGTTTTAAACGCGTTAATTTGTCAATTAAACTTTATTTAAAACCAGATTAATTGATTCTTTAATTCTTCAAATAATATAAAAAGACTCACTTCTTGAATATACCAGTGAATGTACACACTTATACCACTGGAATATACCAGTGATTGCGAACCTATGACACGCGTGTCAGTATTGACACACAACCTCATTTTTGGTGACACGCATCTTCAAAGATAAAAAATATTATAATTTAAATATTTGTCTCTCATAACAGTTGAAATTCGTTATTAATAACAATATCATTAATACTGTAAATAATAATTCTATATTTTTGAAACCAGACGTTAATGTACAAGTAAATAATATTGCATAACAAATATACATATTAAAATTATTTAAACATTTTGTTTTAATATTATTAATATAACAATGCTAAATTCAGGTTTATAATTTTAGTTTCTGTATATTAAATGGCATTAAAAAAAATTTAATATTTAAATATATTGTTTTAATATTGATATTAATAAATAATCTATTGATATTGATATTGATAAATAAATATTGATATTGATATTTATAAAGAAACAGGAAAGTTTCTTTTTTTCCTTTTAAATCTTTAATGTATCAATTTTTTAATGCTGTTAATCTGCATTAACTTGAATTACGTCATTTAAATTCATAATGCCATTAATTAATAAATGAATAAAGCTTGTTTTGTTAACTGTACCATAACTAACGTATTTATAGACTATTCTATCGTTACACCGTATATCTGTTTGTAATTGTCTTTAGCGAACCTGTTGAACAGTATTCCAGGAAAGTAAACAAAAGTAGCCAGGAGTCCAGAATCTGTTAGCAATAAAATTCTCAATGCAGAAACTGCAAACACTTTCAATATTATATATATATGCTAAATACGCGCTCCGTTCTTCGACGTGGGGAGATCTCTCTCACTTCGTCCTCTCTTCTAGTCTACTCCTGATGACGAACAACAGTTCGAAATATTGAATTCTGTAAGTGTTCTTTTTATTTTTTTTTCTGTGTCGTGCTTTAGTAATTTAAAGTTATATATATATATATATATATATCAGTCGTTATCAGCCTTTGGAGCGATTCACTTCTTTTCCTGAAGACGAGGACATCGAAATATAGTAGTGAGTTCAGTGGTTTCCTTTCTATGTGTTCTTTTGTTAAATTCTAGTTTATATATATATATATATATATATATATATATATATATATATATATATAATATATATAATATTGATAAAAGTATCGACCGTGGAATAGAAACAAAACTAAAGTTTATCGGGACTCGGTCAGTTCTTCAGGTTCAAATTAAACTCTCATTGCCAACGTTTCGGTATTAATTTAAAAATATTAATTTAAAGGTTTTAAATAAATACCGAAATGTTGGCAATGAGAGTTTAATTTGAACCTGAAGAACTGACCGAGTCCCGATAAACTTTAGTTTTGTTTTGTTTTTTGTTTTTGTTTTTTTCATATGTATATATATAAAAAGATTTCACATAAACACGTGAAATAACAATCAATGATCAAACCACAATAAGAAAATGGGAAAACAAGACTAAGATCTTTCAACCGTAAGAAGAGGTCTTCCTCAGAGTCAAAAACCCAACTAACTCAGTTGGGTTTTTGACTCTGACGAAGACTGCTTGTTACGGTTGAAAGATCTTAGTCTTGTTTTCCCATTTTCTTATTGTGGTTTGATGATTGAATATATATATATATATATATTACAAAAAATCCATCTTTTTTGACTACCTACACTACTGATTTTTTATAACATGTCACTTGGACAGCTCCTTTTCTAGTTGAATCCTGTTAGCAGGAAGTTAGTTCGTATAATCGAATCTCTCAGTCTGAAGATTGTCAATGCCGAGACTGAGTTTCACTTTAATGATATATGTTTGAAAGCACATCTGCCGCCTATTTATAGCAATATATATATATTCTCAAAAAAATATTCTTGACCCCTTCTATTCTATTGTATTAGGTAGGTTTTGTTTTTGAGGGCTAGGTCATATAAAAGTAAATAAACTCCTTCCTAGACCAACGTTTCGATGTATTTGTACATCATCTTCAGGACTAAAATTAGAGTAAGACTATAATACTTTTAACAAAATTATTATAACTAAGTATTATAACTATGTAGTTTTTAGATTGTGTTGTTAAAATTATTATAGTCTTACTCTAATTTTAGTCCTGAAGATGATGTACAAATACATCGAAACGTTGGCCTAGGAAGGAGTTTATTTTCTTTTATATGACCTAGCCCTCAAAAACAAAACCTACCTAATACTATATATATATATATATATATATATATATATAATAAAATAAAAAACGAAGGAAACACACATAAAGACACAGACATAACTCACATCGATATTTCGACAATCGTCGTCATCAGGAGGTGCGAAGAGCGAAGAGCGAAGAGTCCCGCAGGAAGACAGGGCGGTACTGAACTCGGAAACCGCAGCCAGTACCCCACCACTTACCACCAAGCGGGGGAAGGGAGGGAAGGAAATGAAGAGCCAAATTAAGACGTAAAAGGAACGAGTAGAAATTATAACTATAAAAAATTATAAAAAAGTAGATAAATCAAATTAAAATTAATAAAAATAATAAATAAAAAGTAAAATAAAAAATAATAAATAAATAAATAAAAAATAATAAATAAAAAAATAATAAATAAATAAATAAATCATAAATAAATTATCGGTTGAGGTTGAGTCCGGGGGAAGAGCGAGCATGCTTACTTGATGCTCGCTCTTCCCCCGGACTCAACCTCAACCGATAATTTATTTATGATTTATTTATTTATTTATTGTTTTTTTTATTTATTTATTTATTATTTTTTATTTATTTATTTATTATTTTTTATTTTACTTTTTATTTATTATTTTTATTAATTTTAATTTGATTTATCTACTTTTTTATAATTTTTTATAGTTATAATTTTTACTCGTTCCTTTTACGTCTTAATTTGGCTCTTCATTTCCTTCCCTCCCTTCATCCGCTTGGTGGTAAGTGGTGGGGTACTGGCTGCGGTTTCCGAGTTCAGTACCGCCCTGTCTTCCTGCGGGACTCTTCGCTCTTCGCTCTTCGCACCTCCTGATGACGACGATTGTCGAAATATCGATGTGAGTTATGTCTGTGTCTTTCTGTGTGTTTCCTTCGTTTTTTATTTTATTGTAAAAAAGTCCGCTGGACCGTTTCTTTTAATTGTGTATATATATATATATATATATATATATATATAGCCTACTTATATATACTCGTATATAGCCTACCTGTTTCCTAATTAACTCCAGTCCTTACTTTACTTCCCCTCTCAGTATTTTACATAAAATTTCATAAATAGCAAATCTGTTGATATATAATTATATCACCACAAATCCATTTATTTCTTTACTACAAATGGTATTTGCTAATAGTTAAAAGTAAATTTATTCTACAAAACTTATTTTAACGTAGTGCAATCACTTATTATGTGGTATTTACTCATTGTAGGGTAAACAGTTAATGAAATGGTAATTTCATTAAATAATAGTAATTTCACATTCATAACTACATTGCAATAGTAATTTCACAAAAAAAAATGTGTATGTGGAGACCATT
This sequence comes from Hermatobates lingyangjiaoensis, assembly GCA_026182355.1. Taxonomy (NCBI): domain Eukaryota; kingdom Metazoa; phylum Arthropoda; class Insecta; order Hemiptera; family Hermatobatidae; genus Hermatobates; species Hermatobates lingyangjiaoensis. The sequence goes on along the minus strand of JAPFBL010000311.1, from coordinate 369,711 downwards.
TCATTAACTTTTTACTCTACAAAACATATTTTATAAAAAAAATTTATTCATTTTATATTAAAGAATTACTTGAAAAGTTTATTAGCCTTCCATTCTATGTTTTTATCATGTAATTATTTTTTTTTTTATCTTCTGATGTCATTATATTTCCAACCATTACTGTTTTATTAAAAAAAATATTCATTATAAAAATTGCAATTTACTTTATTTCTTGGTTTCATCTTGACCATTCTTATAGAAGAAAAAACTCCCTTTTACCTTGTAATTTCAGGGAATACAAACCATTGAGTTGATGTTTATATATATTATAATTGAAGTTTAACCCAAAAGATTAAAGAAAAACAGTTTCATTATCATAAAAAGATATTGAACGTTTCAGATGGAAATGAATGAATTCTTGAAATATAAAATTGGATATTAAAAAATATAATTAAAAACTTAATTTGTGAAGATTAAATGGAATTGAAAGCAGCTGATTTGTAAAACAAAGGCATAGCAGTCTTTACTGATGAGAATTTTTTTTTCTTATTGTTCAAGTATATTAATTACAGGTTCTATTTAAAGTAGGGTTGTTTGGTTTCAATTTCATTGTTTATTTATTTATTTTTGAGACAAAGAGAAAGAGGGATAAAGTTATTACACCTGAAGAGTCCTTAGTTTTCACATCTTGGATAAATTTTGGTATTGTGTGATTTTATTAAATGTTTTTTGACATTACTCTAGTATTTTTTAGTGTAATAGTATGTTATAAAAAGTTTTCAAACCACTCAATTGTCGCTTACAATATATATAATATATATATATATATATATATATATATATATATATATATATTTCGTAAATTAGTTCACATCCAGAAACCCTTGCAGGTAGCGACTCATGCCGAGAGGCCACTCACCCCACAGGATTAACACCCACCATTTCTTAAACTTTATGGAAAACAACCCCTTCTACCTTTTCTATGTATATACGAGTATAAACCAGATATTTCGCCTTAGATCTTATTCACGTCCTGATGATGAATGTTGATCATTCGAAACATGTCGACAATAGGAGATGTACTTTATTGTGTAGACGAAATAACGAGAGTGTTATTTAGAAAAATTGACAAACTTGTTAAGAAACAGGTATCAGCTAAATTTGGTGTCATTTTCAATAATATATATATATATATATATATATATTTATATATTTCTATAAATAGGCAGCATATCCTCTTTTAAACAGGTATCATTAAAATTAACCGCAGTCTCGGCATTCACAATCTTAAGACTGAGAGATTCGATCCTACGAACTAACCTCGTGCTAACAGGGTTCAATTGGAAAAGGAGTTGGCCAAGTGACATGTTAAATTAAAATCGATGACTCATGCTTAGTCATTGCTATAAATAGATTAATAGGATAGTACAGGTTAATATAAAGAGAAGGTCAAAAGTCAATAATGAACAAGAAACAAGCGGTTAGAATAAAAGAGTTGAAAGGTCAACGGTATAACTGAACTAATAGAGAATAAATAGATTAAGAATATTAAAGTTTATGAAGGATAAAACATTATTAAAGGAGAAAAAAATGTATTAAAATAAGAGAGTTGAATGAAAGTAAGAATTATTATATATATATATATATATATATTCAGAAGAAGCACTTATTAGTCTTCTGGACGGTAGATCGGCTCCTGGGCTTAACCTCAATCGTTGATTATTTTTTTTATTTTATTTTTTATTTTTTAAAGTTGTATCAGCTTTTAATTTTATTTTAGTTTAATGTTTTCATTTTTTAATTTTTATTTGGCTTTTACTTCTTTATCTAAGACGAGGACATCGAAATATAGTAGTGAGTTCAGTGATTTCTTTTCTATGTGTTCTTTTAAAAATTCTAGTTTATATATATATAGTTCAATGTACATAAAGAAACATAGAGAAATTAAAAACACAAACTTACAGTCTCTAATTTTCGGTTGAACCGACTTCAGGAGAGATAAGAGAGGGAAGCCAAGCGCACTGGTATAGAGACGGTTGGAGTCTCCAACTTAGGTCAGCTCAGTGGTTAAGTATTCGCCTCTGAACTAATAGGACCGTGGTTCGATCCCCACGTGGCCCTCAATTTATTCAATTGGGAGGTGAATAAATCCGAGCACGTCGTCCCTCGGAGAAGAACGTTAAACTTTCGATCCCAAGCCTGTACGATGGGAGGTACTCGTTAAAAATCCCTACTCTAAACACACTTGAGTTTGGTAAAATTTAGGACTCCCACTGTAGAATCAATCCTCATTTTGTGGTATCACAAAGGGCTAATGGTTGGCCTACGTGTGTTCCTTTGTGAGGCTGCCACTGCAACCTAACTTAACCTGACCTAACCTACACTTGTGAGGGACGGACTGACACAGGTTCTTTTATAATATATAGCTTATATGATAAGCTATATATTATAAGCCTTATAAACCTGTGGAATATACAGACATAAGAAGGATTAAAGTGATTTTTTACTTTTTCATTACTACTTTATTTACACTCATCCATAAGTTTTTTACTGTTAATAATGAGGTTTTTTTTCTTCTTTTTCTTCTATAACTTCGTTATAATGAAACCCCGTCTAATTTTAACTGAAAACTTTTCAACCTGAAGAGAATTTTTTTTTTTGAAACCTCTCAAAGTTTCTAATTCTGTTATAGGGATGGATCGATGTGAAGGTCGCATCTGTCAAACTAACTAGTTTATTGGCCCTAGACCTTCCCTCCGTGACCCTTCTCAATCTTAAATCTTACCCCTTACTCCTATTAATACTCACTGTCGACCCCATAACTGCATTTATCGACTAAATTTCACTCAGAGTGATGTTTTTAAGGTCAGTTTTGCCTTCAATGCAAAGCCTTCGAATGAATAGTCTAAAGTCCTATTTCGTTTCTTCATAGCAAAAATTCTATATCCAGGAAGCAAATTATCAATGCTTTAGTTATTTTAATTATTTTTATGTAATTTATTAAAACTTTTTTATAATTATTTTAAATTATCAATGAAACAACACTTTTGTTATCTTACAGTTTCAAAAGAACTATGTATTACTTTCATTGGTACTAGATGAGCTAAGGGCCTTAATATTTATTTTCCGAGTTTTTTATTACTTTATCTGATATTATTTATCTAAGTATTAATTTATTTATTATTAAATAATAAAAACTAATTATTAAATAAATATAATTATCATTATATTTATATAAATTATTAATTATTGTTAATTTTATATTTATTTATATTATTTTATCATTTATTACTTATTTATCGTATTATTTTTTTAAAATTTCTTGTTTTTTTCTTATAATTATGGCAACCATGATTCATGTAACATATTAGTCGTTTATCAGTTGGCACTTAGCCCCCTTGTCGACTGCTTCTTCTGATGACGACCAATGTAGAAATTTAAAAACCATGTTCTGTTTTTTCTGTCTGTTTCATTCTAAATGTTCTTCTCTCTCTCTCTCTCTCTCTCTCTCTCTCTCTCTCTCTCTCTCTCTCTCTCTCTCTTTCTTTCTTTCTTTCTTTCTTTCTTTCTTTCTTTCTTTCTCTTCTATCTTCTCTCTGACTCTCTTCTTCCTAGTGAAAACGGATAAATTATTCTAAAAGCTTCTGAGGAAGCCTACATTTGACTCCTAGGGGCACGCTCCAAACCTGGCTTGAATTTAAACCATTAGCTTATTTTTATTTTTAATCTCTTTTTTGGAACTTAATATTTTTTATTTATTATTATTTTATCATCTTACATTTTTTAATTACAATTTTTGTGATGTATTCTTTTTTAATAATTTTTCATATATTTCCTTTATTTTCTATTTTCTTACCTTTTTTTTTATTTTTTTCTTTGATTCGACTCCTTAGTTCTTTTTATATTTTTCTCCTTCGTGGAAGCACTGCTTTAGCCCTCACCCAGAGAGTTCTTCCCTTCGTCAATTTACTTCTTCTCCTGAGGACGACCACTATATCGGTCAAAATATTGAGTATTTGTTATGTTACTTTCTATGTGTCACAGTTTATTTTAAGTATATATATATATATAAAAGATTTCACATAAACACGTGAAATAACAATCAATGATCAAACCACAATAAGAAATAATAAATAATTATTCAATCGTCTCTAATTAAATTTAATAGATCAAATATTATAAACATTAGTAATGGTCTCTTTAGACTTGATACTTTCCTTACGAGGACAATAGCCTCTTCAAAGAGGGTTGACAGCTAGCGGATAGTTTTTTACTCTTTCTTACTGTACTCCTTTGTTTCCCCAAATATCCCTTTCTGGACATTAGTTCTTTCCTGCGCTTTCACCCTTTTAAAATACCACTCTTCCCTTCCACTCTTCTGAACTCCTCACCAGATGTTTTCTGCATCTAGTGTTTAATTGGGTTTTTGACTCTGACGAAGACCGCTTGTTACGGTTGAAAGATCTTAGTCTTGCTTTCCCATTTCTTATTGTGGTTTGATCATTGATATATATATATATATATATACAGAGCAACATATAAGCAAAACTAAGAAATTCAGAAATGAAATTAAATCTTTCAACCAAAACAACTGGTCGTCGTCAAAATCATATTTTGCTCTTGCTCTCGTTAATACTGAATATAATTTGTGTAAGAATTCCCAATATTTATAATATTAATTAATCAGTAATCAATAATATTTTTTAAAAACCTTGATCTTTCATTTGTGATATATTATATGTGAAATTTTAACAACTGCCTAATTTATATCATGATTTTCATAATTTAAAAGTAAAAGTTAGGGACTACTTTGTTTAACTCAAATTAGAGAGTAATGATATTGCTTAGTAGGCAATTTTAATGATTTACCAGTCTTAATTATGTACATTTCATATAAAACATGTACAAAGTATTTTATAAATACTACTGTATAAGTACTTTATTTCTTTAGGAGATCTTTAATTAACAAGCATACTATGTTATTATCATTAAAACCAAGTTTACTAGCCCTTAGAAAGTTGTTCCAATGACTCATGATATGAAAAAACCTAAACATTTAACATTAAAAAGTAAACCAAGTTTCTGTTACTGAAGTGGAAAATATTTTTTTTGTACGTTTTAAAGCATTGTCAATTTAAGAAGTTGGTTTTTTAACGAGATTAAAACACAGAAGTAAAGTATATAAAACAAAGAAAATAGAATAACTCTTACTGAGACAGATATTTAAACATCCTATATAGTTTGTTATCAAAATTGGCTCATAAATCTATTAGTGCTAGAAAAAACTGAGTAATTAAAACTCAAGATAATAATATAATTTAAAAAATTGTAGTTTAATTAACAATGTTAGAATAAAATAAGCAGCATATGTGATTTTGACTTTAAAGATTTTTAAGTAAAATATCAAAGAAAAAAAGATTGTTCGAACTAAAAAAATTGAGATGATTCGACATATAGGTTGTAATAAAGATGGACAGAGCTATAAAGAAAGGAATAGTAAATTAAATTTGTTTTCGAGTCAGTCCAAGGGTGCTTGCCAGAAGAGGGAAGCAGTCAAACAGAGGACATAAACTTCCCCCTTCTTCCTTTTTCCACAACTTTTAATACAACTCCCCAGATATTCTCCACTTTTACTTCGATAAATTTATATTATTGGATTTTTTTTTTTTTATTCTCTTAAGGATACTTTGAGTATACCAGTTACTTTAACCTAAGTATTCTTATGGTTAGAGTTAGAAGTGATTCTAATGTTGCTATTTTTTCAATATTTAATAAAAAAGATATCACTGTATTGATTTTAGTAAGGTCATCATGGGATAATTTATTTGCTACTTTAATTTTGTTTATTAAACAATAATATGTTAATTATTAAAACTACTATTTTTTCCATAAATCGAATTTATTTGTGTAAAATGAGTACATTGCAAACCATTAAAATAGAAGCAATGTGATATTAACGGTACCATATAAAAAACACATTCTTTTAGTCTTATAAGGAATTTTTTTATAATCGCTTAAAAAAATGAGCTTAAAACTAAAAAAATCACATGATTTAGAACTATCTAAGTGTTACCTTTGTCCTCTACCTCAAAAGGAAAGAAATTCATAATCAGGGGACCAAGATTTACTAAGGCTAACTTTTATTTTTATTATTATTATTTGAGGTGACTATAGCACTGCGTTATAAAAACAATTGTACTTCCCCCCTTCTGTGCTAAAGTATCCCAGCAGTTGGTTTCAACACCTCCAGAAAGCTGAGCACTTATGCTGGGTCCAGCGGTAAAAGTTTTTCTATGGTTTTGTTGAGTATCCCGAAGCACCTACCTCTGTGCAGCAAAGTTGCACGACAGTCAGTCAACAGGTGCAACGGCGTTTCATCCTCTTATTTGCAGAATCTGGTCAAACCATCATTGACAATACTCATTCAGACTGCCTACATTTCGGGAGAAAGTAACTTCCTTTCTCCTTCTTCGGGTCCTTAGGTGCATTTGTGGGAGGTTGGCTCCAACTAATTAGCGCTTTTGGACTCTCTGCACTTCCGGAGGGTGCTCTCCGGACTTTTTTCTCCTTAGTAATTAACAGTGGAAAATCCCTGAAGCTCTGTCGGTGGTATTTTGTCCGCTACCGTATAGTACCTCATAACGGAGTAAGACTATTTACTCAAGGGGTTCGTCGGGTACCCTTGAGGCTCCGTTCGGTATATAGTAACCCCTGTATCATCCATCCTTCGGCACGGATCGCATAAGACCTTAGATTGGGGCTGAGATAAAAGGAGGGGATTAGGAAGTATGTGAAACGAAGGTGGTCAGGCCCAGCCCCTGATCACCTTCTCCTCCTCTTTCGTTTGTCCCTGTATAGCAGTTTAACAGGGTAGCCTCGTGAAGGCCGAAAGTTGGAGTCGAGTGTTAGAGGCGCTTAATCACCCATTACCACCCCAAGGCTGACTAACTGTTTTTGTGCTCCAATGAGGAGTCGTTATCTGCAGTTGCTATCCAGGCACCCTACGGAGAAGATTAGCAGGTAGAGAATGTCTACCTGCTATGTGGTCACATGTTGGCTTGTTGGCGACCACATCGATGCCCTATCAACCACATAGGTTATCTGGTACCGATTGGTATAGTGATACCGCTAACAATTTATTGTACTCATGATATGTAATTAGCAGAATTTGGACCACAATTCAAAAGAATGTTAGAAATACAATTCTGCCGCCTCTCTCCTCCTATTATAAAAACAACGGGGGGGGGGGGGGGGGGCGGTACCGAGCTCCCTAAGGTGTTGCAAACAAAAACACCAGTATATTCCCGATTTCTAGTTGGCAACATATAATGGTGGTATTAACAACTCGAGGTAAACTCCTAACCCTCATCTGAGCAAAACAGTAAAGAGGATAAAGAGTATTGAGCGCCCTAAGGTGAAACAAATAAAAACACTAGGTTAAAATCAATCCCTAGTTGTGAAGATACGAGATCATATAATTTAGGAAAGGAATTTAGAGGAAAGGAATTCATAATTTTGGGACCAAGATTTAGTAAGACTGAGAACTGTTCTCTGCACTAACTTGTGCATGATGTCATAATGACTCCGGGCAGATGGCCCAGCTTCTGAATGATTTAATAAGATGGCTAAGTTAGTTTTCCTGTGGAAGTTTATCATATTATATGTAGTTCCAGATCGTTCCCTAGCACCTATGTAGACTTATCATAGACCCAATGAACCAAGCCGACATAGTCTACAGTTATCGCAGTATTGGTACTATTTCAAAACAGTCGGAATATAGACGGCTTTTTTAAAAAAAATCTGTTAACCTGTGCTTCCCATTAGAGTAGACATTAGGATAATTGAGAATGTATTAGGTATAACTGTGTTTGGATTGTCAACTTTTCAAATGATTAGTATCACTCTGAAAAGGTTATCAGCCTGATCGAAGACAAATTGAAACCAGCGATTGACCATTTTCACTAGTAGGCCTAGTATTTTACTAAGTTCAAAAAGTTCAAGTTTAAATCAAGTTCAATTTTGTAGAAATTTCATCCTTTCTATTAATTTTAAATAAATTCTATTCATCAAAAGTATTTATAAAGTTATAATTCTTATAAAGTGGACATGAACTTTATGGATTTGCGGTGTACTATTCCTACAATCATCTTACTTAATTACAAGGATATATTTGTAGTTTATCGCATTCGTAGAGTAATCTTGGAAGCAATAACTTCAATAGATTCTAGAGGCATCCCCTTTTAGACTTGTAGTCTCTGGGGAGTCCTAACAACGATGTCTCCTGAATGTTTAAGCCACTCAGTTGAATATTTCTTCTTACACAAGAGTGTACGTGAGGGTTCAATTGTTGTAATTTATTTGATGTATAGTAGATATACTTAAATTATGATATTCCAATGGAAATTATTTTGCAAATATTCAGAAAATGTTAGATATTTTCTCTTGATATCATTTCTTTCGTTATAATAGGATTGAAATGTTTTACTTGAAAAAGCACACAAAAAAAGGACTTGTACCTCTAGATATAGGTATAGAACTTGATTATTTCATTCATATAGAATTCATATATGAAATATTTCTATTTTATAAATAGAAATAGAAAATCTATTTCTATTTCATGCTTTAGAAATCGATTTTTTATAAGTAAAAATTATGTAACCAGAAAAATTAAAAAATTCTAAAATGCTGTACACTCAACTTTACTACAAGTAAACATATTATCAAACTCATATGTTATGACATATTTTAATTATTACAACTGAAATATATTATTTGAGTTATCCAACTGATGTGTGTTTTAGTTTAATGTTACTTCCATACATATTAAACTATAATGTATCATCCGTTTACAGGTGGCCTTTATAAGTTATAAGAAACTGAGAATCATTGATCAATCAGACATTTTATTAAAATTATTATACTGAAAATGAGAAATTCATCGGATTCGACCGCTTCGAGGCTGTCTCCCTCATATTGTACATACCTTCAAACTAATTTCAACTTTAGAAATATATTAAGTTCCTTAATGACCTTTATAAATGATGTATTTCTCACTTCTGTACTTGTAGGTATTTTTAGAAAAAAAAAAATGTTTCCTCTCCAAGCTAACTGGCTCCCATTCAGATATAATGTGAGCAAAGGTTTTCACCTATTCTAGACAGAGAGTCTGCATTCGTCGTATGATCTAAAATACAACTTCCTTTTATGGTAGTTAAGTACACAAAGTTTTAATAGATGTACTGCATATACTTTTTTAATTTTCCCTTTGAAGGTTTATTAGGGGGTCAAGCTAGCTCAGTGGTTACGTGCTCGCCTCTGATCTGATAGGACCGAGGTTCGATCCCCACCTGGCTCTCAATTTATTCATGCGGGAGGTGAATAAATCTGAGCACGTCGTCCCTCGGAGAAGGATGTTAAACTGTCAGTCCCGAGCCTGTACGATGTCAGGTACTCGTTAAAGATCCCTACTCTAAATACACTTGAGTTAGGCAAAATTTAGGAATCCCACTGTAGAATCAATCTTCATTGTGTGGTATCACAAAGGGCCAATGCTCGGCCTAAGTGTGTTCCCTTGTGGAACTGCCACTGCAACCTAACCTATCCTAAGGTTTATTAGTGTTCATTAGAAATTCAAGTTCAGTTCAACTTCTTAAACTAAATTGGACCCAGTTGTTTTCGTTATGCTTTTAACTGCTTTCTTCTTGAACTATTTGTCAGTTTCTCTCCAAAAGCTGAAATATCTTGTATAAAAATGCTTGAGACGGCAGGATATTTATGTGGTTTCAAATAGTGGCTTAGCAACTATTTTTTCCACCCTGGGCAGTCATAAGATTTGCCACCTCTGCTGGCCGTTTGATAATCCGTTAACATTCAAAACTCCTTAAAATATTTATTTTCATGGAATTACAATCGAAGATCTAATTTTATACTGCTGTCATTAGTCCCAGACCTATATCTTATTAAAGTAACCCTATACATATACAGTCGTCATCAAAGAAAACCAAAGATTTTTCAAAACAATAACAGTATAATTTAAATCATAAAAAAAATGTAATATTAAATTAACTGGATACTAAAATAAGTATAATAAATTTTTAACCCCATTAAAAACTAATTATGAAAAATTTAAAATAACATTTTTTAATTTACAAATATCACACTTGAAAATCTGTTAAAAAACAGTATTGTACAAATAAAACATAAAAACAATTTCGACATTAAAAACTCAGTTTGGTATAAAATTTCAGGCCTTTTTTTTTAGCTTTTTATCATTTTATTTTTTTTCTATTTTTAATTTTTACCCTCTCGGAAAAGCCGTCCACCCCTCGCTGCTCCATTGGTTCCAAACATTTCTAAATTGTTCACTAACTCAATCCGAGGTACTCGTTTTCTTTTTTCCTGGTACTCACAGGAAAATCAAATTATTTACACGGGTCTTTATTATTAAATTATTGCCTGTCATGATATAAGCCTGCAGCTCTTTCATGGGAATCAGAATGCATTCAATCCACGTGAAAAAATGTCAATCGATTTTACAGGCACCCTGTAAAATAATATATGAAGGTTATTGTATCTAACCAACATAGAGGTCAAACTATTAATGTTTTATTCTACTAATTTTTCGATATTTTATCTCCCATAGAGACCTTTTCATTTGCAAAAAAAAATCTGTTCGTAAAAAACAGAAAATTAATCATTTCTCATATAAATCTCTAATTAGAGATGTTTGTTAGCCATCAGTCCTGGAGGTAGTACAGATAGTGATTGATCCAGTTATCACTGCACAAGCTTGTTTATATATATCACACAATCATAACATATTATTGGTTTTACCAAACCTTTTTCATAGGCAAAAGTATAAATTTTGAAACAGAAAAACCAAGTATTACATTACAAATTATTTTACAAAGAAAAATAGTAAGTGGATTTTAACAACAACTGTAGTCTTAAAATTTTATATATTTTATTATACAGGGTGCGGCGTAACGCCCTTTTTTTTTAGAACTTATAATGCGTGCAAGTACATTTTCTTTAATTAATTGCTAAATATTTATTTTTTGATACATTTTATAAACCTATGATCTAATATCACTGGATTATTTTTGTTTTTATGGGCTGTACTGAAAGATTAAAGTTGCAATGTTAAACCAAAAACGATTACAGAATTAAAGAATACAATTTCAGATAAATTTCATGAAATTAGTATAAAAATGTGTCAAAAGTTTGTAAGCGTGTCGCTGATGGTGTTGAAATTTGTATTTAACATGAAGTAGAACATTTAAAAACTCTGAAATGAATTTTAAAGTATAGATTTTTGTATCATTTTTTTTAATTTGGTTTGATTTTATTTGTATTGAATAATTTCAATACCAAATAATCATTATTTCATTTTTTTTGATATTTTAAAATAATCAATTTACTTTGGAAAGCATTCATGTTTAAAAAAAATAAATGATAATCGAGAAAGGTTCTAACTTTGTTTCATTAAAACAAAGGGGCTTTACTTATGTCACTCCCTGTATTTATTCCTTGTATAGCTATCACTATTGCTTAGGGCTGAATTGGTAGCCGGGTGATCGCTGGAATCGCTGTTCTAGCCATTCATATCTCAAAAATATCTTCGTATTTTGAGACATAATTATACACATTTTTTTCGTCGTAGATCAAGAAAATCCTTTGTTGGGGCGTTCGTATGTCAAGGTATTATGGTATATAGTAGGAGTCTGAATGTAAGACATTGATATATCACTTAGTCAATGGCCACGTTAGATCAGTGGTTGACGTACTCACCTCTGGGCTGGTAGTCCAGGGTTCGATCCCCACCTGAGCTGGGATCCTCACGCGGAGGTGAATAAATCTGAGTACGTCGTCCCTTGGAGAGAGCGTTAAGCTGTCGGTCCGAACCTGCACATTTATCGGGTACTCATTAAAGATCCCTACTTGAAATTCACGTTATAGTAATCAAAATGTAGGACTTCCAATGTAAAATCTGTAGAATCACCGATCGAACAAAAATCCGGTAAATGGCTGACGTTATCACTCGCTAGGGTATCGGTTTAAACAATAAAAAAAAATCACTCAGTCATATCAGTAAATGGGCAAATGCTAATGCTCATGTGAAGAAAACCTTAAAAAAAATCATAATAATTTCAATGATAACGAACTGAATGCAACCATTTAAAATTTAACGGTTGAAGGGGTGGAATCACCCCTATGTGACTATAAAAATATGTTAATCAGAGAAACTTTCAAGATTTTACTATTATAAAAACTGACTAATTATATATTTATTAAATTATATGCAGAATAATCTATTGCTTTTTAACGAAAATTTTGTTTTATTTCAATAAAATTGAAATAAGATAGGATAGGCTGAAGGAATAACAATTTGTTGTCAATATGCCACCACTAGAACATCTGATTTTGCACTTCCTGTAATTGTCAATACCATTAAGTGGTGGGCGGTTTCTGTGTGCCGTTTTGGCATCAGAGAAACTCCTCAATGGTGATTGCCCTATAGAACGGTGCAGTCTAAGGTTTTATTGCCTCCGGTAGATGCCAAACATGCTTTACCCCCTCCTCTACAATCAAGCACAACATCTCTATATATAAATATATATGATAAACAAAATGCAATCCAGAAGGACTGATTATACTTAAGATAAACTGTGACACATAGAAAGAAACGTAACAAAGAACTCACTTTTCAATATCTTGACCAAAATATTGGTCAAAATTTTACATATATACGTAAAATATTACATACGTTTATATTACATAAAAATTTATGGCAGATTCTGCGTGAGTGTGATATATATATATAATGATTTTTTTTTTGGCTTAGTATGTATAAGTTATAAGACTTTGAGGGTTGAGATCTTAGATTAAAAATACTACTTTCTCTAACATTTCGACATATATTTATATCTTCTTTAGGGCTAAAAACATATTTTTACAATTAGGACTATTACTACAACAATTTTGGATATTGTTTACTTTTATATATAATCTTAATTTTAAATTTTTAAATAAAGGGTAATTCGAAATGTAAAAATTGATAACTAGTATGACAACTATGGATTTTTAATTACAATTTGGTTTTACATTTGTTTAGAACTACAGAGATCAATATTTGCTTACCTCAACAAATTTCCAAGGTAAGCAAACGACGATCTCTGTAGTTCTGAACAAATGTAAAACCATATTTTAAATTCAACACAAAGATAAACAGAGACATTACTCGGTTCTATATTTCGACAATCGCCGTCATCAGGAGGTGAAGTGTCCCGCAAGTTCAGGATGGTGACTGAAGCCCAACAGCATTCCGTGCTGTGATATTGAAACATTTTTATACATATATCTTTCATTTGCTATATGTTCGCTATGAATACTATAGCTTTATTTATTTGGATACAATTTTGCACAATTTCAGGTTACCCGTTGGCAGGTAATATATATGTCATACTAAAATATTGCAGTACAAGACTAACGTTATAGTGAAATCATCAAAGCTTGAAGCTGGATACCTGCTAGCAGAAATAGCAACATTATAATATTTATTTGATCTTTCCAGCTGTCTTAGATTTTAGTATTCGCATGTCAATGTCAGAAGAGTTAAAATATTAAACGAAGGAATTTTATTCAAACGCAAAATATAGTAGAAGTTAAATAATATATGATATTGCTTAGAAACTTTTTTTAATTTAATTAGCGATAAAAATCCTTTTAACCTTGGAAGGAAAATTACCTTTTACTGCGGGAAACAATTGGGAGGCCTAACTCAATAATATTATTTGTTTGTTACATTTAACCAACACATGTAAGAAAACATTTATTACTTTTAGAAAATGTAATCTAAAGATTTTTTCATAAGAGTAACAAAAGTATACTCTCCAAACAGTACGAGTATATTGGAGTTGACGTAATAAGTTGAAGTGAAATTGGGATGGGGGTGTGGTAGACCAGAAACAGAAAGTGAAACTTCAAAAATGCAAGACAACTATGTGAGCTGTAGGAATGCCTTGATATGGCTGGATATGTGCAATGAAGTCTCTGCTCCTCTTATAACCAACAACCCAATGTTTTCTTATAATCAAATATCGTTATATTGCTCAATATGGAAAACCAAACTTGTATCGGCTCCCTCACGGCTTTCCCTTCAAAGGATTTCTACATCTCACTTAAAATATCTCAAAGAAAAAATTACTGATTAAAATCAACTGCAAAATATAGAAAAATACCTTCACTAAAAATACAAATTCATATGAAACTATATTAGTTCATCTTTGAAATTTGTAAATTTTTATATTAACATTATCTAACTAAAATCATAAAAGAAATAATCTTTTAAACAATTTACAAAATAACGAAAGGGAAGATCGAACTATTCTTTCTGTTCATCATTAAATCAAGTATATGTTGTGATAATCACATATTACAAGAGTTGCACAAATAAAAAAGTACCCCAGTTACCTTCAACGCCTCCAAGAAGCTCAGCACTTTTGCTGGGTCCAACGGTAAAAGTTATTCTATAGTCTCAAAGCGCCTGCCTCTGTGTAGCACAGTGGCTTGACAGTCAGCTAGCAGTTGCAACGGTGTTTCTTCCTCTTCTTTGCAGAATCTGCACAAACCATAATTGATAACGCCCATTTTTCGCAGATGGCCATTAAGTTTGCAGTGACCTATTATAAATCCGGTTAAAATCTTTAGATTATTCCTGCTCCTTTCCATACAATACATTTGCCTATTCTCAAACTTATTCAGAAGTATCTTTGATTGTCTGTATCCTTAAAGAGAATCCCACTATTGCTTCCAGTTTTCCCTACCCTCTTTCCTAAGGTGTTCTTGTATAATGTGTTGTCTTACACCACAATATGGTTCTGGACCTATATGAGGTTTTCGAGCACCTTCCCTTGCAAGTTTATCTGCTCGTTCATTTCCCTCTACTCCTGCATGTCCTGGCACCCAGTATAGAGAGATCCTGTTCCTCATACTCAGGAGGTTGAGTTTCTTTTTGCAGCTCAGGACCATCTTTGAGCTGATAAGGTTTGACCTCAATGCTTTGATTGCTGCTTGACTATCAGACATTATTGCTATATGTCTGTTCTATGTCCTTTATCCATATTGAATTATCCACATCTTTCGATGTCATGGACATCAGCTTTGAAGATACTGGTTTACATGCCCATATATTCGGAGTATTGGGTCTTAGGCCCAAATACTCCAGCTTCTGTACCTTCCGCTGTCCTTGATCCATCTGTATACCACTGGATCACATTTCCTCCAATGTCCTCTTTGATTCCTTTCCTAATTTCTTGTTTGGTACCAAAATATTCTTGGAAATTCTTTTGGAATTCAAATACTTCATCCATATCATCCTTTGGTGGCATGAGTATCGGATGTTCTTTCTCAATAGAGTGTTTATCATCCCTTCAAAATGGTTTATGGAAAATTTTGTATTGATAAAATGTAAGAGCTAAAATAGAGAGAGAAACAGATCGTTTATTGCAATAAACTGGCTATCCTATGATGCAATATTACCCAAAAAATTACAGAACTCATCTAATTTATCAGTTAGTATGATCTCTACCAGTACAAACTTTTCAATACAAACAAATGATAAAAAAAATAAATTTAGAAAACCAAAGAACGTGTAATCCGTCAAAATTTTGAAATCTATTTTCGTCATGATGACTGTATCATGCTTATAAAAAAGTGAAATACAATCAATTAAATAGCCTCAATGAATTAAGTAATTTGGTAGTTAACAATTGATTTTAGCTAATTACTTCTAGGTAGTTCAATCAGTTATTATGTGGTATTTACACACTGAAGGGTAAAAACAATTAATGAAATAGTTTCCACAGATACAAGTTTATTGTATGTTCACATATAGTATAATATATGTGTACATTGATCAAACCACAATAAGAAAATGGGAAAACAAGACTAACATCTTTCAACCGTAACAAGTTGTCTTCGTCAGAGTCAAAAACCCAACTGACGAAGACAGCTTGTTACGGTTGAAAGATCTTAGTCTTGTTTTCCCATTTTCTTATTGTGGTTTGATCATTGATTGTTATTTCACGTGTTTATGTGAAATCTTTTTATATATGTGTACATATAATAAACTTGTATTGTGGAGACAATTTCATTTTCTTTTTTACCTTCCAATTAGTTATTACTGATTAACTTTTTTTTTACAAAAGAAGAAACATTTCTTAAGCCCTCACGAAGGGCTCAATAAAATACTGAAGAGATGCAGAGATAATATGTTTTATACCAAGGATATCTGGTATTGTCCTTTAAAATTGCAATGAGAAGATAAATATCCCTATTTATAAGTTTTTAATATAAACTAAAGAAAGGTTTATTTTGAGTGGATGACTGATTCAAAGAATTGTTCTTCTTCATGAATAACTGATTCTGACAATGTCAGTTAAGCCTCCGCATACGGAATGTGAATAGACAGGAAAGCACAGATGGATGTTAGATGTCAAGAAACATCCATTATAATGAAAAGCAATAAAGAAAAAAGTTTTCCAACTAAAATGCTACATTTGTTTTATCATAATAAAAATCCTTCTGCCTTCGCAGTGTGTTTTAATTTATGAATCGGTTTTAGAACTTGTCCATTGTCAAGAGGAAACACTACCATTCTTTTATCTATTATTGTCTTTAAAAACGTACGGACTTACTTGTTAGGATGTTATAATAAACTAGTGACATCTGTGGTAGTAAATAGGTTTATTATTTATCAGCAATCAGACTTCCTAGGGACAAAAAAATTTGTTTTTAAGGGAAAAAAAGATAATAAGTAGCGCAACTTTGAAGATCTGTGGATTATAATAATATAACTGGCATAATTAGAATAAGGGAATAGACACTAAGTCTAAACACAATCATTTATATCCAACAGTTATAATGGTTACATTTCAAACAGTTAGTGTTCATCCTCAGGATACATCCGCCTTAGCGATGTGATTTTCCGTATTTAAGGAGTAATAAGACTCTTTGAGTTGACTGTCCTATGACTTCTTTAATATTAGCTTACTAGGGAGATGTGATCTGAGGATGACAAATAAGTGTTTGAAACGCGATAATGATACATAATGTTTCTTTCCCTAATTGGAATCATGAGTAAATATCAAACAATAAATGATTGCATAGCTCATAAGTTATAACTGGTTTATATTATCTTTTTAACTCTGCTTATATACAGGAAAAAAAACTGATTTCACTTTTTCTAAAAAAAAATATTCCAAAAAGCTTGATAACGTCATAAAGAAATGATCCAATAAAAGTTTTAGGCCATCAAAAATGTTTAATGGGAATGTGTTTCCACATTATTTTCAAATTATACATTAGTATAACATTTTCATACCTAATTTACATCTTATATTAATCATTAAAATTTGATAAATATTTAAAATTTTGTTCATATAAGGATCAGTTGTATAGTTTTTGATCAATATCAATTTATAGGAAAGATACTTTTTAGTTAGTTTGTTTGTTTTTCAACACCCACTTTATAAGGCTTTCATCTTTTAGAAAAGCTCTTTATTGCACTTTATTTTAAAAAGAAAACTTTTTTTTTGCTTATTATTGTTTACAAAAAGTTGGTATTTCATATTTTATATCACTATCATACTAGCTTGATGCAGAAAAAAATTTATATATTCAAGATTATGGGAAGAGTTTTTAAAAACACTAAAAAATACAAATCTTGACTAACAAATATATCTTTCTTGTCCTACTATTATAATTTGTTTACTTTTATATACATTATCAACAGGAAAACGGTCCACAAAGGACAAATAACGTTTCACAGTAAACTATAGACAGAGTAAAGATATGAATTGAATATTAGAGACTGTAGTATGTTCATATCTTTACTTTATGTCTATAGTTTACTGTGAACGTTTACTTTTATAATCGTATAATTTTTAGCATGTTTATTTTACAACAAAAAAATCTCCTTTTTTACAATCTTAGAGACTGAATGTAGAAAAAAAAAACATTCCGAATCCCTTGCCTAGATCATGAGAGTGACTCTGGTATCCATGAAAACCACGACCCTGGCATCCATGAAAATCCATGTCTCGGGTATCCATAAAAATCCGTGACTCTGGCTGGTATCCATAAAAATCCGTGACTCTGGCATCAGTAGTTTGAGTTCTGTGTTATTGAGTTAGTCTATCGATAATGTTGTCTATTTGCTATATTAGTATATATTGTATATAATATTGTTTTTATTTTCGCACATATATGAGTATATGTTTTATAATAATTAGCATGTGGACATTTACGAATCTTATAAAATAAAGGATTTGCTAAATTATTTTTACCCATAAACAAAATAACTTTCTATTATTATTATTATTGAACTGCCTATCCCAAACTAATATGGGAAAGAGTTCTAGGTCAATATCCTAGATGAAAATGGGGTGCTTTAGTTAGTAGTTCTGGTTTATCTGGGAGCCCAGCACTATGTGCGTAAATGCATTTCACCTGCTTACCAAAAAAAAAAATATTATTACTTATTATTATAAGTTAATTAGTGTTAATCAGGTTTGAGTGTTAAATCCACAGATTAGTACAAATTGAATTATTATAGGATATTACATATATATCAGAGGTGGTGTATATCATTTCACTTTGATATACATCAAAGTCTTTTATAATATTCTATAAAATATATGACCATGGTATCGTGCCCATGCGGTGGCGCCTCTGAGACCGTGCGGCACATAATTGAAGATTGCCCATTATACACAATCCCGAGATTCGAACTGGAAATGGAGGTGGGTTGAAAGGCAGAAGATGTGTATTGTGTGGCGTTCCGAGAGAAGAATATAGACCGCCATCTTGAAATTCTTATATAAGATAGGCGGCAAGAAAGAAGTACTGGCCCTCCGAACCAACAACCTATGTATATAGAGAGTGAATTTAAGAACAATAAGAAGTATAAGTGCGTGCGTACGTAAGTGCATATGATGGTGTGTATGTGTATATAAGTATAAAAAGATTTCACATAAACACGTGAAATAACAATCAATGATCAAACCACAATAAGAAATGGGAAAACAAGACTAAGATCTTTCAATCTTTCATCATATTGATTGGACAGGAGCTAAATTTATTACCTATGAAAAATCAATGTTGTTAAGAAATATTATTGAATCGTCTCTAATTAAATTTAATAGATCTAATATTATAAACATTAGTAACGGTCTCTTCAAACTTGATACTTTCGTCACGAGGGCAATAGCCTCTTCAAAGAGGGTTGACAGCTAGCGGACAGTTTTTTACTTTTTCTTACTGTACTCCTTTGTTTCCCCAAACATCCCTTTCTGGACATTAGTCCTTTCCTGTGCTTTCACCCTTTTAAAATACCACTCTTCCCTCCCACTCTTCTCAACTCCTCACCAGATGTTTTCTGCATCTAGTATTCAGTTGGGTTTTTGACTCTGACGAAGACCGCTTGTTACGGTTGAAAGATCTTAGTCTTGTTTTCCCATTTCTTATTGTGGTTTGATCATTGTATATAAGTATGTACATGTGTGTATGTATTATGACTTATGATTATAATCATTAGGAAATATGACTACATAACTCTTAATAGAATAAGTGCGTGATGTCAGTCGTGGATGCCCGCCTCCGCGAGGTCCACCTTGGGCATGCTGTGGGGTTCCGGTAGTATCTTTATTGGTCCGCTGTGATCCCCTCCGCATGGCAAAAGGGCACCACGTTAAAAAACATCGATCTGCTCTGTTTTATTCCGTGGTATAACCGAAAGGCGTAGGCACACGGTAATAGACCAAAACAGGTATCGTTAATGGTAACAATGCCATGGTATTTATTGTTACCTCCTACAGCTGGCGGTATCATGTTATCAGGGATTTTTGCGTTTGTAATTAGAGATATAAAAAAAAAGTAAATAAAACTAGCAACATTTACTTCAAAAACGTTTATTATTATGAATATTACTAGTAAAACAATTATCAAAATAACTCAATTATAATGCTAAACAAGTAAATACTTGAGTAAAATGCTTCAATGTTCTTCTCTTCCGATACGTATATAATCTGATCTGAAAAAAAAACAAAAAATTAGAAAAAATGAAAAAGTCAAATTTAATAAAATGCAAATTGGGTTTATTACATTTATATACATAAATAACAAGATTTCACATTACACGTGAAACAAAAATCAATGTCCAAACCACAATAAAAAATGAAAAAAAGATACTTATCTTAAACCATAACAAGCGGTCTTCATCAGAGTCAAATTTTAACTGACAAATCTTAGTTGAGATTAGCCTCTGACGAAGACAGCTTGTTATGGTTGAAAGATCTTAGTCTTTTTTTTTTCATTTCTAATTGTGGTTTGTAGGTTTATATACATATATGTATATATAAGTGATTAAAGAAATGCTATTCAGAAGGACTGATTACACTTAAAATAAACTTTGAGGCATAGATGAAACGTAACAATAGAACTCCCTTTTCAATATTTCGACCGTTATGGTGGTAAAAATATTGATAACTGAGTCCTATTGTTACGTTTCTTTCTATGTATCACAGTTTATATTAAGTATATGCATATATACATATATATGTAAAAAGATTTCACATAAACACGTGAAATAACAATCAATGATCAAACCACAATATGAAAATGGGAAAACAAGCCTAAGATCTTTCAACCGTGAAAAGTGGTCTTCGTCAGAGTTAAAAACCCAACTGAAACACTAGATGCAGAAAACATCTGGTGAGGGGTTGAGAAGAGTGGTATTTTAAAAGGGTGAAAGCGCAGGAACATTAGTTCTTTCCTGCGCTGAAATTAGTCCTTTACTTTCTGGACATTAGTCCTTTCCTGCGCTTTCACCCTTTTGAGATACCACTCTTCCCTCCCAGTCTTCTCAACACCTCACCAGATGTTTTCTGCATCTAGTGTTTCAGTTGAGTTTTTGACTCTGACGAAGACCGCTTGTTACGGTTGAAAGATCTTAGTCTTGTTTTCCCATTTTCATATTGTGGTTTGATCATATATATATATATAGTTCAATATAGAAAAAAAACATAGAGACTTTAAGTGTGTGCTTTTAATTTTTCTATGTTTTTTTTTCTATATTGAACTATATTTGTCCGTTTCAGATCATATTTCAACGAAAAAGTATATATATATATATATATATATAACACTTAAAATAAACAGTGACACATAGAACTGT
This sequence comes from Hermatobates lingyangjiaoensis, assembly GCA_026182355.1. Lineage (NCBI taxonomy): Eukaryota > Metazoa > Arthropoda > Insecta > Hemiptera > Hermatobatidae > Hermatobates > Hermatobates lingyangjiaoensis. Next base: position 348,497 of record JAPFBL010000311.1, on the reverse strand, counting down.
TTAAGGTTTCTATGTGTCACTGTTTATTTTAAGTGTTATCTGTCCTGCTGGACGGTTTTTCGTTTATCATGGTATATATATATATATATAAAATTTTAAATTACACAAAGCACGACACAGAAAAAAATAATAAGAACACTTACAGAATTCAATATTTCGAACTGTTTTCGTCATCAGGAGTAGACTAGAAGAGAGGACGAAGTGAGAGAGATCTCTCTTCTAGTCTACTCCTGATGACGAACAACAGTTCGAAATATTGAATTCTTGTTCTTTTTATATTTTTTCTGTGTCGTGCGTTGTGTAATTTAAAGTTTTATAGTTCTTGTGGACCGTTTCTTATATTTAGTATATATATGTATATGTATATATATAAATCAAACATGATCTCATTTTCCTTCAGTTCTCTTAAAATAGTTTAAAGTTTAAACCATAGGCCATTCCTTGTTATTTTAATTTTGAATTTCATAAGGTTTTTGTAGTATAATTTCCAAGTATTATTAAATAATAATACATTGAAGTAAACTCCGTAACTGTGTTTTGCTTTTATTACAACAGAATGTCACAAGACCATTGCTGTTTTAGTCGTCTTTGAGGCTTTGTGGGATTACTAGTAACAAAAGATTTTGAGCAACTGGGTTTGGATGAGTTGAGAGTTTACTGTCGAATAGTTTGCAGCGGTCTTTTGCATAGTCGTGAACAAAGAAAACTTTAAGATCTCGGTAGATGATTATTATATTCAGAAAATAAAATGGAAGATGTGTGAATTTCCTAAGTATAATACCTATAATTTATAATCAAAATTAGTAAACCATAATCAATTATTGTAATAAACAGTATATTTTTTATCATTATATTGAACATAATATTCTCACATATTATTGTAAATTATATGCAAGGCTGAAAAAACTTCATGTTTTTTTATTCTTAATCAAGTTTTTGTTATATTTACTAAAAAATAATATGCATAGTTATGAAAACTTTTTTCGCGATCATTTTTGCATAATCTACAGATTTAACATTTGATAGCAAAAATATTAAGATTGGAAGTGTTCATAATTGATCAGTGCATAAATAATAATATATGAATTCAGAAATCAGAATCATAAGCTTTTGAATAATTTCCTTTGAGCAATACGCCTTTGAAACTATTGCGATGGACTTTAGTTCATCACTTTACTTCATCAATTGCTGTAGAAATATAAATGAGAACAAAAGAGCGTTGCATAATTAGATAATGAATTTATAATTAGTTCATTAATGTTATATAATTGTTAACTGTAATATTAGCTGGTTTCAATGATAGTTTAACGAAGGTGTAGAGCTGTTTCAGCTGTGGTTCATGATTGAGCCTTGAATAGTGTGTTCGTCGTTTAATATGCAAGCAGAGTGTAAACCTTGCCCTTAGCATTGTAAACTGTCAGGTCACCCCACCAACGGGTTATTTACACAACACCTATTATGCATTGACACCAGAATGTCATTTAAACCTAAAAATAGATTCTTGCTCCCAGTTTACATAACACAGATGTATTTTTACTAATTTTTTTTTTTTAGATATTCAATATATCAAAAATCTGTCATTACTTGCATAAAATTAAGTAATAATTACATACTCCTGACTATAAAATACGTATAAAAAAATTGGAGGGTTTATGCTCAAATTTACTTACTATATATAGTATTATTATAGTATTTACTTACTATATTAGGTGCAAATTTTATCGAACGTGTTCACAATCAATTTTATCCATTCATTTATTATAATATGACTGTCTTGTAGACCTATTGTCAAACTGTAAGTTAAAAGTACGCCTTAAATCACGGTAGTAAACTAAATGACTTCATTTATTTCAAAAGGGGCTATATCCATTCGTCAACTACAACAAATATCTAATAACTCGTAAATACAATCTGGTAGTTCTTGCAGATGGGAAATTAATAGTTATCCTTTTAAGTGTATTATTCAACATTTCTAATATATCACACAATTTTGTGATATAAATTTATAATGAAAATTAAGTTTAATATAATATTTAAGGTTCTGAAATGATGGGAAAAAGGCATTACTTGTTTAATCAGTTATTGTTTGGTATTTACTCAAGGTAATACTTCATCGGTATTGTCTCGCGAGTTTTGAACATCTAATATATATATTTAGTCAAAATAAGATAACTATCAAAATACCTCAACAGTGTAGTCTCGCTTGTTTTGAACATCTTATATATATATGTTGGGTTTTTGACTCTGACGAAGACCGCTTGTTACGGTTGAAAGATCTTAGTCTTGTTTTCCCATTTCTTATTGTGGTTTGATCATTGATTGTTGTTTCACGTGTTTATGTGAAATCTTTTTATATATATATATATATATATATATTTAGTCAAAGTATGAAAACTATGACAAAATACGTCAACGGTGTTGTCTCGCGTGTTTTGAACATCTAATATATATATATTTAGTCAAAGTAAGAAAACTATGACAAAACAATTCAACGGTGTTGTCTCGCGTGTTTTGAACATCATATATATATATATTTAGTCAAAGTACTTGACTAAAGTACTTGAATTTCCATTGGCTGGAATTCAAGAATTCTCTACACGCAATAAAAAAAAGTTTATTATGAAAACTAACAATATGTTTCGAACACTTAGAGTTCTTCTTCAGGTTAGCATCTAAAAAAAAAAACTACATATTTGTGAGCTTTAAGAAGATCAGATAATTCACTTTGATATTCTGAAAGCTCACAGATATGTAATTTTTTTTTTAGATACTAACCCAAAGAAGAACTAAGACTTCGAAACGCATTTTTTGTTTCATAATGTTTTATTTGTGTGTTGAGATGTAATTCTTTATTCCCCCAATATGAGAAGAATTGGTTGAAATTAGTACTCGTTTTAGCATCGTCCATTCCATTGTTCTAGTGTTATCAATGTACTTATGTTCAACTATTAAAAGTTATTAGAATTTGTTAAAAGATACCGATTGAATATTTAAAAAAATTTTTGATCGACACTCAACCAGCCAAATGTCAGCAGATACTTGAATAACTTTATTCAGAACACTTTTTAACGATTAAATCTGTAATAATGTAAAAATTTGATTTCGTATCAGTAAAATGTATAATAACAAACTTAAAAAAAATATCAAGCGTGCTAAGCAAAATTCTTTGCTTTTACTAGTCGAAAAATGTAAGATAAACTTTGGTTATATATCACACTGTAACCACATGACGAACTTATAACTGTATATAACACATATTAAGAATTATTATAGTACTAGACTACCCGTGACCATTTGTGTCACTCAGAAATTATAAACATACGTATTGAAATAAATTCACTGAACATGATTGACAGGGATAATTTATATGGTTGTTTCTTGTTATTAAGGCACGGAAACAGATTCTTATATGGCCCAAGCTTTTTATATATTATTCTTTTTGAATACTATATCGATCATTTTGAATCATATTTTCATTGAAAATTAATTCAAAAATCTGGTTATCAAAACGCAAATAATTATAAACAAATTTTAAATTGTATCAAATAAGACATTTTTCTTTTAAAAAAAAAACCTAATAATAACAATAGTAAGTAGTAGTTCAAAATGGTATGAGTTTAATAAAAAATGTTAAAAACACAACTTTTTTTAACTTTTATGTAAAAAAAGGGTAACTTTTTTATGTACCATATGTATGTACATCCTAAAAATGAAAAGTGAAGCACCTGAGGGTTTACTTTTACGAAACACAGTCGGTTTTGTACATAGGAAAGTTTAACTAATTCTATTTTATGTTCGACGTGGAGAATATTCGTAAAATGGAAGTAAAAAAATTGGGAAATGATCGGAAGCCTTTCTTCAATATTGTGAAGTAAAATAAAGAAATACTTTTCTATACACTATTAATTAAATAATAAATTGAATTAATAATAAATAAACTAGTGATTAATTTACTCATACCTATTTGAAACTCGAAAGCCAAACAAAAGTAGGTAGGTATATTTTTTAACAAAAAAAAAATTGAGTTTGAGATACCAAAAAACTTTTGTTTACTTCAGTATAAATATGTCAGCAGTTTTAAAAAATTAAACTAAAAGTCGTGCAAAAACTTATGAATTCTTGTTTTTAATCCTGACTATATTTATTAAGTGGAGTTATAGCCACCAATACAAATTTGAGTGTGTGTAAGTAATGGTATTTAATGCTCAAAAACTCTTGAAATGTTAACAGTTGGGTATGGTGAGTCTACTTGAGTAAATAAAATGATTATAAGTAGTATAAGTATGTCACATGTAATTTTTTTTCAAAAGTAAAAAATCGCCGAGCACGCAAACACAAGTCTAACATTTCTGCCTCTTACAAAAAAACAACACATGCTAATATGTTAAAAACTGCAAACATATAATCGTAACGAGTGTATCAACACAAAAACAAAAATTTTTGTGTAAAGTGTCCTTACTTTTTGATCACATATTGTAAATCCCCTGAAAATTCTATGTAAAATTTTGACCAAATCCCCAAAATACTTTCATATCTCTATGTTCCATCTAAAGGATAAATGGAAGTAGAAATAGTAGCAATTTAAGTTAAATCAGCAGAAAGAGTATCAAAGTAGAATCTTTTGTAGGGAATGAACAAATTTTGGTATGGAAGTGCCTTATAGCTCTTGATTAAAAAGATCAGGCACTGAATGACATTTATTATTCTACCGAACCAAACCGAATAATGTTTAACAGATATTCCTACATAATTACAGCTGATAACATAAAAAATGTAAGTAAACAAATAACTGAATATAACTGAATAAAACAAGCATTATATAAAAGTTTTGTTTTAAACCTTTGTAATTGAATTCACTGTCACTGCCATGGATTTAACTGGAGAAGTTCCAAATACTAATGGAATAAATTTGTTTATTTAATTAATCATTCGTCTTGTATATTTAAATTGATAATTTTGTTCATTTTTTATAAGATATCATAACATTTAGGTGCCTTGACAGTTAATTTCTTCACATTCTATATTGATGACTCAAGAGGGAAGAAGTAAAGATAATCAATATAAAACTGAGATAGTATTTAATTAAGTTGGTCGACTTTTTGTTGCCACAGAGATTAATATTAGAAGTCGGACTTGAATTTTATAAAGGGTTTTTCCTCAGTTTTTATGTAATTTCTGTTTTATAATATCATAGGTTATTTAATATTCAGCCTTCGATCTTGTCCAATTCCTTTATGTTCTACACATATCGAGATATAAAATACTGTATAAAAAAATTATCACAATCAAACACGTGATAGATTTTAAGATAACAAAAAGCCAAAAGAAAAGATTAAAACTAGAAAGATATGCTGCAAGGCCTTTCACTTTATGTCATCATAGAGCAAGTATAAATGGCCTATATAAATATTTTTGCCACTCTCTGATGACATGAAGTGAAAGGCTACAGAGTATATTTTTCTTGTTTTAACTCTTCCTTGTGGCTTGTTGCATGTATATCCAAAGTTTTCTTATCTCGAGTTTATATATTCTACATATTCTTCCTTATAGATATTTGGTCCAGCAACAAAAAAAAATTACAAAAAATTACCTTTAAACTAGCCTTTAATCTATATTTCTATGCATCTTCAGGACTACATTAATACACAATGTATTGGTATGTATTTAAACGCTGGCTTAAAGATTTTTTTTTGGAATTGTTTGGCACTGGACCGAACCTCCACGAAGAAGAACTTGTATAAATATATATATTTACTATTAATAATAATAATAATAATTTATAAAATAATAATAATAAAAATATATTATATATAATAAATAAATATTATATATATATAAATATAATCGATAACAAGATTTCAGATAAACACGTGAAATAACAATCAATAAAGAAACAACAAAATGAAAAGGGAAAAAAAGACTAGGATCTTTCAACTGTTGGGTTTTTGACTCTGACGAAGACCGCTTGTTACGGTTGAAAGATCTTGGTTTTTTTTCGCTTTTCGTATTGTAGTTTGATTTTATATATATATATATATATATATATATATTATATTTCTGGAACACTCTAGAAATTATTTATGTGTACAACAAAAACTAAATAAATCAGTTAGAAATTAAATTTATATCATTATAAATAATACTGTCCCTTGACTAATATTATTTTGGCCAAAAGATCTTTCATTTCTAAATTTCTAGAAAATTTATGACTTTTTACTTATGAATTTCTTTTGGACAAATTTTAAGTAAATATGTAAAGAAATTTTTTGTGAAATCTTGAATTAATGTATATTCGAGTTTTGTTTTGTCTTTTAATCCTTGAACACATTTTTCAGGAGACGATGAATGTTGAAATATTGAAGTGTCCCTTTGCGCATCTTTTGCAAAAATGTGTTGTTCTTTGTTTATTATATATACCAATTAGCTGATCTACCCGGCTTGCCTGGGAAACAATTTAATTCCAACTATAATAATAAATTACATATAACAAATACAATTTAAATTTTCTGTAGTTCCGATACATGTATGTTTTTCTGAGATAAAGGATATTAATACAGAATGTAAATTATAGATGACGCAAAGAACAGATGTAATATGGTATAAAACTTATTATAAATTTGCCAATATTTTTTTTCAAAATTAAAACGAAGAAATAGAAAATTATATTTTATTTAAAATCTAAATTACATTTTTAACTTTCTCGAGGAAATTTAAATAAGTTTCAGTTATAAAATATCTTTTAACTTGTTCGAGCAATGGAAAGAGATGTTAGAGGAAGTTTTTCTCCTAGGATTCCAAATTTAGAAACATTTGCTAAGGTAGATCCCTGATCAAAATCAAAACACAAACACCGTATTTAGTTCCCCCGATAAAGGGTTACATAAGATCTATATGTTTCATTGTATCTAACTGTCTGCAGTTTTATTTCTTTAGCAGACAGACAGACAAGCTTTGTATAATTTGTGTATTTTATTTTATATACACAGATTGACTGCCGTATCATCATCGAGCCACTTTCCCTCCCGTTAATGCATTGAGAGCTTGAAAATTAAAATTGAAGATAAATTTAATATAATATTTTTTTATATCAAATACTAAAAAAACAAAAGAGTTGTTCGTTATAACAAATTTAATTTTTACTGGTATTTAATTACGAATCGAATTAGAGTGGTTCCAGGAAAATGAATTATCTAACTGTTCACACTAAAGTTAATGGTCAATGAAATTCAGAAAATTACTGTGTAGAGACAGAGAGATAGAGAGAGAGAGAATTGCAATTGTCTGATAAAAAAGCCATGAAGTCAAATAGTTTAGAGTTCAATTTCGCTTCAATCTAATTATCAAGAGGAACAGCATAAAACTGTTTTACATCCCATCGTAAATTGAACAAACTGACTTTTCCTAGGCATAACGTACAAAACAGCTTGATAACTGGAAGGCCATAATGAATAAATGGCACATGTTGTCCCTGCTATTTACAACACCAAATAATTAATAATTGTTATATTTGAAAACTTTTTTTGTATTTCTTTTTCTATATGCAATTTTCTATAGATTACAAATCTTTCAAATAGTATAATCTCAAACTCTTAAAAAAAAATTAACAAAAATTAAAATTTTGATGTTCATATACAAGGAGAAATGTCTTTCCATTATGAAGGATCAACCAGTCGTGACTTTTATATCTTGACTATTGAATTTACAAATTCATACACAGAGAAATTATTCTTCCCCAACCCCCCACTGGTATGCAGCCTGTTTCCCTGGTAATCACGGGGTTATCACTGACTAAGGTGTTTATCCTCGTTTTCTTTTCGTCATTTTGTCCTTTCAGCTTTTCAGTCTTTGCCTGAAGTTAGAGTCACCATTTCTACACTCTGACGGAATTTGAGAGTCAAAATATAGAAGTACTTGTATCCTTCTAAAAGAGGAGGCAGAAAGAAAATTAAATGGGGGGAAAAAGAAAAAAAAAAGGAAAACAAATTTAACGTTTAAGGTTGAGGCCAGGTAAGGAGCGAGCATTGAGTAGCCAAATGTGAGCGTCTTCAGAGGCTCTCAAATTAATCTATTTTCGTCGATCGTTACTTCGTAGATTAATATATATATATATATTAACTAAATATTATATATACAATAGTGTATATATATATATATATATATATATATATATATATACTTTATCGATGAAAGTACAATCCGAAACGGACAAATATAGTTCAATGTATAAAAAAACATAGAAAAATCAAAAGCACGCACTTAAGATCTCTAATTTTGGTTTGAATAGTCTTCAGGAGAGATAAGAGAGGGAAATCAAGCGCACTGGTTCAACGGCATTGAAATCTGATTTGCTTTTTATGTAATCTGAAATAACTTGAGCCTCAGCCTCTGCACAAGTATCTTTTTTTTTTCAATATTTTCTTAAGGCACTACATTATTTTATATACATTCCATTATATATGCAGTCGATTTTTGTAACTTACATTTAGATAACATTCCTCAATCTTATTAATGTATAACCACTTTTATGGTTTCGAATGAATTGCTCTTTCTAAACATTAAAATACAGTTTTGACAAAATCTTATAGATCAGGTACCAAGTCGTATAAATGGTTGGTCGGCACCAACCATTTTATTTAATCAAATGATTTTTATTTAAAAACTTCCAATTGCTTAATTTATTGAAATAAAAATTAAATATGTAATAATATAAACTGTATACCTGTATTTTTGCCGTTATAGACAACTCGGTGACTCCACCGATTGGCATAAAATTCCCTAATTAGCTTTCAATCGATCAGGAATAGATTACTGGGAAGTAGCTTTGCGATTGGAAAAGTTTCCCTACTTAATTTTCCATTTTCCTAGGTATCAGACAACTGTCTACTCTGATATCCATCCACATTGTGATATTTAAAATCATTACCTAGCCAGTGACTAAAGAAAAAGTTTAGTTTAGTTTCACCCTATGCTTCTTCTCTTTTGCCTTAAAATTAAGAAGTATTTTTAATATATGCATTAACACTCCTATAAAATATAGATCTTTTAAATTTATGCAAAACATGGAAGAAAACGTTAGAAATATTTTATGAATCAGTGTATTTTATAGAATCAATATTTTATATTTTTAAAACAATTTATGAAAAATAAACATTTCAAATTAACAATTTTTAATTATTAATTTATTATTTTAGTTAATTTACTTTTTAAATGTTTAAAATACGAGTACATTAATTTTTAAGCAATTTAATTTTAATAAAGTTATTTTAATAATTAATGTTAAGGATTATTCAATTTATTAGGTCAATTTTAAATAATAGTGATTTATTGACTGAATTAACATATATTTATTTGGGTGGAACACAAAGAAAAGTCGCTCGTGGGGGGGTGTGTAACTTTATCTACAGCACTTTGTTGAGACCTGTTCTGATGTCTCAAAAGAGTGAAGGTTTCTTTGTAGAAGACTGAGAAAAGAGTCGTCAAACAAGACTAAAACTTAAATAAATTCAAAATGTAAATAATTTACGTTATTAACTGTCACAAAATGATTGATTATTATTACGTGAGGGTGACTGTAGCACTGCGTCTCCTAGGAACTATTGCACATCCTCCCTTCTGTACTAAAGTACCCCAGTTAGCTTCAGCACTTCCAAGAAGCTCAGCACTTTTGCTGGTCTCAGCGGATTATGTTCTTCTATGGTTTCTTTGAGTATCTCAAAACACTTATCCCTGCAGAGTAAAGTTGACTTACAGTTAGTCAGCAGGTGCAACGGTGTTTCTTCATCTTTTTTGCAGAATCCACACAAACCATCATTGATGATGCCCATTCTTTGCACATGATTATTAAGTTTGCAGTGATCCGTTTAGGATCCAGTTAAAATCCTTAGATTATTCCTGTTTCTTCCCATATGTTATAAGATTTGTCTACTCTAAAACTTGTCGAGAAATATCTTTGATTGTCTGTGTCCTTGTAGAGAATCCCAGTAGTTCCTCCTGTTTTCATATCCTCTTTTATAGGGAGTTCTTATTCAGTTTATTCAACATTTTGTTTTTCTTAAAATTATTGGATTAGAGACCTTAATGTGTACAAGACACATTAAGCTTGTCCTCAAGAATAGCAGTTTTAAATCCCCTAAGGAAGATTTCATCTGTTCATGCAAACATATGGCTCATGACCAAAATTCTAAAACATCTGAACTGACTCCTACTGTCCTATTCCAAACAGGAAGATTCTGTTATTGAAGTTTCACATAACCCGCATCCCCAAATGCTCAATCTTATAAACAAGGTTATTGAAATAGGGGCCTGAATTAGTACCAGACATTGTGCTGGCTTGTCCTCACGAATAACAGCTTTAAAATCTCTCTGGAGGACGGCGTGCACAAGATATTCTATCTTCTCATGATAACCTGAGATTCGTGACTAAAATTCCAAATAGCTAACACTAGACCGCATCTGAACTGACTCGTATTATCCTCATCTGAACAAGAAAAATTTTTTATTGATGTCTAAATCCATCTAAATGCTCAATCTTATAGTCATTTTTGATGTCAAGGGCAGTTGATTTAATAAGGCTAATTTTTTAATGGATCTTTAGCATTACTAAAACTTTTAATACTTGGAAAGCCTCTAATTTATCTGCCTTTCTAATTTAATTAAAATTAGGGTGGTTATTTAAAAATAACTTCAATTTGCCAAAAATTAAGCAACGTCACATAGAGCAAGAAACGTCACATGTCACCCATCTAAGTCGTAACCACAAGCAATGGTGTTTACTTCCGTGTACAATCAACAGCAGGTGTATTCAACATGACTATGCTATGTTCCTTGGTGCTTCACAGTATTTCATTTGTTAATTACATTATTGTTATTAAAATTAGTAAAAAACTAATTAGTTCATTATCATTTGTTGGGACACGATTGCAACATATAACATAGGAAAAAACTCAATTCACCTCAAAATACCTTATTACTCAATTTGTTTCATGTCAAAAATAAAGAAAAAATTAAATTTCACTTAAACGTTGCTTTCTGTTCTGAAGTCAAATCCATTTATTGAGCCATTTATAACTGTTTTAAATGAGAGAGGTAACTTTCAGAGCGGAATGATGTGATTTTCGTTTTGTCCGCGAAGTTGATTCTTAGCTGTATAAGCGGATTCGAGATATCTTGTTTGACTCCAGGCCCCACTCATAGGGCAATCTATGAAAGAGATTTATTAATGAAGCCCTTTTTGAAAATCAGCACAGGCAACTTGAACACACCAGTAAACAATCCCTTTCAAAATATATACTTCAATTGAAGGTTTATAGCTATTGAATGATGCAGATTTCATTGGAATAACTGAAGCATGTTTTGAAATAAATGTAAGTAAATATATAAATATAATAAGTGTTTATGTTTCTTTGAATATTTATTTATGTTTGTTTTTAATAAACAGAACTAATATATGTAAATGAAAGAATATTATGGGTCATACAACGTAAAACTAATCAGTTTTACAAGTATCTGATATTGCCAGCACGATAGCAGGTTTTCATAAAAGATTTTTCAGGTTCTATTTGAATAAATTTGTGTAAAATAAAACTTAGGTCTCCTGATGTACGGTAAGTATCTTCTCTATAACACAAATGGGTGTCAAATAACAAATTAGATATATTTGCTGCCCCAAGAACCGCACTAAAACGCCTATCCACAACAAATAATTGTTTTCGTATAATGGCTAACGTATGAGTTTTCAATCGTCCGTGAAACATCCATTTCTGATGACAAGGTTCGTACTAGATGAATATCTGTATTCAAGAAGTGTGTCAGATACAGACTAGTAGGTATATATATATATATATATATATATATTGACTCTTTATTTCTTCATTCGCGCTCCGTTCTTCGACGTGGGGAGATCTCTCTCACTTCGTCCTCCCTCCTGTCTACTCTCCTGATGACGAACAACAGTTCGAAATATTGAATTCTGTAAGTTTTCTTTGTATTGTCTTTTCTGTGTCGTGCTTTGTGTAATTTATATATATTGTGTAAGTTATATATATATATCATTAAATAACTTGGCAACTTTAAGTGTAGTATGTTTGTTACATACCTTCTCGAGTTTTCTTATATTATTCTTCCATCTTTCCGGTACCATATAAATCAACTCACCGAATGATTTGTTTATATATCTATTTTCCATATTTACACAAGGCCGACGTTTCTGTCTACATTGAGCATTATCAAGGATACAAGGAACATTAAACGTCGGCTCTCTGTAAATATGGAAAATAGATATACGAGTATAAACAAATCATTCGGTGAGTTGATTTATATGGTACTGGAAAGATGGAAGAATAATATAAGAAAACTCGAGAAGGTATGTAAGAAACATACATACTTAAAAGAAGGTCTGCTCCCAATGTATACCATTATATATATATATATATATATATATTTAAAGTATGCAGCAGCTTCTGCATTAACGACCTTTTTGCTGATGGCCTCGATTTTTCTAACTATCTTCCGGTGATGCTGAGGCAACTTCCATATATGCTGGGCCAGAGATATTCCAGATGCTGGAAGTTGCCTCAGCATCACCGGAAGATAGTTAGAAAAATCGAGGCCATCAGCAAAAAGGTCGTTAATGCAGAAGCTGCTGCATACTTTAATTCCATTTGTCTTCAAGAAGATTTGCTGCCCATTTATACTAATATATATATATATATATATATATAGATATTTGTAAAAGTTGGGAGCAGTCCTTCTTCAATGCATGCTTTTAAAAACTGGATGTTTGTTTCCACTTGGTTCAATTTCGTCTTATATTTTTCCAAATTACCAATTTTTTTCTTTAATTCAGAGCTCAACTTAAAAATTAAATCACCATAATTTTTTGTTATTTTATTATTTGACATGTTTCGGTGGTACATCCACCATCTTCAGCAAACACAATTAAAACTACACTTAACAATGTGATTTTAAGTATTATATTAATTTGTTAAGTGTAGTTTTAATTGTGTTTGCTGAATATGGTGGATGTAACACCGAAACATGTCAAATAATAAAATAAAAAAAAAATTATGGTGATTTAATTTTTAAGTTGAGCTCTGAATTAAAGAAAAAATTTCATAGTTTGGAAAAATATAAGACGAAATTGAACCAAATGGAAACAGATCTCCAGTTTTTAAAAGCATATATATATATATATAATATATATATATATATATATATATAAAAAGATTTCACATAAACACGTGAAACAACAATCAATGATCAAACCACAATAAGAAATGGGAAAACAAGACTAAGATCTTTCAACCGTAACAAGCGGTCTTCGTCAGAGTCAAAAACCCAACTGAACACTAGATGCAGAAAACATCTGGTGAGGAGTTGAGAAGAGTGGGAGGGAAGAGTGGTATTTTAAAAGGGTGAAAGCACAGGAAAGGACTAATGTCCAGAAAGGGATGTTTGGGGAAACAAAGGAGTACAGTAAGAAAAAGTAAAAAACTATCCGCTAGCTGTCAACCCTCTTTGAAGAGGCTATTGCCCTCGTGACGAAAGTATCAAGTTTGAAGAGACCGTTACTAATGTTTATAATATTAGATCTATTAAATTTAATTAGAGACGATTCAATAATATTTCTTAACAACATTGATTTTTCATAGGTAATAAATTTAGCTCCTGTCCAATCAATATGTTGATTTTCATTTTTTATATGCAAGAATAAGGCACTACTGTTTTCCTGTCTACTTACGTTATATTGGTGTTGTTTTACACGTGTTTACACGTCTTAGTCTTGTTTTCCCATTTCTTATTGTGGTTTGATCATTGATATATTATATATATATATATATATATATATATATATATATATATATATATATATGTATGTATAAATTTCACAGTAAACTATAGAGACAGAGTAAAGATACGAACATACTTAGTCTCTAATTTTTGTTTGAACCATTATCAAGAGAGTAGAGATAGAGACACCAAGCGCACTTTTGAAGCGACGCGACGGTTTGAGAACAACCGTGTTGTCACACGCATACCCGGTACAAGTCAAGTAAGAAAAATAAACTAGGTGAAGGTGAGAAAGGTAGGTGAAGAGCTGAGAAATAATAAGTGAAACTGAAGAAAATGAGAAATTATAAATAATAGAAACTTAAAAAGATACTAATGAAATATATTATTTTTTTAAGTTTTTATTATTTAAATTTTCTCATTTTCTTCAGTCTCACTTATCATTTTTCAGTCAGCCCTAAGTAAATTAGAAGATTAATTCTGTTAAATTATCGATACAACTTTGAATTTTTTTTTCACTTATTTAATAAAATGAATGTATATTGTAAAATTAATAGGAAAACTTGTGGAAAAATCTTTTTTTATACTCAAAAATGGTTGCATGGAAGGTTTACGATATGAAATTTCACTGTAATAAGAAGAAACGTCAATTAGTTTAACTAATTATGTTATTAGTTTAACTAATTATTTTAACTTTTTACATAATTATAAACGTCAATTATGTAAAAAGCATGGAAGAAAATCATATTTTGGTATTGATTAAATACAATATATGGTTTTAAAATAAAATAGAAATTGATTTATTTTACCTTGAAAGTTCGTAGACGTAACTTGTACAAGCTGCAATAGCAGTGCAAGGTCTTACATAACCTTTCTCTGTTAGGGCCCTTTCGTCCAGGTATTCCCCGTCATCTACATGACCAACCTAAACAACCAAACCAATTTATTTCATAATATCTGTTATTTACACCCCAGTGGGGCAGGAGGCATTGAAAATCATCGTATCTTTTGTTATCATTCTACCTGCATCACATATTCCTGTTCTATTTGAATAATATTCAATTTTCGTTTCTTTTGCTTAGCTTTTACTATTCTTCTATTCAATGTTCCTTATCTATAAATCAATGTTTAAAACTTTCATTAGGTCAATTAATTAATTAATGAAGTTTTTTTTAAAGAAATTTACTAAGGACATAAAAAAAGATTCCAAATAAAAGAAGGTTTATCCCATTATATCCCACTGTCCTCATTTGAGGACAGTCTATCAAAGCACAAATACTTTTTAAACACCTGTGTTTTGGGTAGTTTAATAGATTTGTATCATTTACTGACATTCTAGTTTGTTAGGATCAACATTGATATTAATGAAAACAGCCTTCAAGAGGTATGCCATTTTAGTTAGAAAAATGCGTAAAATATACAAGAAAAATCGACCTTTTAATTTCATCTCTTGTTTACTGCATTTTGAGTTGTAGAACTTAGGACAGAAATGTAGTAATCTTTATAATGTAAAAAGTGATGTGAGATTTATTGTGTAAACGTTTGTTCACTCTTCAAGGATATATATGGCCAAAATAATAATGTCCTCTAAGGATGGCAGTGAGTGAGATAGAATCCATGCTACCACTAGCAACTTTTCAAAATTCGCTATCAAACATTCCGAGCTTTGATGGTGTACAGTTGTCATTATTCATTTTCAAAGTGAAGTTATCATAAGTAAAGCTTACAAAATAAAAATCTCATAAAATCATAGATTTAATAAAAAAAATATAAAAATAAACGTTAAAATGCAGCTTCAACATGTTTTCAATTCCTATTGAATTCCGATGCAACTTGTATTGGAATTGATACAAGTTGTATCGGAATACAAGGAAGAAAGATCTTTTGAACGAAATAATAAACTCAAAAAAATATATTAAAAAAAACGAAATCAATGGTGACTGTATCATCAATTTATTTATTTTTCTATCAGCTGAAGAAAGGAAAGGAGATGTTGATGTGTGGAAGATATATAGAACAAAGGTTGAAAACCTGTGAAAAAATGTTGATGGAATTTACAAAATCAAAAACTTTGGGATATAATGTGTTAAGACGTGCAAGTAAGTCAGTAAGTAAAGCATGTATGATTTATATATCATACATACTTTATGTAAATCAATCATATATGTATGTATGATATGTATGAAAGGGTATTAAATACACACCCTTTCATACATGTTTTCTAATATTGGGAGATACCCCTTCATGAAAAAGGTTTTATGAAAAATTACCATTATGCTCTCTCTCAGGTTACATCAAATTAAATAGAGTTTCAGAATATAATACATGCTGTTAGGAAGGGCACACACAATGAGAGAGATTATCAAGCTAACCCTGTTATTCCTGTGTTCTATACTCCTTTTCAACAGATGAAATGTAATTCTTACTCTTTCATTATTTCCTTTTACAAATACTAATAATATATATTTAACTTCATTTTGATTTCATTTTTATTTAGAAATACCTAGAGGAAAAATATACGTGTCGAAGCCATCACCTGTAAAATACTTGTTCAAATCGTGTTTTACGATTTGAATTCAGTTGATTAATTTTACAAACCAAGATTTATGTGGAAATTTTTTCCTTTATTCTCGTAAGATGTAATTTAATACATGTAATTAAAACTGGCTAATAAATAAATGTTTTTATTGATTTACAACTCAAAATCAAAAATATTACTTTACTTTAGTCACTGAACTTTACTAAAAGTTATAAATTTAAATTATATATATGTATATAACAAGTAATATAGAAACGGTCGAAACCGAACAAATGAGTGACTGATATTATATATAATATATATATAAATAACAAACACTTTTTCTTCTTCTTGGAATTTGGTCAGGGTTAATGTACGGAATCACCTATTTGGTCAAGGTATATTAACCCTGACCAAATTCCAAGAAGAAGAAAAAGTGTTTGTTAGTAATTTGTGGTCAAGAAAACAGTACCGTATATATATATATATATATATATATATATATATATATATACTTTTTTTCGTTGGAAATACGATCCAAAACGGACAAATATAGTTCAATATATTTTGTTTATATTGAACTATATATATATATATATATATATATAAAAAGATTTCACATAAACACGTGAAACAACAATCAATGATCAAACCACAATAAGAAAAGGGAAAACAAGACTAAGATCTTTCAACCGTAACAAGCGGTCTTCGTCAGAGTCAAAAACCCAACCTTTTCATTTGGTTGGGTTTTTGACTCTGACGAAGACCGCTTGTTACGGTTGAAAGATCTTAGTCTTGTTTTCCCTTTTCTTATTGTGGTTTGATCATTGATATATATATATATATATATATATATATATATAAATTATCAAACCACAATATGAAATCGGAAAAAAAGACTAAGTTCTTTTAATACTGGGTACGGACCCAGTACTGCTGAGTTTTTATACTGCTATGTTTGTGGAGTTAGTAAGTAAATGTCTCTAATATTTTATTCGGTATTCAGTATATATTATTTCGGGTTCGTTTAGTCTTCCAACCAGAGTCAAAAACTTGAGTTTTTGACTCTAACGAAGACCGCTTGTTACGGTTGAAAGATCTTAGTCTTTTTTTCCCATTTCATATTGTGGTTTGATCATTGATCGTTATTTCACGTGTTTATGTGAAATCTTGTATAGATGTATATATATGATCGAACCACAATATGAAATGTGAAAAAAAGAATAAGATCTTTCAACCGTAACAAGCGGTCTTCGTCAGAGTCAGAGTCAATATGTATATATATATATATGTAACCAAGAAGTGATTAAACATGTCCACTTGAAGATAAACTTTAAAATAAACTTATTTATATTCCTTTCTGCCGTCGGAAATAATTAACTAAAAAGTTAGGGAAGGTCTCAAGAAGGTATGAAAAATTAATACAGACGGACTGTTCAGTAAAATATATGTATATGCATATTAGTTAACGATATGGTATTGAGATTCAGGAGTTTTCTTGAAGGAAAACTCAAAAAAATATATTAAAAAAAAAAGAAATCAATGGTGACTGTATCTTCATTTTATTTATTTTTCTATTAGCTAAAGAAAGAAAAACATTTATGAAATTGGATTGAAACGCATATATAAAGTCATTCTTTTTCAAAGATATTTCGGTAAAAAAGAAGGATGTCAATATGCGTCAGAGGACAGGAAAATTAGAATGTTTTGAATGTTTATGGATGATGGTAATCGAGGGAGGGATTTTGCAGTTTGTGGGTTCGAGGTGAGCCAAAAGCATTACGAATTCATACTGCGGATACCAGCCCTTTCTTAGGGAGTTTTTTATGACTACCAGTGTACTTGTTTAAAGGAAAATGGCAAGGAGATTTCCAGTAAAGGAAAGTTTTTACGATAAAGGTATCATATAATGGTGAAAATCTCAACTCAAGTTAAAGAGATCGTATTTTTTCTCTTTTTTTTTTGTGGATCAACTCCTAGACTAATTATTTAACTTGTAAAGAGGTCATCAAATCAATCGGAAATATTAAAATAAGAAAGTAATTTCTCTTAAAATAATTGAGAAACCAAAAGAAAAATATCTTGATGGTTATAAAAGAAGTAAGAATAAATGAAATAAATGAAATATATATTAATATGAAACTATCCGTTAAGAAAACTTAACAAACGATGTAAGAAAGCAAAAATATCGACTTCGTCATTTGGGTTTTTGACTCTGACGAAGACCGCTTGTTACGGTTGAAAGATCTTGGTTTTGTTTTCCCATTTTCTTATTGTGGTTTGATCATTGATAATATATATATTTAAATCATATATATCTATTATTTAATCAGGTATATTATTAAATCAGGATGTGGTCAATTTACTAGGTTCAAAAATCAAATTCTCGTTGCCGAAGTTTTGGTTTTATTTTAAAATCTTTTTCATAGGCAAGGGTAAGAATTTTTTGAATAAGAATATTCTTACTTTCTGCCTATGAAGAAAGTTTAAATATATATATATATTACTATACTGTGTCCATCTTTAATGACAACAATCAAATTACCATATGAGGATATTGAATGAACTAACACAACTCTTTTCTAAATTTTGACTATCGTCATCATCAGGAGTAGAATTATACAGTTCAGCCATCATTGAAAAACTTACTAGCAACATGTTTGCAACAAATTCGATTATATATTAATACATTAATGTATTTAATGCATTACATTGTGAGTAGCTATATAAAAAAATAACGGTAAAATCATAAATTTTAATAATTTGTAATAATATATTTTTTCATACTGTGAGAAGTTTTATGTAGAAACTTTTCTACTGATAAAGTATTTTTTTTTAAATATTTATATACTCTGTAGGTTATCTTCGTTTTATGAAGTGATTTATTTATAGTAAAGCTTTGATTTGTCTTTCTTCTTATAAATTACTTCCAACTTTTGTATTAATAATTCGTAAGAAATACGTACAAAAGTACGTATATTTGATTGGCGTCAGGGTATATGTGTATACATGTTGAAGTCCGATCGTAGAATTACTCATATCGTAAAATGCCTCTATTTCATAATATGTTTTTAGGTAATTTTACGATAGAATAGAAGTTTATATTATTAATATGGCAAACCGTTATATCTTGTAAGATGATCTTGGTGTCGTTGGAGCGTTTTCGGACGTTGTCCAACTTCGATTGCAACTAAGATTAGTTGCGATCGAAGATGGACAACGTCCGAAAGCACTCCAACGACTCCAAGATGATCTTGCGAGGTATGACGATTTGTCATATTAATAATATAAATCATACTAACCTCAGTGGTAATAATAATATGCATTTCTACGATTGATTTTCGATGTTTCCATTTATTCACAATAGTCTCCCTTATACGAGTATAAATAAAGAAATGTTTTCTGAAATAAATTAATTTAATCTATTTTACTTGTATGCATTCATAATGCTAATTAAATAAGCCAATATTTTCAAAAGTTAAACCTATAAGCTATACTGACCGGACAGCTGCCGATGGGCCTCGATTTGACATGACTCAACTACAGTTGCTTTGCCATTTCTCTTCTTTTTTTTTTCATTTCACAAAAAAAAATTGGAGTATAATATAAAATATTACACTCTTCAATCACTGTCACACCCACTAATGTCAATTTCATGAAAAAAGCTTGAGCCGACATGGTTTTTGTTAAAAGCATTTCATAATAAAATGGCTGACTTTAACTTCATTTCAGATTTCTTGTCATGGATTAAATTTAAATATAATAATAATAATAATATTTGCTTTCGTTATAATGATATTTCCTTAAATAATTATAATATTTTGAATTTAGTTTTCATTTTTATCTTTTTTAAATACAAGAGATTCTTAGAGGCTATTTGTTACTTGATCTTGAGCTGCCAATACATAATCAAAATAGAAAATAATCTTAAATGATTTGTATTCTACTTTATTATAACTAAAGGTACTTGAAGTAATAGACAATTAGTTTAAATCAATGGTTTTTTCTAATGTAGTTATCTTCATTTTATTCCAGGGTAGTCCAGTGGCTTGTGTGCACGCTTTTGGACTGGTAGCTCTAGGTATTCGACACCCACTGTGGTCCTCTGTTTATTCAAAAAAGGAGATGAAAAAAAATCTAAGCACATCATCCGTTGGACATTAAACCATCAGTCCCAAACTTTTCGATGTCAGGTACTCATTAAATATCCCTCCTCTAAAACACTTGATTTACGAAACATTCTAGGACTTCCTATGTAAAATGTTGATTCTGAACTGTTTAGACTAGTTGTTCTCATCCTTTTTTGACCTATCGCCCACTTATGATCAAACCACAATATGAAATGGGAAAAGAAGACTAAGATCTTTCAACCGTAACAAGAGGTCTTCGTCAGAGTCAAAAACCCAACAGCGCAGAGTCAGTTGGGTTTTTGACTCTGACGAATACCGCTTGTTACGGTTGAAAGATCTTAGTCTTCTTTTTCCATTTCATATTGTGGTTTGATTATATATATATATATATATATATATATATATAGTTCACACAGGAAAGAGAAAAACAAATAAAAACACACACAAAAAAGACTCACAACGATATTTCGACATTCGTCGTCATCGGGCAGAAGTAGTTCCTTTGAGCAGCTGAAGCTAACTGATGACTGATGACGACGAATGTCGAAATATCGTTGTGAGTCTTTTTTGTGTGTGTTTTTATTTGTTTTTCTATTTCCTGTGTGAACTAGTAGTCCTGTTGGACCGTTTCAAGTATATATATAATATATATATATATATACACAATTAAAAGAAACGGTCCAGCGGACTTTTTTACAATAAAATAAAAAACGAAGGAAACACACAGAGAGACACAGACATAACTCACATCGATATTTCGACAATCGTCGTCATCAGGAGGTGCGAAGAGCGAAGAGTCCCGCAGGAAGACAGGGCGGTACTGAACTCGGAAACCGCAGCCAGTACCCCACCACTTACCACCAAGCGGGGGAAGGGAGGGAAGGAAATGAAGAGCCAAATTAAGACGTAAAAGGAACGAGTAAAAATTATAACTATAAAAAATTATAAAAAAGTAGATAAATCAAATTAAAATTAATAAAAATAATAAATAAAAAGTAAAATAAAAAATAATAAATAAATAAATAAAAAATAATAAATAAATAAATAAAAAATAATAAATAAATAAATAAATCATAAATAAATTATCGGTTGAGGTTGAGTCCGGGGGAAGAGCGAGCATCAAGTAAGCATATGTATGCCTCCTCTGAAGCTCTTAGGGTAACTTTATTGTTGGATTCGGGGATCTGTTTCAGGATCTGAACCCTGAAACAGTCATTGAAACTGAGTCCATGCGAGTTCGCATGGATGGCTACAGGATAGTTACTGCGTTGACCGACTTAAGCCCTATGACCATTCATACGAAGGCTCAACTTATTAGAAGTTAAGCCAACGTACTGGGGTACTGGCTGCGGTTTCCGAGTTCAGTACCGCCCTGTCTTCCTGCGGGACTCTTCGCTCTTCGCTCTTCGCACCTCCTGATGACGACGATTGTCGAAATATCGATGTGAGTTATGTCTGTGTCTCTCTGTGTGTTTCCTTCGTTTTTTATTTTATTGTATATATATATATATATATATATATATATATATATATATATATATATATATTTATAAATATTTACACATGAAGGACCTGGTGCTTCATTCTTCTTCAGTTCTTCATTTTCAATTTAACTCTCATTGTCAACGTTTCGGTTTTTATTTAAAACCTTTTCTATTTTTCCTTTGTAAAAAATCTCTATTTAATTCTTAGTTTTTCTGTTTCAAAAATTTTATACTTTTTTAAGTTCTCTCACTAACCTATTGTCAAAATATCTATTATATTTTCTTCTTTGTAAGTTATTGCAAATAGGGTAAATAAAAACCAAAACGTTGGCAATGAGTAATTTGAAACTGAAGAACTCACCGAGTCCTGATAAACTTTTATTATTTATAAATATTTATATAAAAAATAGATCAGGGGATTTCAAAACTTGTAAATCCGATATAACCATAAAGTTTTTTTTTTATGTTCAATATATTGGATTTATAGTAAAGTAAAAATGATGAAAGAGAAAATATATTATAAAAGGTAAAAGATAAATCTTATATTAAACCAAGTTGTTGGATGCAAAGCATGTATTGTGCTTATGATAGGAAATTCCCTTCAAAACGTCCTTCACAGGCATTCTTCAGGCTCTGCGTCCTAAGGGCCTATCTGGTCCTATATCTTATCGCTTGAGCTGACACCGGCCGCTTCATGTCATGGCTTTAATAAAGCCACTCGATAGCTATATAAACATGAGCCAAGCTACTATAACCAGAAGCGGCTCATTGTCCGCTAATCTTTGTAACGGAAGCAAAATGTCAAATATTTGATATATTCTTCATTCATTTAACACCGGAAACAACATGCTTTATAAGAGAGATTCCCCTAGAAGGTTCCGTAGAACCCAGACTTAACAAACTGTCTAGGGTTCCGTGAAAAACATTTAGAGAAAACATTTTTCTAATTTTTTTGTATTTGGTATAGATTTATTCTTTGTTTTTTGTGAATCATGAAACCGAATAATATTTATATATATATATATATATATATATATATATAAGTAGAAGTGGCCAAAATTGTATTCATATTTAGGATGAATCACCAGTCAGTTTTTTGGAGCTATTTGATTCCCGAATTTCTTTCTATTGTAAAAATAGCACTTCACACATTGCTGCCACTTCCCACTAACTACTTATGTAAAACCGGATTTTCCTTTTACACTACCATAAAAACTAAACACCAAAGTAGACTTAATGCTCGGTCTGAATTGAGAATCAAACCATCAGCTATAAAACCAAAAAATGATTACAAAATAAACTTTGTGTTAAACTCGCTAATAATTCTGTTTCTTGTCTTATGTACTTGAGGAAGATATGAAAATGAAAATGTTTGAGGTTTGAATTTTTCTTTGAAAAATACGCATTGCAGTAATATTATTGTTTACTGTTTTTAAACATACATACTATTTATAATAGCATATGAAAATATTATTTATATGAAGATTGTATAAAATCATTAGAATCTGGGATTCCTGAGAAAGTTACTGAAGAAAAAAGGGTTCCGCGTCGAAAAAAGTTTGAGAAACTCTGCTTTATAAACTCGACGCAATTTTTTTTTACTGTAGTCATCTTAAAAATAATCACATTTTCAGGTTAAATGTACTATTATTTTACTATAAGTGAAGTATAGTGATAATGAAAAAATTAGATCTCCAGATTTGGACGGATTTACATGTTTTTGAAATCCTCAAAGTCCTTTTTTTTTTGAGAGTTTTTCGATGATTTCTGTTGATTATGAAGTTCCTACAACATAACCAAGCTCTAATTGTAAACCGAAAATTTATACACGATAGTGTTGCATCCCAGTGATTCCAACAGATATGATATTTGAATTGAAACGCTTCTAGTTTCCAGTGTGACTCGGCTTTGCAATGACCATCGACAATGGGTTTTATAACTATAATATAATTATATATTATATAATAATTATATAATGTTGTAATTATTTTTTTTTCGTCGTAGGATGTGGAAAAATCTGTTCATCAGATCCCTTAGCAAGACGTCTTGCTTAAGGTATGTGGGGTTGGGGGTCCCGACCCACTAAAAAACCACATCCTATTTCCTGGCAATACCTGACACGGAAACCATTTGCACATTACTTCGTGCCGGTGCCTCAGTCCTTTTGAGTAGGATTCACCTTCTTGTCCCCATTCGAATTATAATTATATAATATTATAATTATTATAATAATTATAATTATAATTATTCTACAATTATTATTATTATTATAATATAATAATATTGTAATATTATTATAATAGTATAATTATATAATAATTATATAATTTATTATATAATATAAGGGGGAGAGAACATATTGTAAATGAAACTCTTAAGGTAGGAAAATTATATTTTCCTTTTTTGCTATTATTATTATTACTGTTTTATTTTTTAAATTATTCTTTATTATTATTCTTTATTCATATTCTAGTTATTATTTTGTTAGTTATTTATTTTTGTTTGATCTAGCAATACTACATTTCCCTAAATCAAGCCTTATATAGTGCATATCATCAAAATTATCACAATCGCTACAAGTTGCGCGGACTGAATTTGGAAAATTCATACTTCTCATAGGAACAGCTAATGTAGCCTTTTTACATATTGGAAAACCTAATTTATTTCTGTACCATCAGAAGGAAAAAAGAAAGTTGTTAACCCAAATGAATTTTAAAAAATCTGGAGTGGCCTACACTCAACTTTACTATAAGTAACTTAATATCAAATTTCTTGAGTATATAAAACATACCGTCTCATTTAAGCATAACGTAAACATCTAAATGGGAAATGATTATTAGTCTTTCATTCCTGAGGTAGTAAAGATAGTGATTGAAGGACATATCAATATATATGCTTATTTTTGTACATCACAGAGCTGATGCAAATAATTTCATTAGTATAACTACAGCTGTAATAACATTTTTGAAAATCAAACTAAACATTTCTTGATACAAAATATTCTCCAAGAAGAGAACATGGGTTTTGTTCAAATAGCCAGTGGATTTCTTACATCGTTTACTTGATATCCTTCTACATTGAATATTAAAGTAAAATTTTCAAATTTAAAACAGGAAAATACCTTTTTTTTTCTCTTAAAAACATCATAAACAGCGAAGAAAATGTTGTTTTAAGATGATTTATAATTAAAGATGTACGATAATTACATTTATTAATCTCTAAACGAAAGATTTCAATTTCGAATTATCTTTTACATTTTTGGTTTTTTACAGAATTATTATACTGGGAATTTTATGGCTTCTTAGTATTTAATAAGATCATTTGTCGCACTCTTCTCAATAAATCGAATAAAAATACATAATATATAATATAAAATAATATAATATAAAACTAATATTATAATACAATATAAAAAATAATATAAAACTGAATATTGTTGTCTATTACAATAAACATCATGCTTTGGAAATACGTTTTTTATTTTTTTTTTCCAGTGTGAATTAATATTTATACAGGTAAGACAGAACAACATCTGGAGGGCCAGCTCTCATGTTAATAGTTAATATTTAATTAAGTAAGCTAAATTTAGCTCGACATTCATTGACTGTTAGGCGGTAATAAGTTCGCCAGGAAGACTTAAATAAAAAAAAAATGCACTTCTGAATATACAAAATTAGATTCAAAATTAAACATGTTGATTCAAAATGACCCTTTTGCTTCAGTCGTGCTGAATCAAGCCTTATTTATTTCTATGTTTCTTAAATCAACAAGCAGTATTAAAAATAAAAAAAATATTGTAGATTTTTCTCCCGGCACAAGCATTGCTAATTTTCTTAGTCAACAAATTATAAACAGTGAAAAAAAAAACTCCTCGGTTAAATACGGAACAAAGAAAGCCAGCTTTAATTTTAAAATTTAATTTTCTTTTTAATTGAGAAATAATTGTTAACAGATCCTAAAAAAAATATGAATGATTGTTAAACATTTTTCATTAGAGGAAAACATATTAATTTTAATAGGGAGATATAATGCAGGGGTTCTCTCGCCCCCTTGAAGTGTTAGACATAATTCCAGGGGGTGCAAAAAACAGGACTGTAATATTAAAATACTTTAAAAGTACTTTTAAGGATATTATATAAGTTAAGGACATTTTTAAAAGCTTAGGTCGATAACGTCATGGAAATCCTAAGTTAATAGCATTATCATTTTATTAACTTGTACATATTTCAAAAGAGCAATTATTTTTTTCAGGTATATTGTGTGAGCAATACTACATATCACTAAGCCGTATGCGCTGCGTGGTTAGTTGCTGTTTGCCAGCCGAGTAGACTCTTTTTCTTCTTCTTCCTCTTCAGATGAAGACAGCATCAAAATATCGAAGTGAGTTTTGTATTGTTTCTACGTGTTCTTTTCTTTTATAATCGTTTGATAGTTTATATATATATATATGTGGAACGGTGGAATGGTGTCGTTTTCGGTGGATCAACCTGCAGCGCTACGACTGTCTTGGAATTGAAACCACTACCTGGAACTCTCAGTCGCTTTCACCCACAGTTTTGAACGCACGTACCTCTTCTTCTTCCCTTCTACTCCCTTCCTGATGACGAAATTCTGTTCTCGTTCTTTATGTGTTTTTTTTCAGTTATATATATATATATATATATATATATATATATATATATATACATATATTGTTCAATATAAACAAAGAAACATAGAGAATCAGAAGAACACACTTACAGTCTCTAATTTTCGGTTTGAACCGTCTTCAGGAGAGATAAGAGAGGGAAACCAAGCGCACTGGATCAGAGACGGTTGGAGACCAACAGTGTTGCCGCATGCGCGCCCGTTCACAGAAAATAAGGTAGACAGGAATCAATTTATAATTAATTTATCATTTATAATTACATTAAATTAATGGAATATGAAAACAATAAATATATAAAAAAGAAAAAATTGAAAAAATAAGGGAAATTGATACAGAGAAATTGATACATAAACAAAAGTACTGACTAAGTTATGATAAAATAAAATAAAACTAAGAATACAAATAATAATAACAAATGAAATAAATTATTAAAAAATGTGAAAAGGCAAGGAACTTTTAGACATTATCGCTTTTAGACATTATCGCTTTAGATTGAGGCCAGGTGCACTGCGCGCACTTAATAGCCAAATATGGGCTTCTTCGGAGGCTCGTAGTGTGAGATCTTACATGTAAACATGCATACATTTAATATAAACATACATTAAAGTAAACATGCGGCAACACTGTTGGTCTCCAACCGTCTCTGATCCAGTGCGCTTGGTTTCCCTCTCTTATCTCTCCTGAAGACGGTTCAAACCGAAAATTAGAGACTGTAAGTGTGTTCTTCTGATTTCTCTATGTTTCTTTGTTTATATTGAACTATATTTGTCCGTTTTGGATCGTATTTCCAACGAAAAAAAGTATATATATATATTGGTATATTTAGGAAGCAGTCCTTCATTTATACAGGTTTGATTAAATAATACGCCATATTTAAGATTAACTAGTTTCCTCGTATATTTTTCAAGGGACCGGAATAATCTTCTTGCGTCTTCATCCAAATTGTACAGAACATTTCCAATGGTTCCATTGTCTTCAAATCTTCCATTTCCACTAATTTCACTACTTTCACTATTATGTATATATATATATATATATATATATATATATTGTAAACGGGAAAACGATCCAAAAAGACAACAAACGTTTCACGATGAATCACAAACACAGAGCTAAGGTACAAACACACTAACTGTCTCTAATTTTCGGTTGAACTGTCATCAGGAGAGTTTAACCGAAAATTAGAGACAGTTAGTGTGTTTGTACCTTAGCTCTGTGTTTGTGATTCATCGTGAAACATATATATATATGGATTTATTTAATAATATATCAAACTATATTGTATACGAATGCATTATTTAAGTTGAAATTTTGTATGACGTCAATAAGATTTTATTTTCTTGAATTTGCAGATCATTTGTTTCTTTGATTAGAAAGTATGAACAGTACTGGAAATAAAAAAGTAAACTTATTTTAGCTGCCTAATGCTTTTTGAAAGTGGGTTATAATTATAATTTATTTACTTTTTTAAGAATTATTAATAATGATTGCTTTTTGGATGATATAATGTATGTCCATAATGAATAAGTGATTAATTCTGTACATTGTACCTCGAGAGAAGAGATGTAAAGAACCAGTCTGCCTCGAAGAACGAAAAACATGGATAGAGCTGGCTGATCCTTCTTGACGAGTGTTTCTTTAGTAAGAAGGATGTTTGGTTTTAGACAGTCAATGAGGTCGTGCAAAAAGTAATCTTGCAGATCACTTAGCAATTCCACTTCTTTGATCATTGGCCCAAACATTTCCATCTTGATGTCTCGTTTTATGTTTTCTAAAATTATAAATCTAAAATTAACAAAAAAAAACACTAAATAAACAAATATGTTACAAGAAACTTAAATATAATTAAATCATTAGTTGTGCAATCCGTAATTGTATGGTATTTACTCATTCTGAGGTAAAATGGATAAACCAACAAAAGTCTCCACACAAATGTCTTGAATTCTCTTAATTGAACTTTTATTTTTTTTGTTATTTCACTCTAATTTTTTGTAACTAATTAGATTTAATTTGTATTATAGTGTTTTCCTGATGATGAACACAAAGTGTTCGAAACGCGTTGAATAAAACTTCATTTGTGTGGAGACTTTTGTTGGTTTATCCATTTTACCTCAGAATGAAATATAATAAACTGCATATATAATTAATTAAATATAGTATAATTAAACTGCATTATACAGGTCCCTAGGACGATTTACTCAAATTCCTTGCTTAGGTCATTCAAAAAATTAGGTTTAATTACCCTTAGACCCAAATATTAAATCCCTCTAATTATTAAATAAAAAAAAAAGGGGGGCGATCTTGGTACTCAGAAATTGAGGGCTCATCCAATGACGAGCACAAGTATTCTATCCCTGTTTTGATTTATTGCCATATACCATTGGACCATAATATGAAAGGCAGTATTCTACCTCTGTTCTCACTAGAAGCGACTGATGTCACTTGGTCATGGCTGGAGTATTCCTCATTGTGTGGAGACACAACAGCGGCTTTAGCTGCTTCTTTGGGATTCTTGATCTTGGACTGGTGTCTGCGGGTGGAAAGTCCGCTGAGTCACACACTGGTTCGATGTGTGTATTAAACTTATTATTAAAGTTTAATTTTAATAAACTTATTAAAATTTATTTCCTCAAAATCACGGAAATACCTTTTTTAACTCAATGGTGCCAATATATATGCCTAAATTTCCTACCTAACAATTTTATTTTATTTTATTTTGTTTAATCTGTTTTTTGTCTTTTAAACTTTAAATCGCCTCTGTCCTGTCCATCTTGTCGTCTTTTCATGTTTTTTATTGGTTTAAATATTTATGTCTGCCTGTTGCTTGATTTGTTCGTTTATTAGGTATCAGTATAAAGTTTATATTGATGCAAGTCGTTAAAGCCCGCTTCCTTCACGTACACCTTGGGCATTTCACGAGGGCTGTTTCGTTTTTCTCATTTGTGAGGAGTTGGTTTCTCCTGACTTACTCGTAACTAAAGACTCCACGTTAAAAACAAGAACCTATTCTGCTTGATCATGGTATGACCGGATGGCTCGAGTATATGAAATCAAAACCGGTTATGATTATCACCTGTCTTAACGATTGTTATTAATATGAATTCAGATGATATCCGGTAAAAGGACTCAACTAATTTCTACTATCGCAGCTGATTATTAACAGCTAACTTTCTCCATTTAACTGAGATAACACCTCATTACGAGCTGGCACTCTTGTAACGCAATGTAACAGCGAAGACACAGAAGACAGGGGTCTGAGAATCCAGAGCCCGATCCCCTGATAAGGGTATAGAGCTCTTATC
Organism: Hermatobates lingyangjiaoensis; assembly: GCA_026182355.1. NCBI lineage: Eukaryota > Metazoa > Arthropoda > Insecta > Hemiptera > Hermatobatidae > Hermatobates > Hermatobates lingyangjiaoensis. The sequence continues at coordinate 318,627 of JAPFBL010000311.1, read as the reverse complement.
TCTTGGCTGCCTAATCCACAGGTGATATCAAAAGCAACAAATATCGGCAGTTCTTGGGAATTATTAATCTTTAAACATAAACAACATTATTTTTTACAATGATAACATGAGTCACCATTTTAAGTTTAATATAAATACAATTCATAAAACTTAAGAAATGTTATTACAAATGAAACATTGTTTGTAATTAAAAATCCACCCAATGTACTAGATATAGATATACGCATCTGAATAGGTTAGTACCTATTTTATCAAAGGGGTTCTATTTTTTATATTTCAGTTAAAAATTCAATTTTGCCATATCATTAAGTGCGTTTATTATTTTATTTTAGTCAAAGAGATAAGGCTGCTTATACAATTAACACCATTTTAATTAAAATAAATGATTTTTTAGTAATTTTTACTATTTGAATAACATCATCTTAAAATAGTGAATGAAGAACTATATTGTTTTAGCATTAAATATTACTATAATGAATATTATTTAAGCAAACATTAAAAACAAAAGAAAAATATTGGCACATCCAAGAAAGATCAAAAAATAAAAAAAATCACCCAAAAAATAAAATCTCTTCTAAATACAAATGCATATTTCCAATTTTATTATTATACTTCAAACTTTGTATAATGAGGTTTACTTTGTATGAATGTACAGCGTATTTATATAAATATCGGTATTCGCACAAACCTACCTTTGACTGTACGAGTACTTTGAGTTTAGCAGAGACCTATTTATAAGATCTACTATTCTGGTATGGGTTGTCATTGTTTAGAGTTTAGCAGAGATCTATTTATAAGATCTACTATTCTGGTATGGGTTGTCATTGTTTAGAGTTTAGCAGAGATCTATTTATAAGATCTACTATTCTGGTATGGGTTGTCATTGTTTAGAGTTTAGCAGAGACCTATTTATAAGATCTACCATTCTGGTATGGGTTGTCATTGTTTAGAGTTTAGCAGAGACCTATTTATGAGATCTACTAATCTGGTATGGGTTGTCATTGTTTAGAGTTTAGCAGAGACCTATTTATAAGACCTACTATTCTGGTATGGGTTGTCATTGTTTAGAGTTTAGCAGAGAACTATTTATAAGATCTACTATTCTGGTATGGGTTGTCATTGTTTAGAGTTTAGCAGAGACCTATTTATAAGATCTACTATTCTGGTATGGGTTGTCATTGTTTAGAGTTTAGCAGAGACCTATTTATAAGATCTACTATTCTGGTATGGGTTGTCATTGTTTAGAGTTTAGCAGAGATCTATTTATAAGATCTACTATTCTGGTATGGGTTGTCATTGTTTAGAGTTTAGCAGACACCTATTTATAAGATCTACTATTCTGGTATGGGTTGTCATTGTTTAGAGTTTAGCAGAGATCTATTTATAAGATCTACTATTCTGGTATGGGTTGTCATTGTTTAGAGTTTAGCAGAGATCGATTTATTAGATCTACTATTCTGATATGGGTTGTCATTGTTTAGAGTTTAGCAGAGATCTATTTATTAGATCTACTATTCTGGTATGGGTTGTCATTGTTTAGAGTTTAGCAGAGATCTATTTATAAGATCTACTATTCTGGTATGGGTTGTCATTGTTTAGAGTTTAGCAGAGACCTATTTATAAGATCTAATATTCTGGTATGGGTTGTCATTGTTTAGAGTTTAGCAGAGATCTATTTATAAGATCTACTATTCTGGTATGGGTTGTCATTGTTTATAGTTTAGCAAAGACCTATTTATAAGGTCTACTATTCTGGTATGGGTTGTCATTTTTTAGAGTTGCTAGCCATTCGTTAACTCACTTTTACCTCCTTGTCAATTTCCTCTGTGCAGCATATAAAGGTGTATTATAAGTCATTTATTTCAAGTTATTATTTGTCATGTCTATAACTATGTTTTTAGGCATCTTGGTCTTAAAAAAGAAGTTAGGCATACCAGTTTGTAGGTTCAATTGATTTCAGCAAATTATATGTTGAAATATTCTTACTATCACGTCATAATGGAAGGGAAGTTCCTTAATAGTCAAATTGGTGTAATTTTTGAATGATTCTGTTAGAAAATCACGTTAGATATCAACATTTTTAACGTGAAAAAAACTAATTCTATAATACGTGTAAATTTGATCTGAATAATCTAATTAATGGCGATTGAATTGTTAATTTATTTGTTCACTGAGTTCATTTAGACATTATTACATAAATATGAAAAACAAAACTGGAGTGGCGTACAGAAATATAATTATAAAAAAAAATCCATTTCGATCGTTTAAACAGTGTGTCTTGTATCGCTCTCACAAGCTTACAAATTAAATTATAAGTCAAAATGTTTACATTTTATTAAAAAAATATATATATTTTTTGTTGTTTTAAAAATCTGAGGTTATTTTTCGTTTATTGCTTCTGTAGGTAGTCTCAAAGATAATGACAACATTTCAAGACTCTAGAATTAGTAGTTTAGGAGAAAAAAAGGTGAAATCTAACAACAGGTTTTTGGCAAAAAAATAAACTTTTCCATCCTGTATAATTGCTTCCAAACTATACAGCACATCTACGAGTACACTATGAGGCCCATTTTTGTGTATTATATCAATTTGATCCATCAAAGATTCTGGACTGTAGCATGGCCACAAATTTTGCCTACATACTCACTCACTCACCCACCCACACATTAACATGTGTTAATTTTTGTGTATAATATCAATTTGATCCATCAAAGATTCTGGACTGTAGCATGGCCACAAATTTTGGCTACATACTCACTCACCCACCCACACATTAACATGTGTTACTTTTTGTGTATAATAACAATTTGATCCATCAAAGATTCTGGACTGTAGCATGGCCACAAATTTCGGCTACATACTCACACACCCACCTACACAGTGGCGCGCGTGCAAACATCATCAAAAAAAATATTCATAAAACGACTTGTGGGAACTCAAAACATGTTAATTCCGTCAAAATCTCGAAATTTAATCTTTTTACAGTTACTATAATTTACTTATAGTAAAATAAAAAATGAATTTATAGTTAAAAGGTTTGTTATAAATAAAAATAAATGTTTTTCATGTTTACTACTACTTTATTTATGAAAATGTAAAAATGAGATATTGATTAGACTTGTAAATGTAGTGGAGGAAGTAGTGAAGGTAGTCTGAAATAGATAGGACCTCTGGGAGTCGTGTGTCATTAGACCTGAGCAAACTTGTGTATTTAGAGATGGTTAAGTCTTACCCCTGAACGCTACAGACTAATGCTTGTGAAAGCACTTCACCTGTTCTAAAACCCATATTAGAGTTAAAAATTACCTTCAGACTTCTGAAAAATGGAAAGAAGTAGTCAATTTTATGTAATACTATGCTACCCGTGACCTGTTGGGTCATCCAACATCTTTTTAATGCAATCACGTCCACATAAATGCAGATTTTTTTATCATCTTAATTTACAAATATACAACTACGCATATTATGCGTAACAGGCATATGTAGTAATAGATTACACAATGACATCGATGCACATGAGCAAAGAATGAAAGCCACTGGTTCAACTTCTCTCTTTGATTTTTTTTTTTTTAAAGTATATTATTGTAATAGTAGATCCCTGGGCCATTTTCTCTTGAGTCGTCTTGGGGGATTCTGGGAAGGTGAGGAGGAAGCAAGGATTCGTACAAATGGATTTGGGTGAGAGGAAAGGTTGTTGTGAAATGACTTATAACGATCAAAGGCAAGGTTTTGGATGAATGTAATTTTTAGGTCTTTATGAAGGGTGTAGTTTTTGACATAAAACGGAACATTTGTGATAGTGCAGAGGATTTTAGATTGCAATGATTGTATTCTATGAATATTGAATGGTTTTGCACAACCCCATAGTTCAAGTCCAAATGCAGATAAACTCAAAATTAATTCATTTCTATTCAAGAGGATAATGAACATATTTTTAAGACAGTTTTCCTTATTTACATTTTTTGTAAAATTTGAATTTTTTAAAAAAAAACTTTAATGTTTTCTTTCTGTTTGACCCTTCTTAGATCAACATGTTGATCTCATGGGTTGGTCATGTTGAAATGCTGTTTTACATAAATGAACTAAAAATATTTCAGGATGTAAAAAAAAAGGAAAAATTAGTAAAAAAAGTAGTTGTGGTAAATAAAAGCTTCCATCAAAAAAAAAAAAAAAAGAAAAAAAAAAGGAATATATACTCTAGAACCCTGAGAACTGTCTTACTAGGAACAAAGAGTTGGTCAAATATGAGGCTCGAATTGCACTGTGAGGTAGATTTTTAAGATGGATTTATATCTTTAACTACATGCGAGGTGTGCCTGAAATGATTCATGACTAGTGTTACAAGTGATTTATTTCGAATTGAAACAGCAAGTTTTCGCTATAAAATGAAACGACGCTCAAGTCCAGTGCGTTTACCCATTTCTCTGTGCAAGGCATGCATACACCTCTGGAGGCATGCATACACCTCTGGAGGCATGCATACACCTCTGGAAGCATGCATACACCTCTGGAGGCATGCATACACCTCTGGAGGCATGCATACACCTCTGGAGGCATGCATACACCTCTGGAGGCATGCATACACCTCTGGAAGCATGCATACACCTCTGGAGGCATGCATACACCTCTGGAGGCATGCATACATCTCTGGAGGCATGCATACACCTCTGGAGGCATACATACATCTCTGGAGGCATGCATACACCTCTGGAGGCATGCATACTCCTATAAAGGCATGTATACACCTCTGGAGGCATGCATACTCCTATAAAGGCATGTATACACCTCTAGAGGCATGCATACACCTCTGGAGGCATGCATACACCTCTGGAGGCATGCATACACCTCTGGAGGCATGAATACACCTATAAAGGCATGTATACACCTCTAGAGGCATGCATACACCTCTGGAGGCATGCATACACCTCTGGAGTCATGCATCACCTCTGGAGGCATGCATACACCTCTGAAGGCATGCATACACCTCTGGAGGCATGCATACACCTCTGGAGGCATGCATACACCTCTGGAGGCATGCATACACCTCTGGAGGCATGCATACACCTCTGGAGGCATGCATACACCTCTGGAGGCATGCATACACCTCTGGAAGCATGCATACACCTCTGGAGGCATGCATACACCTCTGGAGGCATGTATACACCTCTGGAGGCATGCATACATCTCTGGAGGCATGCATACACCTCTGGAGGCATGCATACATCTCTGGAGGCATGCATACACCTCTGGAGGCATGCATATTCCTATAAAGGCATGTATACACCTCTGGAGGCATGCATACTCCTATAAAGGCATGTATACACCTCTAGAGGCATGCATACACCTCTGGAGGCATGCATACACCTCTGGAGGCATGCATACACCTCTGGAGGCATGAATACACCTATAAAGGCATGTATACACCTCTAGAGGCATGCATACACCTCTGGAGGCATGCATACACCTCTGGAGTCATGCATCACCTCTGGAGGCATGCATACACCTCTGAAGGCATGCATACACCTCTGGAGGCATGCATCCAGGATCCTAAAGACCTCAACCATCCACACCATATTTGATATCGTCTAAAGGGACTAGTTTTCACCTGTTGTTCCTCTTAAGCTTAGATAAGAAAGAAAACTACAATAAAATCAATTGTCAAACAACACAGAATAGTGTTGTTCTCGGTTAAGAATAATAGGACGTGCAAGACATTGTGACCTGGCCCGTTGTCAGCATTTAAATCTTGGCAGCAGAGTATGAATCTGCCATTTTGTTCTACTTGGTATTTTGCCCGAAGGGGGAATAAAACAATTTTGTGATATTTCATAGTTCTGTATGCTGTAATATCTACAGTCAGATAGAGATATATATTGTTTATTCTTAGATAAACTTCAGCATATAATAAAAGGTACTCTAGCAGATAGATGTAATAATTTAGACAAATGTTAAACTCCGTTAAAAGATCAAATTTATCAACCAACAATTTATTTAAAACGCTAAGACAAACGAAAAGATGGCTTAATGAATTAAGCGTAAATAGTTTAAGTGAATTTTGAGAAAAATAAACAACAAAACAAAATTAATGAAAGAAAATAATATTATTTAAGCATCAGTTTTAAGGAAAGTTTATAAACGTACAAAATCAAATTCTTGAAGATAGAAAGGGTTCAAAAACTGGTATAATGATGTTACACTAGAAAAAAGGCATTATTCTTCTATGGTTTATTATTCTAAAAAATAATTATAATTGTGAGGTTTGTCATTAAAAGGTTGTAGATAAATTGTAGCAAAGTATATGAAAGTTAAGCAGGTTGAAGTTAATGGATATAATAACTTAATAATGTAACAGTTGTAATTAAGTATTTAAGCCAAGATGATGGAGAGTGTCTTTATAAGAGATAAGCTGCTTATAATGATCCAGAAAATTAATTCTTTTTAAAATGATACTCACTGTAGGTTCTCAAAATCCAAGAATATTAGTTTACTCGTAAATGTATAAACATGAATAGTTCATTATTTGTGCAATCTGTTATAGTGTGGCATTTAGTCATAATTGGGAATTTCATAAACAGTCTCCACCCATAACAGTTTTATGTTAAAAACTAACAACTAGGGTAGTAATGGAGTGATTAAGCGTCTCTTATAGCCTCTAACACTCAACTCCGACTTTCGGCCTTCACGAGGCTACCCTGTTAACCTGCTATACGCAGGGACAAACGACAGAGGAGGAGAAGGTGATGAGGGGCTGGGCATGACCACCTTCGTTTCACAACCTTCCTAATCCCCAAATCCCCTCCTTTTATCCCAATTCCATTCTAAGGTGTTCGCGATCCGTGCCGAACGATGGATGATACAGAGTTTACAGTATTATGAACGGAGCCTCAAAGGTACCAGGCGACCCCCTTAAGTAAATAGCCTTACTCTGGTATGCGGTGCTCTAATGGAGCGGACAAAATACGACCGATAGGGAAACAGGGATTTTCCCCTGTATGATACTAAGGAGGAGGAAGTCCGGAGACCATCAACCGGAAGTGCAGGGGGTCTAAAAGCGCTAACTAGTGAGAGCCAACCTTCCACAAGTGCACCTAAGGACCCTAAGAAGGAGAAAAGAAGTTACTTTCTCCCGAAACGCGAAGAAGACTGTCCCGAACAAGGAGAAAGGAAGTTACTTTCTCTCGAAATGTAGCAAGCCTGAATGGACATTATCAATGATGGTTTATGCAGATTCTGCAAAGAAGAGGAAGAAACATTGCTACATACTACATACTAACATTGTTACACCTGCTGACTGACTATAAGGCAACTTTACTGCACAGAGGAAGGTGCTTCGGGTCACTCAACAAAACCATAGAAAAACTTTTACTGCTGGAACCAGCAAAAGTGCTGAGCTTCTTGGAGGCGTTGAAGCTAACTGCTGTGTTAGTTTAGTACAGAAGAGGGGAAGTACAATAGTTTTTAAGATGCAGTGCTATAGTCACCTTCAAATAATAAAAAAAAAAACTAACAACTCGTATGAACAACCAGTGTTCTTCTTCAAGTTTACATCCTCAACAGTTCAGATGTAAACCTGAAGGAGAACCCTAAGTTTTCGAAATACGTTGTTAGTTTTTAACATAAAACTCTTTTGTTTGGGAGTCTTAATTGTTCTTGAAATTCTTCAAAATGAATAGTTCGGAGTTCAACCGATTTGTTAAACAGCAGAATTTAAACAATGCTGTAGATGCTGAAATTTGCAAAAGTTTTTTTTTCATTTCCTCTACTGTGTTCCTAGGTAGTAAACTATTTTGAAAAAAAAAATAGTTTACTAGTTGAGTTGTAGAAATCAATAGTTTGGTCGATTTCTAAAATATTAGCATCAACGTTCTAGATGCTGAGTACTTGAAGTGTTTTCCATATTCTCTATATTGTGTCCTAGTTTAACGGTCGGAAGTCTCCCACTTTTTTTCATCTTCGCTAAAAAGGTTAGCTTAAGCCGATGCAGACGTAAAAACTCCAAAATACAGTATCAAAATTTAAAAACAAATTGGAATAGTTGTCATTTTTTAACCCCGTTCTTTTTTACAACACCACCTCTAACCATCTCAAAATACAGTATCAAAATTTAAAAACAAATTGACATAGTTTATCATTTTTGAACCCTGTTCCTTTTTACAACACCACCTCTAACTATCTCAAAATACAGTATCAATATTTCAAAACAAATTGACATGGTTTGTTATTTTTGAGCCGTGTTTTTACAAAACCAGAGGTATACTGTAAATTGTAGACAAATAATTTAAAAACTCATGGGAATCCTCAGCAGTGATTTTTGTCACTTATAATTTTCAAAGCTTCTAACCTTCAAAGCTGTTTATACATCTTTTTGTAGGGTACAGTGGTACCTTGGTTTTGGAACATAATTTGTTCCACAATTTGGTTGACAACTGATTTGGTCAAAAACCAAACCTAATTTTCCCATAACAAATACATCGTGGGAAATGAGATGACCGTTCTGTCAGATCATATATATGTGTTATATTATTAAATACTATAGCTTTCACTATATAAAAACGTTTATATAAACTACCAAACTTTTAAACAACTAGTCAAATTTCAAAATTATGTTCGAATTCTGGGGGACATAATTTTCTCGTCCTCTCTGTTTTAACTCCAATCTGTTTGAATTCAAAGTCGTTTAAACACTGAGAGGTACCACTCTCTTTGATAAATATTTTGAAAAAGGAACCTATTTCGGTATAACTTACTTACATTTTGTTTTCTCAGCTTGTAACCAAAATAGAAAGCTAAAAAATTTGGTCCATGGACAGTAATGGAAGCTATTTATACAACACGTATAAAATAAAATTCATTTGTTATATAAAATAAATAGGTGTGATATCTTCCTTCTTGTAATATCAATACTTAAATATTAATAAATAAACTAAAAAAAAGATAATTTCTGAATATATTTTATCATTACCTGCTAATAAATAGTCGTCCAAGTTTTCCTTGAGTAAAACAATATTGTCAGCACACGATATTCTGTCAATGATCTTCCTTTTCAAGCCTCTGTTCAGTTCTGGCTCCCTGATATAGTTCAAAGCTTCAAGCCTTAAGGAACGTTGTCGCATGAACAATGCTTTAGCTCCTTCAATTGTTGACACAGCTTGTGCTAGAATTGTAATTGTAAGTAGCAGTGATTGTGTTTATTGTTCTAGTAATGAATCACTAGTGATCATTGTTCTAGTGATTCATTGAAACAAGATAAAGTATCACTGATTAATTCATTCAATGAGCTAAAGTAGCAAAGATTCTGATCATTGTTCTAGTGATTCATTGAAACAAGATAAAGTATCACTGATTAATTCATTCAATGAGCTAAAGTAGCAAAGATTCTGATCATTGTTCTAGTGATTCATTGAAACAAGATAAAGTATCACTGATTAATTCATTCAATGAGCTAAAGTAGCAAAGATTCTGATCATTGTTCTAGTGATTCATTGAAACAAGATAAAGTATCACTGATTAATTTATTCAATGAGCTAAAGTAGCAAAGATTCTGATCATTGTTCTAGTGATTCATTCAATCATGATCAAGTATCACTGATCCCTATTAGCCAATGTCCCGTACAAACTGCAACGAATTTGGCTACCATTTCTGAAGTCTTAGATAGCAGTTCCTTTGTCCTCCTATAGTTGCAGGAAGGTCATAATTTCTTTAAAATGGGATATAAGCCCCTCCTGGTCCATCCTTGGTTTACTTGGTCACCAATACTTTGGCAAACTCAAAGCTTGGGTGGAACCCCAGAATGTTAAAGGATATCCTGTGTTGAAAAAAGGTACCAGATCTGGCAGTAGCCTACAAGTATACTAATGTGAATTATGCAACCAGAAAACTGTAACAGTTTCTAGATTGGACTTTGCTTTCGTTTACAATTTGAAAATTACATTGAGCCTGCAAAGTCGCTACTCGTTTTTGTAACAGCCCCTACCTTCTGTCTGAATTAGAAACGGAGTCATACCTTACAAATTCATGTCAAATACCTACTCTTAATCCTAGATTTTATATTAACATTCAAGTAATATCTCCATATAAGTAACCCAGTGACTTACGTCTTTATATCTTAACTGGTAGATCCGGGGTTCGATACTCGCTTTCGTCCTTGATTCAAACAGGAGGTGAAAAAATCTGAGCACATTATCTCTTCCAAGTTACAAATTTTAAAACCGATCGAGTTGTGAGGAAATCTTAAGAAATAAGATAGTAGATTCTGATAACAAGTAAAATAAATTACTTCCAGTCCTAATAGGTTAGGTTAGGTTTGGTTGCAGTGGTCGTAACAAGAGAAAACACACATAGGCCATAAGTCGGCCTCTTGTGTGATACCACAAAAGAAAAAAAGCTACTCTCCACCGTCACCGGTCACTCAAACCATCTTGAGAGAACAATAAATTTAATTACATCCCTGATATAAGTGGATGCTAAGTTCTAAAGATTGTCAAAGAAGTATTCTTCTAATGTTGCCTTCCTTCTTTGAGCCAGACCAGGGCATTGACAAAGAGAGTGAAGAATCGACTCTTCCTCTTCCTCGCTTTAGCAAGCTCTACAATTCATTCCTAATAAGTTTCATGTTAGACAAAACATTATGTAAAAGACAAGGCTAGAAAGCAGTCATTCATCCTCTTAATAAAGTTGAGTGAGAGAGTTACTATGATAGTTTGCAGAATAATTTCAGTGGTAAATAATTACTATGTGCCTATTCATCAAGTAGTGGTAGTAATGGAGTGATTAAGCGCCTCTAATAGCCTCTAACACACAACTCCGATGGGATCCTTGCCGAAGGATGGATGACACAGGGGTTACTGTACTATGAACGGAGCCTCAAGGGTACCAGGCGACTACCTTTAGTAAATAGCCTTACTCCAATATTTGTCTGCGGAAGTGGACAAAATATCACCGATAGGGATATTTTGTATGTGTATGTGTTTAAATCACATACAGGGATTTTGCCCCGTTTGATACTAAGGAGAAGGGAGTCCGGAAACTATCGTCCGGAAGTGCAGAGGGTCCAAAAGTGCTAACTAGTGGGTGCCAACCTCCCACATGTGCACCTAAGGACCCGAAGAAGTAGAAAGGAAGTTACTTTCTCCCGAAACGTAGAGATCCTTCCTTAATGGACAGTATCAATGATTAAGTTTGTGCAGATTCTGCAAAGAGGAAGAAACACCGTTGCACCTGTTGACTGACTGTAAGCCAACTTTGCTGCCCAGAGGTAGGTGCTTCAGGACACTCAACAAAACCATAGAAATACTTTTACCACTGGAACCAGCAAAATTGCTGAGCTTCTTAAAGACGTTGAAGCTAATTTCTGGGGTACTTTAGTACAGAAGAGGAGGTACAAGAGTTTTTGTTTTAAGACGCAGTGCTATAGTCACCCTCAAATAATAATAATAATAATAATAATAATAATAATAAATTCATTAAGTAAATGGATAAGATTTACTGATTACACATACACTTAACTGACCAATGAGGTATCCAAAGAGCAGCTGAGTAGAGAGCAGAGACATGGTCTGAAAGAAGCCCAAGGTGTAGTTTTCTGGGAAGGAGAGCTGACCCACCCCCGACATGATGCCTGAGTAGATGGTGTAGTCTTCCAGGTATTTGTTTATGACAGTGATGAAGGTATTGGGCATAAGCTTGAAATCAAATAGTAGTGAATGTTAAAACAACGAGAATGCCATTTAGAATTTAGCTAGACTAGTCAAACTCATGTCAAATACCTACTCTGATTCGATTAAATTCTAAATCTACACTAATTCGATTAAAATTTATATATAACATTTAATTTGTTAACATAATAAATCTAAACACTTCCTCCCTCGGAAAAAACGTTAAGCCGCCGGTCTCGAGCCTGTTAGATGAAGAGATACTCGTTAAAGATCCCTACTCTAAATACACTTAAGTTAGGCAAATTTTAGGCAACCCTTTGTGTCACTCAGTTGAGATAAGAAATTATAGCAACATTTAATAATATTCATTCACTGAATGTGATTGACAGGAATAACATTTTTGTTTTTTCTTGTTATTAAGCCATGAAAACAAAAAATTCTTATATGTTTCAAGTGTTTGATACTGATTCTTAAACCTCAATCGAAATATACACAATAAGTATATTTAATAAAACAAAATAATCATTTAAAAGTAAAAAAAATCATTTATTTTATTACATAAATAAATGAAACATCAATTCAATGTATACACACAATCAAACATATTTATAATGTGTATTTATAATATGACCTTAGAACATTCGTATTTAAGCTGACTTTTGTGTTCAAGTTTATATTGCTAAAAGTATTCATTTTAAACCTCTAATATATAGTTTATTATATATACTTTCGGAATTTCATACACCTGTTTAATGCTTAACTTCCAATTATGATTGTTAAATCAAAACGTGGGGGCTCTCAATATAGAATTTTTATTGTTTGGCAGAACAATTTGCCAAGTTTTGGCCTATGTGTTCTCTTTTCGGGCTGTCCGTGCAAACCTAACCCAGCCTTAATGTTACACTACCAAGAATGTCATTCAGAATGTAATATAAATAATGATGAATAATGGTTAAAATTTGTTATCAGAAAAGTTTTAACTTTTATTTGTACAAACAAAGAAAATGTATATAAAGATTCAACATTCAGTAAGTAGGTTTTGTCTCTAGCGTTTGTGCTCTGGCGAGTAACTACGACAGCCAATGCAGTAGCTACTGCAATATTTAAACTATATTGTGTAGTATATATATATCATATATATGTATTTTATTTGCATATAGTTATACAACATGTACTTAAACAAGATGCAATAAGTATTCATTTAATACATCAAGAATAAACTATGTTTAACTAAAGAACCAAAATGAGAATTTAGAACTTGCATAGGGTAATCATTACCGTATTCAACATTCCTTTAGAATAATTCGAAATGCCTCCCCTCTGAAAGTTTAATTTATTTTATTTTATTCATTTTAAATATTTACGAACTGATTATTCTCCTATAATTGCTTTAATATACGAATGCTAGAGGAAAGCTGAAAAGTAATATAAAAGAACCCCTTTTTATCTTTATATATAAAGTTCGTGTGTTCGTTTGTTTGTTTGTTTTGTTTGTTCACCCATTTCCCGTGGAGATAGAGATCTGAAATTAAATATATATTATTTATTACGTGAATAATGTTATATAAAAGAAAATTATAATTATATTCCCAAAATTGGAGCCAGGGTAGCAAGTGTCTTGCGTGCTCACCGATGACAGTAGTGCAAAATATTATATATAAATGTAACAATTTTTTAATTTAATATTTACGTAGTATAAACACTGGAAATATACTAAAGGCATGGAGCCAGGGTAGCCAGTCACTTGCGTGTTCGCCGATGACAGTAGTGAAAATATATTATAAATAAATGTAACAAAAAAAATAAATTTAAAATTTACAAAATATAAATACTGATAATAAAATAAAGGCATAGAGCAAGAGTAGCTCATAAGCTTGCGTGCTCACTGATGACAATACTACAAATGTATTATAAATAAATGTAACAAATATATAATAAACTACTACATTAGAGGTTAAAAATGAATAATTTTACAAACAAACTTGAACACAACTATCAGATAAAATACGAATGTTCTAAGGCAATATTATAAGGACACATTCCTTTCATTAATGTATTTTATGTTACGTAAATAGAATATTTCAATTTACAAGTTTTGTTTGTTTTAAATATATTTCATTGTATATATAAATTGAATTGATGTTTTATTTATTTATATGATAAAATAAATGATTCTTTTTACTTTTAAATGATTTTTATTTTGCTAAATATACTAACTGTGTATATATCTTGAATCACGTAAAGAATATTATGCCAAACGTTTGGGCCATATAAGAATCTGTTTCCGTGCCTTAATAACAAGAAACAACAATTAAAATAATCCCTGTTAATCATGTTCAGTAATTAATTTCAGTGCATATTGTTATGATTTCTGAGTGACACAAAGGGTCACGAGTACTGTAGTTCTAACATATAAGGTGATTATTTAGTCTTTTATCGTCCTTTACGATTCTCTACTTAAAAGCAGGAGGAATGAGGAAGAGAAAAAAAAAACAGTTTGTTTTACAAGGAATATTAATGTTGTTTAATTGTAAACTAAACAGCAGGTTGTATAGTTTAAATGTATTTTCGTTTAAACATTAAAAGGAGGTGAATGAATGGCATTGTTTCAGTGTAATTTAAACTTTAGATTATCTTTCTCAGCCATACCAGTTAACAAAGACTTTTACAGAGGCTCTTTCAACTAAGTGTTTGGCAAAACTTTGTGTATCTAATATCAGCATAAAAACAACGTGAAGATTAAAATATATTAAAACAAACTGAAATTAAAAATAGAAAAAAAAATTGCTAAGTAGAAAAAAAGTGAATATGGAAATTTTATCCTGAAAACAAATTTTGTAATTCAGCAATTAAGGATCATAATTGATCACTTTGATACTATACTTAGCCATGATTGGTTTGATACAAAAATATGTTCATCTAAATCTCTTAGTTGTGAACAGGGAAATTATATTATGCCAAAAACTTGTGTAATTCAATAATTAATGTCCATGATTGATCACTTTGATCATTAACATTTAGCTATGATTGATTGACATAAAATATGTTGTATGTAAATCTCTTAATTGTGAACGAAGAAATTTGATTCCATAAATAATTTGTGTAAATTAACAATTATTTATATATAATATAAAGATTTCACATAAACACGTGAAATAACAATAAACGATCAAACCACAATACCAAATGGAAAAACAAAACCAAGATCCCTCAACCACAACAAGCGGTCTTCGTCAGAGTCAAAAACCCAACTGAGTTTTTGTCAGTTGGGTTTTTGACTCTGACGAGGACCGCTTGTTGCGGTTGAGGGATCTTGGTCTTGTTTTCCCAATTCGTATTGTGGTTTGATCATACATATATTTGTATAAGTTGGCAGCAGATCTTCATCCAAGCATACATTGTTGAAAAGCAGAGTAGATTCTGCATTCACGACTTTTTTAAGTAGCTGTTCTTTTTTCCTAATTACATTTCTATGTTACTATTTCCATTGCCTCTCCAACATAGAAGTATAATTAGTTACACTACTTATATTATAAATATAAAGTATATTATAATAGAACACCGCTTGTTACGGTTGAAAGATCTTAGTCTTGTTTTCCCATTTGTAGGTGGAAGGCGAAGTCACTCTCCTGAACACACGTACCTCTTCTTCTTCCCTTCTACTCTCTTCTTGATGACGAACTTCAGTTCGAAATATTGATCCAGTAAGTGTTCTCGTTTCTTTTATGTGTTGTCTTTTTCATTATATTTATATAAATTGAGTTCAAAATAGAAGAAGAGTAACACACAAAGTAGTTACACATTTACAAACTCAAATTTTCGGGCTATCCCTCTCTCTTTTCTCCTGAAGACGGATGACCTGAAAAATTGAGTTTGTGTGTTTCCCTAGAATTTGTGTTACTCTTCTTAGAATTTGAACTCTTATTGTGTCCAGTTTGGATTGTCGTTCCGATTTTATAATGTGTATATACATATATATGAAGAGTTAGTGTGTCAACTATATATGAATGTTAGTTCAGTACAACCTCATGCGAGTTTAATTTGTTCCCAGAGTGAGCTCGAATGACGATTTACAGTATTACGAAGCAATTGTTTGCATTGAAATTAATATGAAAATAAATAATCCGTTCTTTCTCCAAAATGCCGATTTTAAGTTATGTTTTAAATAGAAAAGGTGCAATTAGAAAAAATGAACAACACTGTAGGTTTATTATGAATAATAAAAATACATGCAAGAAATAAGGATGTTTTATTAATCTACTAAGCTTAAAACGGAGACAATCTAGTCTTTAGTTCATTCGTACTATGAATTTACACAAAAATTCTTACGAAAATTGTTCGTACAATGTGAGACTAGAGTATATCATATACTATACCACATACTGTACTGTGTAAATGAAGAGTTAATTTATCATATACTCGTAGTATAGAATAAACTACACTATATATATGAAGAGTCAATATATTAACCATGTAATAACAAGATTTTATAATAAACACGTGAAATAACAATCAATGATCAAACCACAATATAAAATTTGAAAAAAATACTAATTTCTTTCAATTGTAACAAGCAGTTTCGTCAGAGTCAAAACCCAAAGTATATAATATTAACGTATATTATATATTATATTTACTATATTAAATATATAGATAAATATTTACTATATTATATATGAATGTTGTTGTCAACTATATCAATTAGATTCGTTTTTAATACATAAAAAACAACTTAAAATATCTATTTCTTCTCTAATAATTATTTGTTTATTATTAAATTAACAGACTACTAATTATCGAGGTAGACCGTACGTGAATTTGCGTATTCTCATTTTAATAAATAAATAAATAAGAATACAATCTTATTATTCAATAACTTTTCTTATTGGTTTGTAAATAAGCACCCAATTAGATCCATTATTTATGGGCTTCTCATAGTTGTGTTTCCCTTAATTTTCTACTAATGGACGCAATTAGTCGGAGGCAGTTGTCCTATGGGAGTCATTGATCAGTGGCCAAACCCCAGTTTATTATCCAGTCGTTTATTGATGGAGGGTAACACTGCAGATAATTTGAAAACTAAATAATAATGAATAATTAAATATAATTTTCTCTGTTTGGAGAATAGAAATAAATAGGAACAAAAAGTATAGTTCAATATCCAATTTGGATAATGTTACCAAATCTGAAAAAAATATTTTAAAAAAAAATTCAAATTTTTTTCGTGTCTTTGGACTCAAGAAATAAATTCTGCTTTACTAATTGAGAAAATAAAAACAATTAAGTGTTTTCTACTGAAATGTAATTCTAATTTTGTTTGTTTGTGTCTGTGTCTGCGTGTGACAACCACACTTGTTTAAACAATCCCTATTACTCAGATAGATATACTTACATATGTATATATATATATATCTAATTTTTTTTTTAGGTTTATAGTTTGTAATTAGATGTTATTTAGAATTTACATTGATAATGGTTATTGAACAACCGAAACCGGCCTGTTTTTATTTTTCATAGTGTAGTGTAGTGATTAGTGTAAAATAAATATTGATGAACTATAACAGCAAATCTTTTGGTGAACTCGTTTATGTTCTTCCCTGTCAATGGAAGGCCTTAATAAGAAGACTGGAAAAAGTATCTAGGAAATATCAGAATATAAAGATAGGCAAACAATTTAATGAAATAAATATATATATATATATATGTGCGTATGTGTGTGTGCGTGTGTGTGTGTGTGTGTGTGTCAGAATCAATCTCAACTGAGATTTGACTCTGACAAAGACCTCTTGGTATGGTTGGAAGGTGTTATTTTTTTTCTCATTTCTTATTTTGGTTTGAACGGTGATTTAAACACACACAGAAACACACAACAACTACACACATCACACACATACACACACACACACACCACATATATATATATATATATATATATATATATTTGTAAATTTTTGTATCTCTCCATCCTGTAAGCATCTATTATTAAAAATATAACCATCATTTACAAAAGCACGCTTTCTGTTAAGTTTCTCTGTCTTTCTGATTAACGTTTTTAGTATTGCATCTAATCTAGATAACATATTTACGGTGTCAACATATTTCAACTCTTTCCTAGAGCACATCGGGGTGAGAATGATTCTCACATATTTTTCCGTTGACATTGTAGTAGTGTTAACTCAATTAGGACGATTAAGTTGTTTGTTTATAGCTGGAGGTTTAAAGACTTAAGGTGCCCAATTTCATTAAAATTCATCAGACAGAGTAAGCGGATTGGAGTGACACCAAAACTTTAGATCCCCCTGGTCCCCCCCCCCCCTCAAACATCCAGCTATCATAAAAGAAATGATCTCTGGAGACCTCAAAACAAGTATATCCGTCAAAATCTAAAAATGAATATTTTTCTTAATCATTATACTTAGGGGTCATCATGTGTGATCTAACAAGTAGATCTTAACAACATTATTAAAAATAATAATAATTATACATTATGTATAGTCATATAACTTAATATTAAGTAAAAATTTGTGTGCATAACAGAGAACAATGTTCTAAAATAGTTCACATATATCAATGCATTGCAGAACCAATTAAGAAAGAAGAAAAATTTAAAACAGGACTTTAGGATAAATTCTGTATGAGAGTTACCTGAAAAAAGGTTGGATCGTTTATGTGTGTTATAAATTCTGTATGAGAGTTACCTGAAAGAAGGTTGGATCGTTTATGTGTGTTATAATCATGATGAATTTTCCAAAACATGTACCAAGGTGAAAAAGCTGCAACACGTTTGTAATGAGATAGGCAACTTCAACTGCTCTGGGTTTTTTTAGAACGTACTAAAAAAAATATCTTTATTAAAACATGTTTACATTAGTAAAAAAGCTCAAACGTTTAATGAATAAATAATTATGGTTTTTTTAAATACTAAATAAAATATCTTTATTAAAAATTTTAATTATATTAAATTAATTAATTAAGATAAATATATAATAAATTAATGTTTATTTTAAATTAATATTAAATATTATTATTAATATTTAATTAATATTATAATTAATTTTTTTTTCGCCGTAGGATGTGGAAAAATCTGTTCATCAGATCCCTTAGCAAGACGTCTTGCTTAGGGTATGTGGGGTTGGGGGTCCCGACCCACTAAAAAACCACATCCTATTTCCTGGCAATACCCGACACGGAAACCGTTTGCACATTACTTCATGCCGGTGCCTCAGTCCTTTTGAGTAGGATTCACCTTCTTGTCCCCAAATATGATTCAATATCCTATATCACATATTATGATGGAATACTGCCTCTACATATTTATTTTACATTATATATTTATATTAATTAATATTATTAATATTATATTAATATAATATTAATTTATTGTTATTAATATTAATTAAAATTAATATTTAATAATATAATAATTTTAATTTATTTAATTAAATTAATTAAAACCGTTCAGATTTTTTTTATAGTGGTTCAAAATTAAAGTTACTAAAAACAGTGTTAATTTTAATTAATTTTATACCGATTTACTTAATCGTCAATGTTCTACTGATTATACTTACTGGATGTTGTCAACTCAGAAGTAATCTAGCAGTTTGAAAAACCATTAAATGTTTGTCATCAGCAAAATAATTAAAAACTCTAGTGGAAATAGTTCCCTAATCGAACTGTTCTGTTGGATTACGAATCTGTTTGTTCTGATTAAGAGTGTCGCCTGTATATTGTATCTGCCTACCATGTATTGTACAACCTAAGTGCAAGGTCAACAGATTGACGTTTTAGTGGTAAAAAAACCCTCAATTTTGCAATTTTTTGGAAAGACTTAACTACTGAAGTAAGAAAACAAAAAAATTGGAATGGTTTAGAAAAAAAAAGTGTTGCCACTATTTTGGAGGGATTTTCACAATCTGTCTTCCAAGTGTTTAGACTGCTAATGAATAAAAAGTCAAACAGCTCTGTATGAATGGCTTTTTAAATGTATCTTCGTATAAATTTGTCAAAGTTATAATCGAAATAATTAATAAAGAAATCTATAGATAAATAAATCACAAATACTTTTACTAAAAATATTTTTGCCACAAAATCTTTTGATTTTACTTTTCAGTGTTTCCTGTAAAATCTTATTATATATATATATATATATATATATATATATATATATATATATATATATATATATCAAAAAATACCATTAAAAATAAATACGAATGACTGGCTATATGACTAATATGAATTTATGAAAATTAAAAGAATATAATGTGATTAGTGATGAAGAGAACTACCTTGAGGAATGTAGTTAAATATCTGTTATAACTTCGAAGCCTGAAGAGCACAGCTAAATACAGGCAGGCTACGACTAGCGATGAGTGTCGAATGCCTCGCAGGAAGGTCAGCAAGGTGGCAGTCAAGGGCATTGGACATGCCATCATCAGGTCCACTATGAAGTAAGTCAGCAGGTATTTTCTGAACCAAAGTTAAAGTACACCTCAATATTATTACGTTTTAATTGCCAGTATATATATATATATATATATATATATATATTCAATGTTTTGTTATTGAGGGCTAGGTCAAATAAAGAAAATAAACTCCTTTCTAGGCGACGTTTCGATGTATTTGTACATCATCTTCAGGGCTAAAATTAGAGTAAGACTATAATACATTTATCAAAACAATCTACAATCACATAGAGAACTAACACACATTTTTTTAAGACCAACAGTTTAAAAAAAAAAAAAATGTGTGTTAGTTCTCTATGTGAGTTGTAGATTGTTTTGATAAATGTATTATAGTCTTACTCTAATTTTAGCCCTGAAGATGATGTACAAATACATCGAAACGTCAGCCTAGAAAGGAGTTTATTTTCTTTTATTTGACCTAGCCCTCAATAACAAAACATTGAATAGAATAGAAGAGGTCAATAACAATTTTTGAGTTTATATATATATATATATATATATATATATATAAAGATTTCACATAAACACGTGAATAACAATCAATGATCAAACCACAATAAGAAATGGGAAAACAAGACTAAGATCTTTCAACCGTAACAAGCGGTCTTCGTCAGAGTCAAAAACCCAACTGAACACTGAACAACTTCAGTGTTCAGCTGGGTTTTTGAAGTCCGTTTGGTGTCCCTTTCTCAACTCTTCTGATGACGGTTCAACCGAAAATTAGAGACAGTAAGTGTGTTTGTTCCTTAGTTCTGTGTTTGTGATTCATCGTGAAACGTTTGTTGTCCTTTTGGATCGTTTTCCTATTTACAATATATATATGTGATTAAACCACAATATGAAATGGGGAAAAAAAGACCAAGATGTTTCAACCGTAACAAGCAGTCTTCGTCAGAGTCAAAAACCCAACTACTATTGCGTTTTCGATTCTGACGAAGACCGCTTGTTATGGTGAAAAATCTTAGTCTTTTTTCCCCATTCCATATTGTAGTTTAATCATTGAATGTTATTTCACGTGTTTATGTGTAAACTTGTATATATATATATATATATATATATATATATATATATATATAATATATATTTATATATATATATATATATATATTTATATATATATAATATTGATTTAATGTATTAATTATATTATATTAATATATTATATAAATGCTCAATTTTCATTCTATTTCATTCCATTTTAATTAGATGAGTTCTGAAAAAATTTAGATTTCTCTTTGCAGTTTATATAAAAAAGAAAAATATTTTTCCTAAATTTATAAAATATGGTTTATTCCCCGTTTTTTGACGAAGCAATTTAGGTGAAACTGTACATTTAGTTCACTTTAAGAGTTATTTTTTTTTCAATTTCATTAAAAACGAACAGATTGTGTGGAAGTGGTCATGTCACAGGTTTTCAAATTCAATCTAACTCAAAATTTGGGGTAGTAATGGAGTGATTAAGCGCCACTAATAGCCTCTAACACTCAACTCCGACTTTCAGCCTTCACGAGGCTACCCTGTTAACCTGCTATATACAGGGACAAACGAAATGAGTAAATAGCCTTACTCCGGTATGCGGTGCTCTGCCGGAGCGGACAAAATACCACCGATAGAGCTTCAAGAATTTCCCCCTGTAAGGAGAAGAAAGTCTGGAGACCATCCTCCGGAAGCCCAGAGGGTCCAAAAGCGCTAAATAGTAGGAGCCAACCTTCCACAAGTGTACCAAAGGGCCCGAAAAAGACCGTACCGAAGAAGGAGAAAGGAAGTTACTTTCTCCCTAACGTAGGGAGCCTGAATGGACATTATCAATCATGGTTTGTACAGATTCTGCAAAGAGGAAGAAACACCGTTCACCTGTTGACTGACTGTAAGCCAACTTTGCTGCACAGAGGTAAGTGCTTCAGGACACTCAACAAAACCATAGAAATACTTTTACCGCTGGAACCAGCAAAAGTGCTGAGCTTCTTAAAGACGTTGAAGCTAATTGCTGGGGTACTTTAGTACAGAAGAGGGGAAGTACAATAGTTTTTTTTAAGACACAGTACTATAGTCACGCTCATATAATAATAATAATAATAATAAAACTCAAAATGAGTAAACATATTTATGTAAAACACACTTTTAATTTTATCCAAAATTTCCGGTCAATTAGTTTCATTCAATGCTAATAGATGTTTCAGAATAAAATTTTAAAACTGCAATCGTAGCACTTGTTTTTTTTAACTCATTGGCGTATATTGGTGACTGATGCCAAAAAAGATCGTACTTGCATTATGGTTATCAGTTACTAAATATACCAAGAATTGAATAAGATTAGAACAAAATAAAATTCATTGAATACCTTATAATTTTGCTTGGAGTCATTATCACTTCTCTGCGAGAATAATCGACGTAGCCGGATGTAAAGTTAACCAGAATGTTCAAACTGCATACGATCATGGCGGGTATCATACAGTACAGGGTAACAGACTTTTTTAAGTGGCCCATATAAGTCGGAGACAGAGTCACAAAGCTAAATTGTATTCCTAGAGTGGGCAGCATTACCATCTCCCATATTTTCCTGAAAACAAGACAAAAAGTGAATCTGTATTAAGTGATATTTCTGTTGTTGAATACATAAGTTATATTCAGGTAACTCATCACAAATGATTGAAGATAATCGCTCTGTGGCCTTTCGTTTATCACGTCGTCAGAGAGCAAGTGAATATAAGTTATAGGCAGCTTTTGAATTTTGATTGAAAGTTGAATGAAGATTGGCATCATTGACATCATCTTTCCCTATTAGTTTAGAAATTGTCTTAATTTGCTTAATGATTCCTTCAATTAGAAATTCATCTAATTTAAAAAGTCCTGGAATGGTGTTGACCAAGCTCTTAGAAAAGCCTTTTATAAGGGCGCTTTTTTCTTCTTTCACATGACGTAAATACAAAATTCAATCATTTGTGGTAAGTTACCTGAATATTTATATCACGTGTTATTGTTATCATTTGGTACACAGGTTATACATACAATGCAGTGATCTACTCGTCAAAATCAGTTTTAAGAACTACCATTATTGTTATCTGAGTAAAGAACATCCGATTCCAGAAGACTACTTACCCTAGCCCTGACTTTCCCCAGATTTCCAGCTCAGTTCCCACAAGAATGGCATCTATGCCTATTGGAAGTGATTGAGTGCTCTATTACAGGACTCTGAAAGTAAACAACAACCAAAGAAACACCAGAGTGTCTAACCAAACCAGTAGGTTTCAAACCGTAGCCTCCACGAGGCCAGACCACTTGACAATCTCATTCTTGTCAGTGCTAAAGCACTTTTATAATTAAATTTAAAAATGTCAATGATTATAATTGTTCTTTTTAATCCAGTTGGCAAACATTAGTCACTGATGCCAATAAAAGAATGAATAAAAAAAGATTGTACTTGGTTCGCTCGATATTTAGGCTCATGCCTAAAATACAGTTACTACTGGTATTTCTTTTGAATTCCAATCATATACCAAACCCATTCTTTATGCCCATAAAGAGATAGAAAAAAACGTATAATCATTGTTGTTCCTATGAACAGAAAAGTTAATATTTATTCTCACTTCTATATATCTTAGCGAATTATTTTAAATATTCAAACCAAAATCGTTCATTTAAATTACTTGTGTAGTTATTTTTGTTCTTTTTGAAATGGCAATGTGTGATTCCATCTTATTCTACGGTTAGATAGATAGATCAAAAAAAGCCATTACGGTTTTTATTCCACTGTTTCTTTGTAATTTAAAGATTAAATTTAACCGTACTTTAGTAAAAATCATTGTTCATTATATATCCACATCTTTTTCTATACTCTACATTGTATAGTTTCTGAATGATCACAATAAAATTTGGCATATAAATCAGGATCATTAATAATCATGAATGATCGTTAAACTGTTCGGTCCTCCACTCCTGTCAGTTGCTCTTGAAGATGGAAACCAGACAGACCCGAAACCGGTCGAGCTCTACAGAAACTTAACGAGGTATGACAAACATTATTACTAATAATTCTAATATTACAACCTCAGTGGAACTAACCCAATAACTATATTTTTCCTTTGTAAATGTTCCAATTTCAGCATATTAACCAACAAAGGGAATTCAATTAATCCAGATATGGGAATTCATACCTCATCATAATTGGGCTTATTAAACTGTCCTTATGAAAATCCATAAATTAATAAGTTTACTTCTCGTAACCTGAGAGTAGATCACTTCAAATAATTTCAATTACAAAAGGTAACATTTTCCATACATCTCATATTATTACATTGAAGTCACATACCTCCAATTGAAAATCAATCCAACAAAGGAAATATATAACTAAAGAGAAACATAGTAATTTATAATATATAAAGTACAGTCACAAAGTCGTTACTTGATATATTATATACAGTAGTGAATATTTATTTACTGTCGTTGTAGAACATAAAAATGTATTTATTTATATACTAAACACAGTCTTACAATCAAATTTAAGTTGAAGATATTCGACCGACTGATTAATTGTTGTATTTCTTTTTCTAATTCTATTACTCCTTATTATTAAATTATTATTTAATAATAAAAAATATTATTATTATTATTATTTAATTTGAACTATTATTGAATGTGTGGATGTTCATACATAAAATAATAATTCATACATTTTAATAATAAAATGATTACTTCGAATATTCACATCTTCTTTTAACTAATTTTATTTTTTTAAAAATGTTTGATTAATAAATGGTACAATTATATCAAATTGTATATACTTATTTTTTACACTTATATGCACTTATTTTTAAAATTTTGTATACTTATAAAAAATGAATAATAAAATTTATTTATTCAAAAAAATATTTCTAATAAGTGTTTATTTTTAAATACATGCATATTGTTAGTGCCACAGAGGTTTGTAAATAAGATATTATTATCAACCGTCACACATCGTCTATCGCTGGTGAAGTCGCCCGACCGGTTTCGCAATGGCTGCATCATCAATGGGACTAATGTTACCTTCCAAAATCACGGATATAAATACCTGTTTCAACTCAATGGTACCAAAGACGACAGGATTGACAGGTCAGAGACGACTTAACTTTTAAAAGACAAAAAACAGATTAAACAAAATAAAATAAAATAAAACTATTAGGTAGGAAATTTAGGCATATATATTGGCACCATTGAGTTAAAATAGGTATTTATATCCGTGATTTTGGAAGATAACATTAGTCCCATTGATGATGCAGCCATTGCGAAACCGGTCGGGCGACTTTGCCAATAATAATGATATCTTGTTTATTTTTAAAATTAAGTTAAAAGGAAGTCATTACGATACCAGAATAGACTAAAAGGGTGTATAATGAAGGGATGACTCTTGTAATGGTCTAAGGAAAGTGATTCGATCTTCTCAAGGCTTTTGTAGAAAATTTTAGCATTCATGTTGATTTTTGAAATTGTTATCAACTGGAAGAACCATGAATTCATTGGGTAGTATTTTCTACTAGGGATGTGAGTATTCACATCGACATAAGCTGTGAGGGAGCATTTGTGCTGGAACCGAAACTAAAAAAAAAAAAAAAAAACAGTTTAAATCAATGATTTCAAGTATAAATTTGAAACAGAAAAACTAAGTATTACATTACAAATTATTTTACAAAGAAAAATAGTCTGTGAATTTTAACAACAACTGTCTAGTTTGAATGAGCACGTGGCACTACTAGACAGTTGTGACATTCAAACTAGACAGTTGTTGAAATTCACAGACTATTTTTCTTTGTAAAATAATTATACACGCAATTTCATTTTTGAGCGATATGCATCTTCAAAGATACAAAAAATCATAATTTAAATATTTATCTTTCATAACAGCCAATATTGGTTATTAATAATAATATAATTAATTCTTTAAATAATAATTAATACTGTATTTCTGAAACCAGACGTGCATGTAAAACTACAATAATATTGCATAACAAATTTACAAATTAAAAACATTTAAAGATATTGTTTTAATATTGATATCATTATAAAAATACTAAATTCTGAAAACATGATAAATTATAAATGCTAAATTCTTGTTTCATAATTTTTGTTCTTGTATTTTAAATGGCATTAAAAAAAATTAATATTTAGATATATTGTTTTCATATTGATATTAATATAAAATTCTAAATTCCTCTGTCAAAAATTTGTTTCTCAAACCAAATTTATTTTTGATATTTATTTTCTGTGTTAACGTTTTGTCTAAACCAAAAGTTTTAAAATCAATAATGAAATTTCCATTTTTTCCTGAATTTCTTTGTTTACTCTGACCTGGGTAACCTTTTTGTTTCTTTTCTTTGGCTTTTAAAATACCTCTCTTATCCCCTCCCAATAATACACCACATTTCCAGTTTTCTTTTTACTCAAATTCAACGGGCGACGAGGACCAGATACATTGATCGAAAAATCTTAGGTCTCATTTCTAAATTTCATAGTCTGATTTAGACATGAATTTTTATTTCATCTGTTTAGTTTGGAATCTTGCTACATTTTAAAACCATATTTAGCAGTAAACACTTGATTTAAAAATCAACTTCTAAACTACAGTAAGAAATTTAAAAAAAACTGTAGATAGTTACTCAATTTTTTAGAAAGACTAAAGGCTCATGTATACAACTGGTGGTTAAACCAACATAGAAGAAGCAGTAAGAAGCTAAGAATATCTTTATATACATATAGTCACATTGAACGCATTTCAAAATATATTCCTGGTATATTATATGTATCCATAAAGAAATTTTTCTGAGAAAAGATATTACAAATCATGGATTATGAAAATAATAATTCTATAGAAACAATCTATATCTATAGATAGTATAGAAACAAAGGAATAAGATCAGATTGGTCATCACTTTGGGAAGGAACGTGTGTTGTCATGCACTAGAATAGAACACACAAGGAAACAGGAGGATAAAATTAACGTAGAGGAGGTGAATTGAAAAGGTCTTGGAAAATGGAAAGAGCCGAGGAAATAACCTAATTAACAAGAATGTGCGTAGCAGAGAGAGGATAAGTTTTACAACCCTACATAACATCCGAATTGGGAGAAAAAAATATTTACATATGTTTAATATATTTACTCCAAAATTAAACTCCCATTTTAAAAACACTGAATACTTTTTTATATTTGAGGATAAACTTATAACCAGTAAATTAGTGTGACTTCTATGTACTGTGAGTAATTATATGTAGAACAATTGGGTATACTTTCTTAAACGAAAAATCTCTTGATAAATTTAAATTTCTTGAACAATAATTGAAAATTTCTAAAACTTTTATATTATGAAGGTAACAGAGAAGTTTATAAAACTTATCACTTGGTAATTTGTTAAAAGATTCTAAAGAATGGAGTTGTTTTCTTTTAACTGTAAACCACCCTCCTTTCAAATTTAGTTGTCAAGTTTTTTTTGTTTTTTTTTTTTGTCAAATCGTTCGAACTAATTGATGTAGATTTTTTAAAACTTCTAATTTCAAAACTTAACACTTTTTTTTAGCAATTTTTTTTATCTTCCCTTTTAAATGAAAAATATTTCATAAAAGTTAAAATACAATTGAAAGAAATATTTAATCCTTTTGATCTTTTTTATACGTTTTAAAATTTATAACGAAATATATATTTAAAAAAAAATGGAATTTTATACAAGTAACCTTTAATTGTTTATTGTTATTTCAATTAAACATTATTCTACATAGAATATATATTATAATAAATAAAATTATATATATTATAAAGATTTCACATAAACACGTGAAATAACAATCAATGATCAAACCACAATATGAAATGGGAAAACAAGACTAAGATCTTTCAACCATAACAAGCAGTCTTCGTCAGAGTCAAAAATCCAACTGAGTTGGGTTTTTGACTCTGACGAAGACTGCTTGTTATGGTTGAAAGATCTTACTCTTGTTTTCCCATTTCATATTGTGGTTTGAACATTGATTGTTATTTCACGTGTTTATGTGAAATCCTTTTATCATTAAAATATATATATATTTATATTATGATAAATATACAAGAAATAAATCATACAATAAAATAATTATTAATACATAAATATGGCAAAGCAGCTGGAAATAAATAGCAAGAGTATTTCAGGATAACTTTGTTAGTCAATGCAAACTGCATTGCAAACCATGAGGAAAACTATTGTCACAAATACAAATAATAAACAGTTAAAACAAGACAAGTAAAATCATCTCTCTCATTATATTTTATTATTGTCTTCCTAATCTTAATTAAATAAACGATAATGATTACATATTTTGGCACAACTATAGATTGAAACACTTTTCTTTACCTATTTGATTAGGAGCAGAATGAGAAGGGATTTTATTAAATCATAACATTATCATATCTATTCAGTTTAAAAGCTGAATAGATATGATAATATATCTCTTATATTAGATATATATCAAATATATTTTTAGTTATAAAAATTTTATTAAATATAAATATTCTCTAAAAAAATAAATTTAATTTAAAAGTCTAAAGAAATAATCAACCAGTTTTTAATCAAAATTATTTTTTCTTTAATTAAAGATATGCCAATATCCACAGTTGTAAATTTAGTGATTTTGATAATTTTTTTGTTTTCTTTATTCATCTATTTTTTTCTTAAATGAAATTTAATTTCTTTTTGATGTTTTGTTTTAGATTCTATTCGAAATTGATGTATATAGACTAGGGATCAGTTATGCTATTATTTTCAATGTCATTTTTTTTTATAGTATTAGTTAAATTCATTGGATTAAAAGAAGTAATTTAATTTTTTCAAAAGAATATGCCTCTTAATTCATAATCCATGAGAGTCTTGGCTTTAATTTCATTAGTATATTACTGTCATCGAATATCCTCTTAAAATAAGTTTATTTTTCTTTTATTAATTTAATGTAACATCAATATGTAGTTATAAAAAGGTAAAAGAAGATTAGATATTTTACAATTAACACAATTTTTTTTATGTTTCACGTGAAAGTGGATTTTTTTGTAGATGTTATTAATTTATACTTTTAGTTTTAATTTAAATATATTCACTGCTATTAATAGTACGATAGAATGTGTGTTTCAGCTTATGGAACTGACTTTCATGGATATATTTAGTTTCTATTCAGTTATAAGTTGAATAAACTTATACTTTATACCAGAAAACAAGATGAAACGATAGAGAAGTTCTCAAGCAAGCAGAGCAAATTTGCTTCTGATGTTTGAGGACATCTCTCTCCCTTCACCTTATTCCGTGGTTCTGATAATGGACTGATTTTCAAAATATTGATAATGGCAAATGTTCTGTTCTGTTTTTATATTTTCTTTATATATTTTCTCCTGTGTCTCATACTCTCTATCACTTCCTCTCTCTTCTCACTCTCTCTCCCTCTATCATCCCCCTCCTGTGTCATCTCTCTATCTCCTCTCTTTCACTTTCCCCTATCCCTCCTGTTCATCTCTCTATCACTTCCTCTCAATTTCTCGCTTCTACTCTTTTCAAATATTTGCCGGAAAAGCAGTTTCGCTAAATTTATTCATTTATTTCAATACATTCCCATTGGAGGAGAAGTATTGAATAAAACCATCTGTGAAAATTCCTAATTTTTAACTCTTAACTAAATGAAACAAACTTTCAATAATTTGAGTAACAATTACTGATCTTATTCATTAAAACAAGAAAAAGAAATTAATTACTTCACCTTGCTATTCTGGATTTGTTTATTCCACGTAGGAAAGTCCGAAGGCATTACGACTAATCTTGTCAAATCAGGAGTACTTTAAATAAATTCTATTTTAAAATATAAGTCTTAAAGAAATTTAAATATAAATTTTCAAAGAAAATTGACTGAAAATTCTGTTAGGAAAGTAATAAACTTGAAACTTAATTTTTATGTTGTCATTCAATTTTAGCTCTAGTTATTTTTTAATATTATAACTTCTCCCTCTATACCTTATTACAGGACATTGCTAAATCACCTTCTCCAAGTAAACATCCCCAATATCACCTACTGAATGGATATCTTAATTCTCTACTTTAAACTATGAAAAGTCTTTAAAACCCTATTTAAAAATTTTTAAAAAACTATCTCTCCTTTTGTTCACCATAATCACATCTGGATTGCATCCATAAATTCTTAAAATATTTAACTTATATTCCTCTGATTCATACTAATTGATATTCTCAAATCTTTATAACATAGAACTAAAATAACCTTTTAATGAATAAATATTGAAAAATTCCTTATATTTAGAATACCTTTATTGGCCCTCAGTGTCAATCCTCTTATATCGTTCCTTCTCTTCTCACTCTCTCTACCTCTATCATCCCTCCTGTGTCTCATCCTCTCTATCACTTCCTCTCTCTTCTCACTCTCTCTCCCTCTATCATCCCTCCTGTGTCTCATACTCTCTATCACTCCTCTCTCTTCTCACTCTCTCTCCCTCTATCATCCCTCCTGTGTCTCATACTCTCTATCACTTCCTCTCTCTTCTCACTCTCTCTCCCTCTATCATCCCTCCTGTGTCTCATCCTCTCTATCACTTCCTCTCTCTTCTCACTCTCATCTCCCTCTATCATCCATCTGTGTTCAAATCTCTTAACACTTCCTCTCTCTTCTCACTCTCTCTCCCTCTATCATCCCTCCTGTGTCTCATTTCTCTATCACTTCCTCTCTCTTCTCACTCTCTCTCCTATATCATCCCTCCAGTGTCTCATCTCTCTATCACTTCCTCTCTCTTCTCACTCTCTCTCCCTCTATCATCCCTCCTGTGTCTCATCCTCTCTATCACTTCCTCTCTCTTCTCACTCTCTCTCCCTCTATCATCCCTCCTGTGTCTCATCCTCTCTATCACTTCCTCTCTCTTCTCACTCTCTCTCCCTCTATCATCCCTCCTGTGTCTCATACTCTCTATCACTTCCTCTCTCTTCTCACTCTCTCTCCCTCTATCATCCCTCCTGTGTCTCATACTCTCTATCACTTCCTCTCTCTTCTCACTCTCTCTCCCTCTATCATCCCTCCTGTGTCTCATCTTCTCTATCACTTCCTCTCTCTTCTCACTCTCAATTTCTCGCTTCTACTATTTTTCAAATATTTGGGAAAAGCAGTTTCGCTAAATTTATTCATTTATTTCAATACATCCCATTGGAGGAGAAGTATTGAATAAAACAATCTGTGAAAAGAGAATTAAATTTAAATCTTAACTAAATGAAACAAACTTTCAATAATTTTGAGTAACAATTACTGATCTTATTCATAAAAACAAGAAAAAAGAAATTAATATACTTCACCTTGCTATTCTGGATTTGTTTAATCCACGTAGGAAAGTCCGAAGGCATTACGACTAATCTTGTCAAATCAGGAGTATTTAAATAAATTCTATTTTAAAATATAAGTCTTAAAGAAATTTAAATATAAATTTTCAAAGAAATGTGACTGAAAATTTGTTAGGAAAGTAATAAATTGAAACTTAATTTTTATGATATGTCATTCAATTTTAGCTACTAGTTATTTTGTTAATATTATAACTGTTTAAATTATTAAAGGAATTGGCAAATACTGTCTCCAAGGTAAAACAAACAGCTGACTGAATGGATATCTAGTTAAATTTAAATTAAACAGTATGAGAAAAGGTTCTGTAAAATATTTTAAAAATATGTTAGAGAAAATACATTTTTTGTTCAACAAACACAATATGGATTGGCATCCAATAAATTTTAAAATATTTAAAATTATTTTCGTACTGAATTATATTAATTGATATTCGAAATGTTATGAGTAACATAGAACTGAAAATAATATTTAATGAAGTAAATATTGGAACAAATTAGTATATATTAGGAATAGCTTTAATTGGGCGTTAAAGATGAAACTCTGTTTTATAGGTTGTTTGTATTTAGCGTTCATGCAATCGGGCTTTCACCTTATTATCATTTCAGGAGCAGAAAGTGTTGCTGGTTTGTTACTTGCAGCAATGTTAGTTATATGAAAAACTACATTACCAGGTTTGTTCTATATCAGGGGATCTGAATATTCCTTCCAATTTTTTTAGAGAGAAGGCATTTTTAAGGACTATTTCACATCGAACAGGCTCAGGACTGTTAGCTTTACATCCTTTTCAACAACCAATAAGCAAAAGATTTTCAACTCCCTAGAAAAATCAAGGGTCATGACCAAAATTCGTACCTCCAATATTCAGTACTAAATCTATGCACAATACATTTAACACAGCAAAGTCAGTGTGATCCAATTGTCCTAATAATTTACATTCTCCTTTACTCTGTTTTCCTTATCTCATATTTTACATAGTTGGACGGACGGCTGTCTTCCATAAATTCTGTTGTAAACTCTAAAAAAGAAACATCTTAATTTCTCTTTAGATTTGTTTATTGTGATTAATACAGTGGTAAATTTATATATTTATAGAAAATACATGGAAAATAGTCTTCTAGGCATTCCTTTTTACTCTATCCTCCATAGTGTTTCCTTCAATAAGTTTACTATAACTTTTTACTTTCACATGTTTTGAGGTTCCCAAAGTTTATCGAGCCTGTACGATGTCAGGTCCCCCTGACAATTTAAGAGTCTCAATATGGAATATTCATTGTGTGAAATCACAAAGGTTCAATATTTGGCCTATTTCTATTGTCTTTCTAACTAGGCAACCACTGGAACCTAACCTAACCGAAATAGTTTTGATAGTTAAAGATGTATTATTAACATGTATTATTAATTATAACATGTATTATAAGATGTATTATTAAGGTGTTTTATGATTTCAGAATGTCGATATTAAAGAGTATGTTTGTTTAGTTCAGCATTTTGTATTCAGTTAGTTAGTATGCACAAAATTTTATTTGGAAGCCTTCAAATTCTTCTGATTTTCATGTCTTCTTCTGAGCTCCAGATTTTGCATGCATATGAAGGAAGTGAAAGGAAAAAAGCGCCATTTGATATACCTAGATTGGGATGACTTCACTTCCCAGCAGATATTTCAGTTTCCAGATTTTTTCGCGAATTGTTATCACCATAATCTTAATGTCGGAATTCCACATTAGTTCTCCGTCCAAAGTGACACCAAGATATCTGACTAAATCTTCGTTGCTAAAAATCTAAGAACATAACCGAGTTAAACCTTAAATCTTTAGTGCTAACAGCAGGTTATCGCAAACAAGATCACATCCTCAGTTTTATTTTTAACCTCTATAATATATGGTTTCTCAAATTAAAAGTGTCACTAAAACGAAGCTACTATTAATGAAATTGGTGATTATATTATTGGAGGTTTTTCCAATAAAATAACAATAAACAACGTTGCCAATAGTAGATTCTCAATTTAGCTTTTTAAGGAAAGTAGTTTTATTGTTATAAATTTTCTTGAACTTTCAAATGTAATAGACCATCAAAGAATCTTAAAAATTATTATTGAATTATTAGTAAATTGATACTGCAATAATTAAATATGGTATTAACATTTTATTTCCTTTCCGACAATGACAATATGTATTTATGAGAGCTGTTTATAAATTAAAATGATCTAAAATTTCCGAATGAAAATTTGCCTGATCAAGGGCTTCAAGAGTTTAACTTAAGTCATCCAAGTAATTATGTATTGAATGCTCATTTTTGCTGACTACCAGTGATGATGTATCTATTTGTTTTTGTAAATATTTTTAATAACTGATCCTGTGAATGGTTTTTACTGTGCTGTTTATATTTTCGTCTAAATCTTTTTTGTAGCAATAATGAACGATACAAATTTTGGCAGTTTAAAAGGTCTTTTACTTATCAAACTTATTTAAAGAAGTGTGTTAGGAGTCTTTCTTCAGATAAAGAACTCGGTAATTCTTTTAAATTATTAGATTTAAATAAGTAGAACTACCATTTAAATCACCTGTTGGTATTATTACTGTTGTAATTTACATATGTTTTCTGTTAGATTTACTCGCTTAACAAGTGAAATATTTGGTTTGAATGTGTTTTAAAGTTGAAGTCTTATCAAGAGTTTAGTGGAAAATAGTTTAGTTATTTTATCAATGTTGGTCATCCTGGTCACGAAAATTCGATAGTAAAACTTTGCCTGAGGTTACTGTGTGTTCCCTGACTAGGGTAAATGTGTTAGCGAGGTATATGTAATACATTTAGTTAACTGAAGTGTTAATTGTTTTCTTATGGCACCAGGTGAAGATTCGGATAGTGGAATGGGTTCAATGCCTGACAGTAGTAAGGATTGTACTCCTGAAAAACCTAGGCAACTTGATAGATGCATTGAAGATGTAAGTTTAATCAATAAGTCAGGTTATGTACCATTTATTGTATTTTAATTATTTTACTTTGCTTTTACATTTAGGACTTCGAAGATGAAACGTTGGCGGAAAGATTGTGGGGTTTAACCGAAATGTTTCCTGAACCTGTAAGAAATTTTACATTTACTTGTTATACGGGTGCAACTACCGGGATTAAAAGTAAGTATACACTATTAATGAAAGTAATTTACTACTGATTATATTAATTTTTTCTATTTATACGTCATGTGGTTTTCCATCCATGTTATGTGTTTAAATTTTCAGAAGCTTATGGCTTGTCAAGAAGTGTAATGTGGATTTTCTTTTCCTCATCTGCTATTCTATTTGCTCCAGTTCTATTTGAGGTTGAACGAGCTCAATTTGAAGAAGCTCAGAGAAGTCAACAGAAACAGGTTATTGTTTGTTCTTCTTAAAATCTAAACTAAGCCGGAGACTTCTGATTGCCATGAATTTTTGAAATTTAAAGTTACATTTAAAGCTGTTAAAACAAAAGTAAATCCCTGATTTTTATAAGAAACAAAAGGCAGGTTCAAACTATTACTGTATTTGTGGTTCTGTTTCCCAAAATAACTTCCTCAATAAACTACATTACATAACCCTAAACAGCATAGCTATAAAAATCAGATAACTACTACATTGCATTTACAGAATTAATTGTCTTACGGCTTTTAATCCCAGCAGATTATAGTGCAGAAAGTGAATAATTCATTTAATATGAATAACAGTTTTATATTGATATTAAACTGTATAATAGGAAAATATGTATAATGAAGTGAAGATAGATTTTAAAAAATTGTTAAATATATGATATATTGTATTTTCAAAAACTAATAGCAAGCAATAACTCGTCAGTCCTTAAGCAGCCAGCGTTGAAGAACTTTTGTTTCTTACTTGGATAAGTAAGTTAAACTATCAATTCTTTTTTTCTACATTCAGTTAATGTTAGAAGATATAAGAACTAGCCGTTCTGTTTTTGATGTATCGGGCAAATATTCAGGAAAGAAATTAAAGTAAGCCACTTAAAAAATATACCATTTAAATTAGAACAAAATTTATCGTTTAAGATGTTAAACCTATTTAATCAATTAGTTTTACGAGCTTTTTTTATTTCAATAATAAAAAATTTCAAAATAAATCGAGTTTCACTCTTCAAACTACCTTTAAATTAAAATCCCTAAACTATTTGTTCAATAGCAAACATTACTAAGTATATTTTTTGTAAACTTAGGAAGGGTATGTTGTTATTGTCTCTTTGGAGAATTGTAGTAAAATAATAATTATACTAGGGAATAACGGACATTGCGATTTGCATTGAAACGATATAGCTGACAAACTTTTTAAACTAGGATCCTGTTCCTGCCTTATCACTAGAAGCAGATAAACCTGAAGAAGATTATTACATGGTGGAAACACTTTGTGTGTGTTTTTGATGGTAAAAATACTTTATGTGCAATTAGTCTCAATACCAATAGATTAGGCGACCCCTATGGTCTACAGTTTAAGGATTACCTCAGTATCCATACATATTCGGTCGTCCCTCTCCAAAGAGGGAAGTACCCATTCCCCGGGCCAGGGCTCATTAAGAATGAATAGCAGTATAGGAGCATTACCAATAAATGCTCCCACCCACTGGTGAGGACCGGAGGTCTAACTCCTCCTTGGTGTTTTGTGGACACCCACCCGAGAAAATACTGCGTCTCACACAGCGACACATCAAATAAGATCATTTCTGTTTACTCAACCTGAGTAAGGAACCACAGCCACCACGAGTCCGACCGCTTGACGAGGCATGAGGTAAACACTGTAAAGAAGAGAAAGATAATAGTAATAAATTAAAATATTAAATGAAAAATGAAATTAACTCATGGGCTTGGAACCTCGTCCCCGTGGTACCGACAGTATTTAAGAACTCTCGGGTGGAACTCCGGACCGAAGTCCTACTGAACAGCTATTGGCAGCTGTGTGGGTCAGTAGCCCTTAGAAGTAGAGGAAAGGAAAGATAGAAGAGTTAAGATTTAATTAAGAGAGGGAGTCAACAATACCAATAATGAGATAATACCACATAGTGACTTAATTGCCCAGCTAATAAATGGAGACTGAAAAGTACCTCATCATACTGTTAAGATTTTGATTTTCATTCAAAATGTGTGACCTCCCACGTTTCGTTGTTGTTCATATATAGAAAATACTGTTGCCTAAGTGATGAATGATCGGGCCGTCATTGTCTGGAATAGTCAGCTACAAGGCCTCATTCTACACATTAGGACTATTTTCTTTGCTATTGATTGAAGAACAAAGTTTCTGCAACAAAAACAACGCCTTCAGGAGAACTTTTGAAGGATACTATTAAGAATTTCTGATAAAATCTTCCATTCTGTTCCCTCAATGCTTGAAAATCTGGTAGCAAATGATAATCACATATCGAAATGTTAAAAAAACAAATTAACAAATTCTTTTAACAACTCCATATCGTATGATTTCTTACTCATTTTCATTTATTTGAAAAATGTATAGTTATGGGATAAATTAAAAGAATTTTAAACTAATAAGTTATTGTATAAGCCGATAACCCCGGGTGATGTGTGGTATTTACTCGTAATTGGAAAATTAAAGAAATTATTATTCACATAAATACGTTTTAGGATAACAATAACGCGTTTCGAACAATTGCAATTCAACCTATATATCTATACCTCTCTGACCTACCCTATATGCTCTCTGCTAATCTTAAGTATACGGTAGTATCCGGAAGAACACTAAGTGGTTGAAATGTGCCGTTTTTTTTTTATAAAACTTATTTTATTGATAAATTTATTACTTTAATTTGTTCAACTTTATAATCATAGTAGATGCAAATACAGATTCAAGCTAACCATCAAGCGTAAATAGTGTATCAACTGTATTGAATAAGACTAAGTTCAGTAATGAAATCACAAAGTAAAGATGCTTTACTTTGCAATCGTTCAGTAGGATAGGAAACTGTTTCCACATCTCTGTTTGTTTATATTCTTTACTATCTCTTTATATTTGACAAGCTATTTAAATAATTTTGCATGATAAGTGAATCCCACTCCATGTGCACTGAAGTTTCAATCATATTATTAAAACACCTAGGGTTTCATTTTTTTACTGTAATTGAAGTCTGTTAGTTGTTATGTTGTAGATATTATCTTCTAGCTGAACAACTGTACAAAGTTTCCGAAGGTCATTTACTTGGTCGCTCGTATTATTAACTGCTAGCTCATTTCTCTATCTTTAGAGTTCCATTTCAAAATGTTTTTTTTTTATTTTTTACTTTCTAATTAATAAATAATAGCATAGGGGGCCAGAATACTCAGAGGCACCATGCTGGGCTCTAGACTGATAGGTTCGGGATTCGATGCCCACTCTGGCCCTCAATTTATTCATGTGGGAGGTGAATAAATTTGAACATATAGTTCCTAGGAGAGGATGTTAAGCCGTCGCTCCAGAACCTGTATGATTTCAGGTACTCGTTAGAGATTCCTACTCTTAAATATACTTGAATTAGGCAAAATTTAGTATTACCAGGGTAGAACCAATGTTGATTGTGTGTTATCACAAAGGGCCAATGTTCTGGCTATGTGTGTTTCCTTGTGGGACTGCCACTGCAGTCTAACCTAACTAATAACCTTAATTTTTGGAGGGGTATTTTCTAAACTTACGGAAAAAATTGAAGGTAAAGCAGGTTAATATAAATATTTATTATTGAAATGAAATTGTTTAATATTTTTTTTAAAAAAGCTTCCACTGACAGGTGAGTCCTAGAATGTCAACAATCAAGAAGGTAAAAAAGAATATCTTCGCTTTTAGATTATTCTTTTGACCGATCTGAAACTTTCGAATGGTTAACCTGAATTAGAATTAATATGTAAAATTCCATCAAGATTAATAGAGCAATCTGAGAATGTATAACTAATAGACATACATACAGAGAATTCGATCAATCAATGATCCAACCACAATATGAAAATGGGAAATAAGACTAAGATCTTTCAACCGTAACAAGCTGTCTTCGTCAAAGTCAAAAACCCAACTGACGAAGACCGCTTGTTACGTTTGAAAGATATTAGTCTTGTTTCCCATTTTCATATTGTGGTTAGATCATTGATTGTTATTTCACGTGTTTATGTGAAATCTTTTTATAGAGAATTCTATATTTGTAGATTATTAAACTGGTTTGTTTTAGGTTTTGCTGGGCCCAAATACAGCCATGTCAGGAGGTCTCAGTCCTGGAATGCCACCAATACGTTAAACATAAACACATCACTTCTTTTACCTGGGTTTTACCAGATCAAATCTTTAGTCATAACAGTTATACTGGAAACTGTTACCTAAAAAAAGTAAATTTTTTTAAGCTCACTGAATAAAATGTGATGTTTCTCTAGAACGAGTAATTAAAATTTGGTTTGTATTTATACTTATATATAATAAAATTAGTTAAAATTCTAATTAGTATATTTTATTTTTGATTGTTGAGTAATTACGTAAGAAGAATCTGACATGCCATATTTGTTTTTGTTTTTTTTTTATTATTTTTGATCTCAACAAAGATAGCTGAGTGATGATAACGTAATCAAATAACACATTGTTCCCAATTTCGACACAGTGACAACTTAACTTTCCTAACTATATACTGCACATTGAAATATATGTATTATATTCATTTGTAATTATAACCTTACTCTGGTTTATTTTTTTTATTAAATTTTCCCAAGAACTTTGAAAGAAAAGTGTTCTAAGGCAGATAAATGCGAGGGAAATAATCAGTCTTGTTACAACACATATCTCCAAAACTTAGAAAGATATTTTGAAATAAGAAATGATATCCTAAGATTATTCTTCCAGTCTTATGAATTATAATGAAAATGGTTTTTGACTCTGACGAAGACCGCTTGTTACGGTTGAATGATCTTAGCCTTGTTTTCCCATTGCAGATTGTAGTTTGATCATAGATTGTTAGTTCACGTGTTCATGTGAAATCTATATATATATATATACATCATGATTTGTTTTCTTGACCCAATATTTATATGATGTAATTTTTTTTTAGGTTTGAGGTCCAGTGATTAAAACTAGTCCTTTTGCCGACGTTTCGACATATATTTATGTCATCTTCAGGGCTACAACATGATTGTTTTACAATTAGCACTACTATTTATACTATTTGGTAATTTATTACCAAAAAAATTAGCCAAAATAATCCATAGTCGTAATAACTGATTTATCAATAAATACCTCTTTGTTACTGTACATATTGAAATGTAATAAATTACTAAATAGTAGTAATAGTAGTGCTAATTGTAAAACAATCATGTTGTAGCCCTGAAGATGACATAAATATATGTCGAAACATCGGCAAAAGGACTAGTTTTAATCATTGGACCTCAAACCTCAAAAAAAATTACATCATATATATATATCAATAACGAAGACCGCTTGTTACGGTTGAAAGATC
This sequence comes from Hermatobates lingyangjiaoensis, assembly GCA_026182355.1. Lineage (NCBI taxonomy): Eukaryota > Metazoa > Arthropoda > Insecta > Hemiptera > Hermatobatidae > Hermatobates > Hermatobates lingyangjiaoensis. The sequence goes on along the minus strand of JAPFBL010000311.1, from coordinate 278,686 downwards.
TTAGTCTTGTTTTCCCATTTTCTTATTGTGGTTTGATCATTGATTGTTAGTTCACGTGTTTATGTGAAATCTTTTTATATATATATATGTATAAAACATTAAAATTTATCAGGATTCGGTCAGTTCTTGAGGTTCAAATTAAACTCTCATTGCCGACGTTTCGGTTTTTTAATTAAAACCTTTTTCATAGGCAGAAGTATAAAATTTTGAAAGAGAAAAACTAACTGTTACATTAGAGATTGTTTTACAAAGAAAAATAGTCTGTGGACTCAACAATAACTTTCTAGTTTGAATGAATCATTAATGTTTTAATGATTAATGATTGTCATTTGAATAGTTTAACCTTCCATATTGTTTTAGTAATGTAATTTGTAATAGTTTGTTAATTTTCAAATATTCCTACTTTTGCCTTTGAAAAAGATTTTGAGTAAAATCGATACGTTGGCAATGAGAGTTTGATTGGAAGTGGAAGGTACTGACCGCATCCCGATTTATCCTTTTTATGTTATATATCTCTCCTACGGTCGACAATTCATTACTGTAATGTATTTATTAACTTCATATATATATATATATGTGAGTGTGTGTGTGTGTGTGTGTGTGTATGTGAACGTTAAAATTTCAAAGTTTACTAGCTAAAAATTAATATAAACAAAAACCCAGCTAGACAACAGCCGCTCTATATGAGCCGCTTATTTTGAAAGTGGCCTAATTCCATTTATGTTAAAATCGAGATATTTTTAAGGGTTTTTCGTTTTACAAAATTTAAAAATATTGTCATTTTATTTATCAACTAATTTTTGTTATAAAAATTCTTAGTAATTTTAAATAAATTTTGTACAATTTGCTGCAAAAGGTAAAGATAACGTAAAAATGTAATTATTTAAATAGCTAGCTAAATTTTTTTGGAAAATGGAATTAGGACACTTTCAAAATAAACGGCTCATATAAGACTGAGTCAATTACATCCTGTCTCTATTTATTCTGTCGCATAACAGTTTAGCGAAAAAAAAATTATCCCCTCAAGGAATCAGCATCGGAGGACAAAATTCCTCAGTCCCTTCCAAAAAAATTTTTCCAAAGATAGTTTTTTTCTGTAAATTTTTTTAACTCCCTTTTTTTAGATATAATGGTACTTCAGATATAAAGATCCACATATTCTACTGATACTTTAAATTGTCAATCAAAATTTCAGTTTCTTATTATTACCTGGAGTCGTAAATAAAAAATCGTTTTCATAATGGGAGATTCGATTGAAATTCTCCGATTTCTGTTTAGATACCTGAAAAAGTTCCGATATTTCCGTTTCCGACTGCTCATTTTATCACTAATTATTAGCAATACAGAGATTACAATAAAATTTATATTAATTAAATGAAATAACTGTTTTACCTCGTATGTTACGTTGAAATATTGGTTGGTATTATTAACTGGTGTTTAAATATATGATGCCTAGATTTTATTTTTTTCAATTTAATGTATTATTTCCTCTGCCATTATAGTGTACGTCTTAATCGACTTTCAGTTTTGTATTCGTCTGAATAAAACATCCGTTTAGGGATTAATTTTTTCGTCAATAAGTACTACTTTTGTATTTATTGGTTTCAATTTTTGTATTATATTAAGTGTATTACCTTTTTTTTCGGTCTTTAGTAAGCCCATTGATTATTCATACTGTCTAATTCATGTCTATATAAAATTGGTTTGCAAATATATTTACGCAGAGACCTATGAAGGATAGAATGAATTTGGTAATAGTTACAGGAGTGTTGGAGTGTACTCCAAGCTTTTTTAGACTACTGTCCCAGGAGGGACATGGTGAGAAAATGTAATTTTGATTTGGAGTACAGTTTAGCCCCACTCCAGACCCATACAAAATATATTGTTATATAAAAAGTTTTTCTAGTACAAGGAAAGAAAATGCCTCTACGAACAAGGAAAAAGGCAAGTTGCAAAAAAAAATGTTCTGAATTCTAAGTAAAATATTCTTCAGAAACAGTATTGTTACTTGGTTAAATATACCTGAACTGTTAATCGAACTAATAATAAAAAATATTAGTCATATGTGTTTTAAAGGTTTTTCCTGTTTTCATTCAAGACCATGTACCTTTACTTCGGTCATACTATGGTCATCCAGTCAAACTTAACTTCCTTTATTGATTCAATACTCAAGTTGTCACTCGCTTTAGTCCTGAGAAGGCTCTTACTTTTGGAATATTCATGATTTTAGTCTGTTACAGGAGAAGAGTTTATGGTTTCTCCTCTAAAATTGTTTTAGTTCAGAGCTGAATCCTAAAATAACCATATAGTCATATCTCCTGACCCATGAATAATTCCGATTACGACAAAAAATTTCAAGGAAAATTTGAATCCAATTTCGAACAAAGTTCTGATTATGAACTGCCTGCGTCATGTTGTAAGAGCATTTGCAGCTGAAGTCCAACCAAACTGTATGCCTTCCGCAGTTGGCCCTTTGAAAAGCGTTCTATGGCGTCCATGTTCATCCCGTGCAGTCGTTCCGACCAGGCCTCCATTACATTAATTTGTGATTTTCGGTCTCTAGCCCTTCATTATGTGTCCCAAGAAAGGCACTGAGAAAGGGAAGGAAATAAGGAGGACAGTGTTTACTAATGAAGTGAAAAAAGAAATTATAGGTAAACATGAAACTGATGTTTGTGTTTCTGATCTCGCTATCCAGTATTTCCTCGCAAAGTGGACCATCTCGACTTTTCCTGAAGAACAAGGAGGTCATCAAGAAGTTCAATGTCTCGATGGAGATCAAAGTGATGAAAGCAAAGGCCTCAGATGATGGAGGACATGGAGAAATTGCCCCTTATCTTTATGAAGGAAAAAGAGTTAACAGCTATTATTACTGTATTTGTGTACAATGGCAGCAGGTCTTCCCTTAAGCATATGTTATTAAAATAATCGGCAGCTTCTGCATTGACCAATTTCTTGTTGACACTCTCTAGTTTTCGTATCACTTTGCGGTGAGACTCTGGTAGCTTCCAAAGAAGGTTAGCGAAAGACATTAACACACACAATAAACTTTAGGTATATGTTATTAAAATAAGCAGCAGCTTCTGCATTGACCAATTTCTTGTTGACACTCTCTAGTTTTCGTATTACCTAAAGTTTATTGTGTGTGTTAATGTCTTTCGCTAACCTTCTTTGGAAGCTACCAGAGTCTCACCGCAAAGTGATACGAAAACTAGAGAGTGTCAACAAGAAATTGGTCAATGCAGAAGCTGCTGCTTATTTTAATAACATATTACTGTATTGTACACATTTATATATACAATATTGTCTACGTCCATATGGGTCTTAAATGCTGGTTGGATATACGTTTTATTGATATATTAGGTAGTTTTCTTATGGACCTGAAAGGATAATGAGTTTACTATTGTTTCTTATAGGAAAAATTTTTTCCAACTTCGAAAAAATCCGATTTGGGAAAGAAACACAACGTAATATCCTTACTAAGGCAGATGTAACCTGAATATGATCACTGAATGTTCGAAACACTTTGACGTTGTATGAAGTTGGTTGATCTTTCCTTCATTCAAATCGAAAGTATGATAAAGTAGCGTAGTGACTAGGCTAGTAGTAACTGCGAGCTCACTCCTGGACTGGTGATCCAGGGTTTAATTTCCACTCTGACCATCGATTTATTCATCTGAGTGGTGAATAAATCTGAGAGGACGTTAAACTTTGGTCCCGTTCCTGTACGATGTCAATGATCCCTACTATAAATACATTTGATCATTCTGAGGTAAAATGGATAAACCAACAAAAGTCTCCACACAAATGAAGTTTTATTCAACGCGTTTCGAACACTTTGTGTTGATCATCAGGAAGACACTATAATACAAATTATATATCTAATTAGTTACAAAAATTAGAGTGAAATAATAAAATTCAATTAAGAGAATTCAAGACATACCCAAGGATGTGGTACTGACGGGTTGGTCCAGTGAAAACAACTAGTAGGAAACAGATCCGTTGCGAAAGAGTGGGGATAGGCATTTAGGAGATAAGGTGACAAAGGCTTCGGGTATGCTTGAAAACCGTTAACTGAAATAGAGAAGGCCAGAACCACTAATTTAGAGGAAAGAAATTTTTTTCTTTTTTAAATTTATTTTACCTCAGAATGAGTAAATACCACACAATTACGGATTGCACAACTAATGATTTAAATACATTTGAGTTTGACAAAATTGAAGACTCCCAAGGTAGAATCTGCAGGTATTGTAGCATAATAAATAAGCCACAATTTCCGGTCCTAGAACAGTACTTATGGTGAAAGCCTTATAAGTGAGACCCTTGGGAAACAAACTAACAGACATGAAGAAGTAGATTTCGAATGTAATATTGCTCGTAATCAATACGGATAACTTCCACGCGTAGAATATAAATCTGTCAATTTTCATGGAAATCTACCACATAACATGTTGACAACCTTTATGTTACAAGACTCACTCACCCATGCCACATACAGGTAAGCTGGTATCAATTTAAAAAAATATGATTGAGAAACTTTGATAAGCAAGTCAGAACGACTGATAAATAGGATTTAAAACTATTTTTGTATTGCTCCATTAATCAAATAATTGAATATAATGTAAGACGCAATCGATGTCACCTCATTACCGACTGTATACAGTAGATAAGTGACTTATTATGGAGTTTAAAATATGAGTGAGTTTGTGAAAACTTAATGAAATTAAATGAATGCTGGAAATATTAATTGGTTCAACAGTACTGTAACCAGAGATGAAACCATTAAACCTAATTATCAATAATTTGATCTAATAAGATCTCAATCTAGATATATTTACGTTAATAGGATTTCCTAATCAGATAACCTTACAGTTTAAACAACACCTTTGTTTACTTGCTTGGAAAAGCACTAGGCTCATTTTGCATTTACTTGAACTAGTGTTATCTAAGTGCAATGATTGTTATCATAAAGTCTGAGTTACAACTGGGATGTATAAAAAAAAAAAGGAGTAATTGAATTAAATTAATACTACAAGAAAGTTATATACAACAATACATGTAAAATATATCAATACATTTACCTAATACATAAGGGATTTATTGACGTTTGTAATCTAAATATTCGTATAAATTGTGTAGTACCCAAGCTCTTCTTTACTTCCTGTTCAATGATAGTAAAAATTTTCAGCTCACTTTCCAATTTGCTATTTGATTTGAAATGTTTAGGACTTTTTCTTTTTTACCTACTCTTCCTCAACATTACCAGATAAGTTCGTAGACGAAATGATTGCTAAGGATCTCTGCTAGTATCCAAATATTTTTATTTCTGTTGATTGTGGATGTGAGATTCATTCATCTAGATATATCAGTTATAATATAAACTATAAGAATAGCCCTGTTTGGCTTGCTCTTGCGCCATAACTATGACTCATTGGACTATTATCTCTACTACCGACTAAATTAAATATTCATTTAGACTACATTTTCTATGCGTAATATCCTTTGCATATATAATTTGTTTTTGTATTCGTAATATTGTATGGTTTTAATCCTTTGTATTCATTTCCCCTCTCTTTTTTTATATAATAACATAGCTTCCACATTTCCAGTGCAATCCGGATTACCTCTTAAATTTTGAGAACATATTTTACCTAATCTTTCAAAAAAAATCAGGGAATGAAACAATAATCAATATATGTATCACAGTTGCTCATCTTTTAAACTGTTAATGAACAATTGAGTTGAGCTGCTATTATTCACTGCTAAAAACAAAACCAAAAAAATCATTTTCTCAGTATTACTTAACGAAAATTAGTTCTTTTTATCTCCAATAAATGGCTTCAGATGATGAATAAATAAAAAAAGGATATGGAGCTTTGAAAAATACGTATAGGCACTTTTATATTACTTCTATTTCATGTATGTTCTTATTGTAAACATTTGGCTTCCGGATATATTCTATTCAATTTCTGGACGGTTGGTATCCCTCCGATTTGTGGTAGTCCAAAAATTAAAAAATTTTTCTATAACCGTTTGGATTATAAAAATTGTTGAGGATCAAATTATTACTATAAACTTCAAATGACAAACATATGCTGTCTTGAAAGCATAACAAAAAATCGTTAATTTACAAATAGAAAAAAAGATGTCTTCTTCGACTGAAAATGTAACTTAATACTTCAGCTCTTTCATAATTTAATAACTTAAAAGCTCTCTTTCGTAATTTGTGAACCCATAATACTTCCAGTACCGTAACTTATAAATTTTTGAAGTCCAGAAATATGGTCTGAGAAAGATAACTCTACTAATAGATTATTTTAAAACATTTCAAAATGTTCAATTTACAACTTTCAAATTTACAATGCTTAATTTATTTTTGGAAGCCACAAAATATTTGCTAGTTAGTAAATGATATCGTAGCGATGTAAAAACTCAAACCGATGTCTTTAAAATTATGGGCAGGTTGTGATTATTTTATAATTGATGTTAGTTTATCACTGAAACCAACCATATAACCTCTAATTCCATGTATTCTAATTTTGTATGTATTATATATAATTCCATCTATTTTATGAAATTGTTTTTTTGCTAGTAGTAAGATTAAACAAGGAAATATCCTCAAACTATTAAACGGATAATTTTAACGAATCTAATCATTACCAATAAAGCTTTGTTAAAAGTGTGTAAATAATTAAACTGTTTTGTTCAACAATATTTTTACATGCAATTTTTACATCCTTGTTAGATAAAAATAAACTGTAACAGAAAAATGTTTTGTACGTAGGAGTTAATAGAAAAATTTATGATGTAGATACAACACTGCAAGAGACAGTAAGCTTTGGGTTATCAACACTGAATGTTCGTTTCTCAAATATTTGTATGCTCTTTGATTCTTAGTCTCTATCTTTTAAATGTTTAGGAAGTTCTCTATTTACCTAAGAAGGAATTATTGCCTCTTTGAAGTGTTTCTGTTTTGTTTCGTATGATGAACTTAATAATGCGCAATTCATTTGTATGACCCGAAAGTTCTATAAACAATGATACAAGATGATGATGGGTGATCAGTTTAGAAAAGTGGAACAATATTCTCCGAAATCATCTCCAAGGGGAGCTAGATCTCCAGTTGTTTCCCGTCAAGATTCAACGGGAACTTTAAAAACAACTATTTCCTTAGGGAAGAACCCCTCAATCGTACACAGTGGACCATTTTACTTAATGAAAGAACCGCCGGGTAAGATTTTCAGCATTAAACTAAACAAAACCCCAATTGATAGTATATGTTTTATTGACGTTATTCATATTTTATTTTATTAAACTATTAACGTGTAATTTCGCTTGTCTTAGTTACAGCTTTAGTACTTCTTCATGGACCTGCTTACTGAAATAAGGCTACTTATATATATATGCATATGTAGTAGGTTCATCTAATGTTTTGCATGAAGTATTAAGTTTATAATGTTCATTATATTCCCTGGGGTGTATACCATTATTTCCCATTGTGGATGAAAACTGTACTGATAATATTTACTTATTATGATGGAAAATCTAGATATTTGTTGATAACAATATATTAACTCGTGTTCTTATTTCAGGTGAAAGTGATCTCACGGGTGCAGTAAATTTAATGACACATTATGGCCTAGAACATACATATAGTAAATTCAGTGGTAAAAAAGTTAAAGAACAATTATCCTCATTCTTACCAAATCTACCTGGCGTTATCGATACTCCAGGACATCAAGATAATAGGTTAGTGAATATTACAATAAATTGAAATTATGTGGATTATATAATCATGTAATGCTTTTTATCATCTACGTTTTAGTTCTTTGAGATCAGTTATTGAAAAACCTCCAATTGTTGGAAAAGAGCTAAGGCTTCTTACTTCAGTTCAGTTGGCTGGTTTTAGGCTTCATCCTGGTCCCGTAAGTTAATTTTAAGTTATATTTAATTTCATATTCAGTTGTAGACTCTATGCGTCTGAGTTTTACAATATTGATTGGTTTTTATTTTATTATTGTTACGCAAACTTGATGTTCTTTCTTTCTTACTTGTTTAATTAACTGAAACTATTTGCACTTTGAGAATATTTCATTTTTCTCAAGATCTTGATATCAAAGGCTTTCAACTTTGTTACAGTTCAATTTAAAATTGTGTTTGTATAGCTTTACCCTTTTTGAATTTCTATTCCAACCATTCCATTGCTCTCATATTGACGCATATTTTTTTCAATAATCTGTGACCCATATCTACCGTCCTTGTTTGCAAAATATTTAGGTATTGGTAATTCCTTTTCTATAATTCAAAGTGGTTCCATTTCTAATTATATTTGAAGATCAGGTCCAAAATTACTTATTTGATTATATTCAATGATTATTTTGATATATCATTTTTTTATTTTATCTATTGATTTCTTTGTGATCGTTTGTTTGATACTGTAGAATTATAACTATAACTTATATAAAGAGAATTTTTTAAGTAATTTCAATTTTTATATTGAAAGAACACAAGACAATTTTTTGTTCAATTCTATATAAATGTGTATAACTTACTTCACATGTCTACATTATTGCCAGTTATATAAAGAAGTCGTCACCGTAATGTACCCCTAGAATATTGAAATTTAATTATTTTAGTAGCCTGTCAGAATTTCATCAGAGAATTTATGAAACACTTTATAAAATGATAAAATTTTATTTTTTTCAAATTTGTTTGTTATAATTCTGTACCATGTCGTTTAACTATTCTGTCATTTTTTTTTATTTATTTATTCTCTAATGCAAATAATGTGTTATGCGCACATATTCTTAGAAAAATAAATGAGTTCTGTACTTGTAAATAATTCAACAAAAAGTAATATACATGTTTTAACAGTAAAGGGATAAAAGCAACAATACATGGTACTATAAAAAAAAAATGATATAAATAAATTAGCAGTATTAAACAAATTCATAGAGATGTTCAGTATCCATGATTTTTAACATTTTACAATAAATACATGAAATAAAAATCAACGTCTAAATCACAGTAAAAAAATAATGCAAATCATTAAGATCTTTCAACCAAAACAAGTGGTCTTCGTCAGAGTCAAAAACCCAACTGCAAAAAACAAAAACCCAATTGGGTTTTTGACTCTGGTGAAGACCGCTTGTTACGGTTGAAAGATCTTAGTCTTGTTTTCCCATTTCATATTGTGGTTAATATATATATATATATTTCAATATAGAAATATAACATAGAGAAATCAAAAGAACACACTTACAGTCTCTAATTTTCGGTTTGAACCGTCTTCAGGAGAGATAAGAGAGAGAAACCAAGCGCACTGGTTCAGAGACGGTTGGAGACCCAACTGGTCTCTGAACCAGTGCGCTTGGTTTACCTCTCTTATCTCTCCTGAAGACGGTTCAAACCGAAAATTAGAGACTGTAAGTGTGCTCTTTGGATTTCTCTATGTTTCTATTTCTATATTGAACTATATTTGTGCGTTTTGGATCGTATTTCCAACGAAAAAGTATATATATATATTAGTGTAATTAGGTAGCAGACCTTCGTTAATACATACACAGTTAAATTTCTTGGCAATTTCTCTATGAATGACTCTTCGATATCGCTTCTCGAATTTTCTGCTCTAACACTTCCATTCGTTTGGTACCAAAGATCTTTTGGAGATTTATTGCATTTAGCACCAAACGAATGGAAGTGTCAGATCAGAAAACTGAAAAGCTACATCGAAGAATCATTCATGGAGAAATTAACAAGAAATTTAACTGTGCATATATATATATAAATTATAAAAGAAAACAAGCTTTCATCCTCGTAGGCCATCTGCAGGTAAAAGAAAATAAAAGAACAGTCAAGAGAAAATAATCTCGTAATTCCCAATTGTATTTTATCTTCTCTTGACTGTTATTGGTCTATTCTTTTATTTTCTTTTGCCTGATGATGGTCTAAGAGACCGAAAGATTGTGTTTTCTTCTGTAATTTAGTTATAGTTACTCCTTTAATATATATTATCAGTTATTGGACTATGTTATTGCCTCCCGTATGACTCTGGGAAATTTATTATTTTCATTGCCTTTGCAGTATAGAAATGTGATTAGAAATAAAGAACAATTACTGAAACAAATTGTGAATGCAGAATCTGCTCTGTTGTGTAACAATACATGCTTAGATGAAGATCTTCTACCAGTTTATACAAATATACGAGGGTCGTCCAGAAAATAAGTTCCGTTTTGGTCTGTAGGGCGGTAGGAGTGGTTTTTGCCAAATCCGGCAACACCGCTCGAAAGAGGAGAGGTGGGGGAATAGAATGAGAGGTGGGGGACCTCAGTGGGTCAATTACCAACGTCAGGGCAGGTAGTTGAAATGGAGCCCTCCATGTCACGTCCCGCCACCTCGATCCCGTTCCCTCTCGAGTTGTTTTGCGCGGAGTGATTCAATTTCTTTATGCACAGGGTTTCAAATCAGTTCAAATTCACGAACAGCTCATTTCTGTTCATGGAGAAGGTGTAATGAGTGAATCAATGGTGAGGAGATGGGTACGTGAATTTAAGGCGGGAAGACATTCAGCTCTCTAGGGACCCACCGGGCGGAAACTTTCCGAAAGTCAAGTTTTTCCGACACGATCTCATGGATGAGGGATCGTGAGATGTCTGGGAAACTCAGATGGAGTTCATCCAGGGTTGAACGACGATCTTTGCGAATTGCATTGTCGATTTCTGCGACAATTTCGTCCGTCACAACTGAGGGTCTGCCTCTCCCACTTTCATCCTCAAGTGAATGTCTTCCCGCCTTAAATTCACGTACCCATCTCCTCACCATTGATTCACTCATTACACCTTCTCCATGAACAGAAATGAGCTGTTCGTGAATTTGAACTGATTTGAAACCCTGTGCATAAAGAAATTGAATCACTCCGCGCAAAACAACTCGAGAGGGAACGGGCATCGAGGTGGCGGGACGTGACATGGAGGGCTCCATTTCAACTACCTGCCCTGACGTTGGTAATTGACCGACTGAGGTCCCCAACCTCTCATTCTATTCCCCCACCTCTCCTCTTTCGAGCGGTGTTGCCGGATTTGGCAAAAACCACTTCTACCGCCCTACAGACCAAAACGGAACTTATTTTCTGGACGACCCTCGTATATAACAGTATTTCACAATAAACACGTGAAACAACAATCAATGTTCAAACCACAATAAGAAATGGAAGAAAAATACTAAGATCTTTCAACCGCAGAGTCAGTTGGGTTTTTGACTCTGACGAAGACTGTTACGGTTGAATGGTCTTAATCTTTTTTCCCCATTTCTTTTTGTGGTTTGAACACAAATATATATATTTAGTTGATTGTGCTATGAATGCGATAGAGCAGGGGTCTTCAAACTTTTCAATGTAAGGGCTGCATTATACACTTCCCATATTTATGTGGGCCGAAGGAATAAATAAAAAAAAAATCAGTGCCAGTAATGTAATTTCCTCAAATATTAGAATATAAACATGGAAAAATTAAAACATATCTTGTTGGAAAAAATCAGGGTAAACTATACAGATTCTTACGGTTAGTTTTATGAAATCAAATTAGTATGACGAATGATACTGTTGTTTTGACTTCAAAATTGCATTAAAATCAGTATCTGTGCGTCACACTATCGCAAGAGAGGGAAACTGACTCGGGCTTAGCGTCACCAGTCAGCAGCCCCAACTTTGAATGATTCAGCGATGAAAAAAAAAAATTTTTTTTTTAAGGCCACCACACAGGGATTTGTTTGGCGGGCCGGATCAAATTATGTGGTGGGCCCGCGGGTCATAGTTTGGAGAGCTCTGCAATAGAGTAAAATTTAATTGTCAATTTCACTTTTCTTTGGTAATTATTTATGTATATGAAATGAGTATTCATTTAATTATTTTAAATTTCATTTTTTAATGTTCAATGTGATGGAAGTACAGTTTGCCCAGTTCTTCTGTAACCCAGAAGGTGTCTTTGGCTGACTATAGTGGGATACTCAACGAATATTTAATTTTCTTATAAAACTTACCTTATAGTTTTCTTTTTAATTAAAAATAATTTATTGTAATTATAGTTATTTTGTTGTTGTTGTTGGAACAGTTACCAGAGCAGTATAGATACACAAATCAAGTACCAAGTAAAAAACATAAAAGTAAGCACAAGAAACATAAACACAAAGCAGAAGGAGGAGGTTCTGGTGGTGATGTTAGTGCAGGTGAAGGAACTGGAGATACCCATGAAAAGAAGCACAAAAAGCAGAAAAGGCACGATGATGAAAAGGAGCGAAAAAAGAGGAAAAAAGAGAAGAAACGAAAGAAACAGAAGCACAGTCCTGAACAGTGTGGAGGTTTGACGCCTAGCCAGCATTCGAACGGATAGTTCTGCCCTCCAACTAGATAAGACACTGACTTCTTGAGAATTCCATTCCTTTGTTTTCATTTGAAATATTTATATATATATATCATGTTTTGTATCATATATAATTTGTTCATTTAATATTTACAAATCTTAAAGTATCCATTTACCTAGTTCCTGGAGTTGTTCTTTTTTAAATTTCTTTATGTTTTTTCACCTGTTATAGGCTTACATCTTTTTAAAGAGTATATACTTTTATGATATGCTCATAAAGATGTAATATAGAGTTTATGGATTATGATAGTTATAAATACGACAAAATACAGTGGTTACTTCTGATTTGCTTTTCATTCATTCGGTGCTGCGGAGATAGGTGAATTCTGATGTTACTCCACAAAGCCGATTTATTGGTTTTTCCATCTTTTTATAGCCATAAATGATGGCATTGACAATAGAATAGGATGAAACCAACTAACAGCGCCTATGAAAATTATTGTAATATTTCAAACAGGCATTGTTAATAACATTAAAAACTAAAATACAATATTTTCTCTTAATTAATATTAATTTTGTAATACTAATTTAGTAGTAAAAGCATATCTGAAAATCATATCTTATTGACAATGGTAACAGGAAGTCCTATTTTCAAAATTTCCATTTATAAAAAAGAATATTCTAAATCTCAAATATTAAATAAAATTAACTTGAATTATATGATATTAAATATAATATTTTATTTCTTTTGTTTAATTAATTTAATATTTTAATTACCGATTGATGATGAGAGGTTTTTATTTTAACTAAAAATTTTAATTAAAGAAATTAAAATTGAAAACCATTTTGCGAAAAATGGAATGTTCATAATACTTGTTACTTTCCATCTGTAAGAATAATTTTGTAATTACGGTTTATACAGCCATCTTGGACTTACTGAGTATCCTAATTTATCTTTAAGATAAAGTTGTTGACGTCTCTTTTGAATTCACCTAATTATAAATGAAAAGGAATTTTGTTATTTGTTTGGAACTTCGTAAAAGGCATCTCTTTTATTGTAACTTCCTTTCTATTATATAATTTGAACTTTTTTATGAATTTTATTAGATTTTTTTTTAAAAATGTATTGTTAATGTTTTAGTACTCTAATTGACCGAATGAATTTTTCACTCCAGAATATATTAGTGACTGTTTTGTCAAAATATTTGGGATTTTCCTGCTTTTTGTGTTAAAATCGATGGTTGGCAGAACTGAAGTGGGGGAGTCCAAAAAGTTGTAGTACCTTGAAATAAGGTCGTGCTATCAAATATATTTTCTGAGATTCAGAATAAAAATCCATATAATTTTTTTTAATCGCTCATTAACAGTAGGAACAAAGTACAATTCCTTTTGTATAAACAAAAATAATTTAAATAGTCGTTGATGAAAGACGCAAAATATTAACCATGTTCTTAATTGAAAAAAATCTTGCAAATAATAATAATATCAACAGTTTTTCGTTAGTCAGGATGTTTTTATATTTTTCTATAAAATTAAAAAGGATGGTACAGTATTGTTCGTATACTACTGATGTCGTTCGATCGTTCGTATAAGAGGTAAAGCGGGATCATCAGTTCTTAATTGAAAATATATTAATCTTTGTGTTGCAAACAGTATAGATGTTTTATATTCTTCGTTTAATGTTTTCTTAACTCGGCTACTTACTTGTATTCACATTATTTTTCGTTTAGCAAAACTGTTTTTATTAGAAATGAATACCCTATTTGAAATGAATTTTCAATTTCATATAATATATCATTGTAATACAATTTTGAAAATCTAATATATAAACTTTTTACGAACATGTTTGTGAATCATAATGTTAAAGACCAAACTTTATGGAAGTAGTTGGCTAAAAGTAAATCCTTTGAGCAGTTGCAGCTACTGTTGCATAATTTTACATAATTTTTATTATTTCAGGTTGGGATTTTTAATATTAAATAGGTAAAAGGGGATTTCGCTGCCCCCATAACAAAGTGAGCGCTTTTTTCCCTGTCCACGCTAAACCACTTGTTTTGTTTGTGAAACTTTAAGTCAATTTCCACTGAATTATATTCAATTTTCAATCCAGTTGGAATGAACTAATTCAATCGGTCAACCTAATTATAAACTTGTTGCCTTGAAGTTTGAGATAAACATTTTTCATTCTTTCTACTGGCAGGCATGTAGATGATAGTCTAATTTCCACGGTGAGCGGATACAAACATTTCTTTTTACATAGTTCTTATATAACTTCAAAAACCGCAGTCCTCAAGATTTCCTTTGCAAAAATGGTATATCGATGATTTGGGAGAATCTGCGTCTTTGTTCCTCTTCTTAGAGATTTCATTTTCGTTTTAAACTCTAATTTAAAACAAAATTTCTGGTTAAAGATATAACGAATTTGAGCTCTTATTGAAGAGCTTATCGGCCTAAGTATTCCCTTGTATATATCCTTCAATGCAGTTTTGACTTGACTCCTATTCAAATATCGTTCCAACAGATACATGCACCGATTTTCCCAAACAAGTTCTGCAATTGTTTACCCTTTCAGAATACTGTTACAACACAGTAGGTGCTACTGTGTACCCTCTTTCATATGCGCTAAATAAACTCACTTTGAAAATGTACTTGAAATCCTAAACTCAGGGCCGTACCTAGGAAGGTTTGGGCGCACGGAGCAACTCAACCACTGCAGTGCCTTCCCCACCTACAAATTATTATATACATAAAAAATTGTTGTATTGTGCAGGTATTAGAAATAAAAAGAGCTTAGAAGTTTCAATTTTATTTGAAATAAAATCTGCTGCCGGCATGACTGACTAACCACTGAGCAGGTCATTTGTCCGAGGTCACAACCGTTGTCCCACGGAACCCCTACAAGCGCGGAACCCAGGGTGGTTGCTCCAGTTTTGCCCTAGCTAAGGAACGGGCGTACTTAAAAGTATTATGCTCTTTTCTCTCTAATTAAAACAATTTTTCCAAAATACTGTAAACATTATTTTCACACAAAGGTAGCGGTTTTTCCATCGCCTAGCAGACAAATGAAAAACTCTGATTTATATACCAGGGACATGAAGTATTTTTTCCAATCGCTTGCTGTTAAAAATCATTATTGTTATCAGTATTCCAATTTGATATAATTAATGTCTAATATTAGTTAATTATTGTACAGATATCATCGAACTGGAAGTTGCTTACACTTATATCAATATTATATTGAACTTGAAAATAGCACTTCAACAAAACACATTATTAAATTATTTTAAACACAAAACAGTTAAACTCCAGGAACAATTTAAATGGAATTATTTTTATTCATGGTTTTCAACTTAATTTTATCTTCCTCCATGTATTTGTATATTTTAGTTGTATATATTTGTATATAATAAATAATGATATTGTTTATTGAAGTTATTTTTGATTTGGTTGAGTTTAGGGTTATTTAAGAATTACAATTTGGTAAATGCAAATATAGGTTGTTTTAATATGTCTGAGATTGTTAATTGAAGGTACAAGTATGGACACCTAAGAGTACAATCCATCGTTCCATTTATTTTCTTTTTAACTTGTTCTTTAATTCAATTTTAATTATATATTATGTTTTCAGGAATTTTTTTAAAATTAAACATACATTAGTAATGAATTTATTAATTCATTTAACTTTAATTAATTAACATTATTCAAATTTTTAGTATCCAAAGTACACGCTTATAATCTTTCACCTTTAGTGTTGTTAGGACTTGAGTTAGGCAAAATTTAGGACTCCCACTGTAGAATCAATCTTCATTGCTTGGTATCACAAAGGGCCAATGCTCGGCCTAAATGTGTTCCCTTGTGGGACTGCCACTGCAACCTAACCTAACCTTTGGTGGGGGGGGGGGGGGGAGTAATGTTATTTTGAAAATAAATTAATAAACAATAAAAAATGAAACCTAAATTATCTCAACCCTACAAAATTCTAATTATTTTAGGTCTCATAAAAACCATAATTATATTATAGACAACTTATAGAAAAATTATAGAACAACATAATTATGGATACAAAAATTTTAAAAATATATACAAAAATTGAACTTTATTAAAATTTAAACTTATATAAAAACAATTATATGAAACTACTGTAAAAAAAAAAAGAAATAAGAAATAACAACCTCTAAATAAATTAGATATTTAATCAAACATTAAAATAACACTAAAGTTCTTAACAACGTCAACAATTCGTAATCCAAAACATATACTTAATGGCAGTTAATTGAAATTAACCCAGTAACAAACGTTTAAGTACCCGAAAAAAATGAATGACCAATTCATTTGATGTATTAATTTAATATTAACTGATGTATTCTTCAAGTTAAGAGCACTTCATTTGTCATTGCTCAAGTTTTATGAAATAGGAGATGTGTAATGAGTATTGTTTATCGTTCAGTAGATTTACAGTATGCACAATATTTTACTATTCCTTCTGAGGTAAAATGGATAAACAACCTAAAGTCTCCACACAAAAATGAAGTTTTATTTGACAGCAACAACGCGTTTCGAACACTAAAATTAAAGGTCCGTGTGGACAATAAAAACTTTAACACATGGGAAAGAACAGAGAAGTAAGTCTATTCCTGGAGTAAATTTATTAAACAGTTCAATTTTGAACTGTTTTAATATATATATATACAAACACTTTCTTTTTCTCGGAGTTTGGTCAGGGTAAATATATAGAATCACCTTTTTGCCAACGTTTCGTCTTTATTTCAAGACATCCTCAGGGCTATAAATGAAGGCTGGGTTCTGTTACTTTACAAAAACTGTTAATGACAGTTAACGGTTTTTGTAAAGTAACAGAACCCAGCCTTCATTTATAGCCCTGAGGATGTCTTGAAATAAAGACGAAACGTTGGCACAAAGGTGATTCCATATATTTACCCTGACCAAACTCCGAGAAAAAGAAAAAGTGTTTGTGAATATTTTGTGGTCAAGAAAACATTACCGTATTATATATATATATACTCGTATATAACGGGTGATATTCGAAACTTAGACCTGCGTTCTTCAGTCTCAAAGACAAGATTACTACCAGTTAGATCATACCTAACCTCAAAGATAGAGTTTCAAATTATAGATATAAAGATGTGTTTTTCAGTTTGGAGGTATAATGACTTTTGCATGCTCTTCCTTTGAGTTTGTAAAACTATCAGTCCTGAGCATGTTCGACATTAGGTACTTATTAATGATCTAATATATAATAATATATATATATAATTATTAATATAATGTATATATTAGGTGTGTTCTCTAATCGGGGTTCGGTCAATTTTCCAGGATTGAATTTTCCAATCCTGGAAAATTGACCGAACCCCGATTAGAGAACACACCTATTCTATCAAACGGTCGATATATTATTGAATCTGTTATATATAATGATTATATATAATGATCTAATATACTTTGAGTAAAGTAAAGTGTAGAGTTCCGTTTGTAGAATCAACTCAATAATGTGACTCGTCCTAATGTAAATGGTTGCCAAATATCTAATCAACTGTATTTTCCTTCCATTTAGTATAACTAAAGGTGTATGATTATAAGTAATAGTTTTTTATTTCACTCTTAATTTATAAACATATTTTACTTATTTTATTGAGTTTTGAAAACAGTATCATATTTCATATGGAAAGTAAAAAAAGTCGAGTAAATACAGTAAGTCCACTGTATGTGAAGAGTTGGGGTTGAAGGGATTCAGTTAGTTTGTATCGCCATTAACTACTAAGAAGTTAATTTTTTTAGTTTCAAATTTTAGCAGTGCTGGAGAGAATATAATAAGACACTTCTTTCAAATTATCCATTTATTTAAATTTAATATTACCTTTGGATTCTCATTCTTTTTCCCACTTTTTGTCCAAAGAAAGGTGGAAATAGTAACCAGAGAGTTTTGTTAATTTTTTTTTATATTCGTAAGTACTATGTTAAGTTATGTACAAATTGGTTTATTTAAAGAATAATTTAGGAAGATTTATTGCATGTAAGGTGTTTGGTTAGTATGCAATCTGCGTTAAGAAATATATTGAAATGACTTAGAATATTTAATTTTTTTTTTATTTAAATACTCATGATTAGTGAGGAAAGAGACATTAAGTCTTCTCGTACAAGGATTTAATTATACAACGCGTTTCGAAAACTTAATGTTCATCCGGTACGTACATCTTACTGAGACAGAAGACAAGACTTACCTGATAATGAAGACAAGGTGTTTGAAACGCGTTGTTTCGAACAACGATATGTCTTCCTACACAATGGTTTAATTATACAATGCATTTCGAACACCTTATATTCATCATCAGGTACATCTGTCTCAGTAAGATGTACCTGATGAATAATAAGTGTTCGAAACGCGTTGTATAATTAAATCCTTGTATGAGAAGACTTAATGTATCTTTTTTCACTAACCATGAGTAAATACCATACAATAATTGCTTACATTAGCTCATGAGTAATGAGTATTGAAATACTTTTTTGTTCCTAAGAGTTATTTCATGGTTTTTTTTAACAAGTGTTTAAATTTTATAGAAATAATTTTGACCTTTGTTATTTTTTTAAAGATTTTTGAGTTTAAATGGAAATGTTTCGCGGTAAGAAGAAGTATAGATTAATAAATTAGGGTTCAATCAGAAATAGTGCTTGGTTATTGAAGATTTGACCAGGGTATTCAACAGGTGTTGTCAAAACTTATTTTTCATATTCGTAATTTGTAGAATTATCTAAACTTTATCTTACCCACTCATTTAATAAGTTATTTGCAATCTATAATTTTTGTTTGTTGTTTACGGTTGAACTCTTCTTCCTTTCAATTTTTCTCCCAGAGACAATTTAAATAAAATGTGTAGGCAATGAGAGACGTTCTATTTTTATTTTTCAATTGGTTTTTTTTCAAAATATTATGCATTTAAAAGAGAATTAACTATGAAAAGAAAAGTTAATGTAGACCAATAATGGCGAAGCTATCGAGTTCGGCGTGTCAAAATTTTGAAAAATCGAAATTTAATTTTGGTGGCGTGCACACATCTTAAAAGTAAAGACTAAAAAAAAAAATTATAATTTTTATAAGATAATTATTTGTTTAATGCCATTTAAAATACAAAAACCAAAATTATAACCTCAATGATTTACATTCAGTGACTGGTTATACATATTTCATTGACACTTAACGTATAAAATCAAGTAATAAATATATATATATATATATATGATTAAACCACAATAAGAATGGGAAAACAAGACTAAGATCTTTCAACCGTAACAAGCGGTCTTCGTCAGAGTCAAAAACCCAACTGAACACTAGATGCAGAAAACATCTGGTGAGGAGTTGAGAAGAGTGGGAGGGAAGAGTGGTATTTTAAAAGGGTGAAAGCACAGGAAAGGACTAATGTCCAGAAAGGGATGTTTGGGGAAACAAAGGAGTACAGTAAGAAAAAGTAAAAAACTATCCGCTAGCTGTCAACCCTCTTTGAAGAGGCTATTGCCCTCGTGACGAAAGTATCAAGTTTGAAGAGACCGTTACTAATGTTTATAATATTAGATCTATTAAATTTAATTAGAGACGATTCAATAATATTTCTTAACAACATTGATTTCTTAACAACATCATAGGTAATAAATTTAGCTCCTGTCCAATCAATATGATGATTTTCATTTTTTATATGCAAGAATAGAAAACATGCATTAGTCTTGTTTTCCCATTCTTATTGTGGTTTAATCATTGATTGTTGTTTCACGTGTTTATGTGAAATCTTTTTATATATATATAGTTAACACATGAAAGAGAAAAAACAAATAAAGATACACACATAAGACTCACAACGATATTTCGACAGTCGTCGTCATCGGGTAGAAGTAGTCCCTTTGAGTAGCTGAAGCTAACTGAGATGTAGGCCGAATGCAAACGAACACGCACGCACTCTGTCGGCCGTCCTAGGTAAGCTACTAACTACAGAGAGAAAAATAACTAAAAAGAACAAATAAAAGCAAATAAAAATAACAGAAGGAGAAGAATAGTAAATGAAGCAATAAACAATTTAAAAAAATAAATAAAATAAAAATAAATAAATAAAAAATAAAATAATAAAATTATTTATTATTTTATTATTTTATTAGTTTATTATTTATTATTTTATTAGTTTATTATTTTATTTTATTTTTTATTTATTTTTTTTTATTTCATTTTATTTTATTTATTTTTTTAAATTGTTTATTCTTCATTTACTATTCTTCTCCTTCTGTTATTTTTATTTGCTTTTATTTGTTCTTTTTAGTTATTTTTCTCTCTGTAGTTAGTAGCTTACCTAGGACGGCCGACAGAGTGCGTGCGTGTTCGTTTGCATTCGGCCTACATCTCAGTTAGCTTCAGCTACTCAAAGGGACTACTTCTACCCGATGACGACGACTGTCGAAATATCGTTGTGAGTCTTTTGTGTGTATCTTTATTTGTTTTTTCTCTTTCATGTGTTAACTAGTAGTCCTGTTGGACCATTTCAAGTTTTGATTATATATATATATATATATATATATATGAAATTTACTTTATATATCAATATTAAAACAATATATTGAAATGTTTTTAATATGTATATTTGTTATGTAATATGATTTTACTTGACATGCACGACTGGTTTCAGAATTAACTTATGAATAATTATTTATGTAAGTAATAATATTGATATAGCTTCTCGACCACTGATTTTTAAAACTTAGAATAGGTTTCTTGAGAATTTTTTTCCAAAGAATTAACTACTCTTGATTATAAGCCAACGTTTCACTGAAAATTGTTCACATTTTTCAAAAAAAAAAAAAAAAAAAATAGAAACCCTGAAAATGCCGAACTTTGGGTGAAACATCCGTTTATTATAAAGAATAGTTAAATTTCTTTTAACTAAATTGTCAAAAAACTTATTTTGAATTGTAAATAATAATATTATTATTTAATAACCAACTCTGGATGTTATGGTAGACAAATATTTGAATTTGAAATTTTTGTATCTTTGAAAATGCGTGTAACCGAAAATGAGCTTGCGTGTCAAAACTGACACGAATGTCATAGATTTGCCATCACTGATGTAGATCATTCTTTAGGATAATTTAAAAGGACCGAAACAATCTTTCTAAAAATTGTGAAGTATTGATTTATGTTAGAGGTAAACGTGTGATAGAGCTTATATATTGAAAATATCAAAAATTATTTTGATGTTTTAATTCATCTGAATAACTTCGTACTGTTATGATTTAAATCTTTGGTTACTAACACGAAATACATATATCTTTGAATATATGGCTGCTAGTTGTTTAGAGAGATACGAAATAAATAGTAATGGCATAATTTATGGGCACAATAACAGAAAGATATGAAGACAAAATTTTAATTATTTTTTATTTTAAAAAAAATAGATATTAACTTCTGATTTTTTTTAAAAAAATGAACTTAATTAACAAAATACGTTAGAAATTAAGGATTTTGTATTATAATAAAGAAGATATGTATATCAGTAATACGTTTTCTCGACCACATATGTTGACAGTATTATTCGTCTATTTCTCAAGATTTGGTCAAGTATTAAACAATATTTGTGGATGGTGTTTCATTCAAATTTTTATATATACTCAGGGCTTGGTATTTGTAATGATACATTTGGATAAATGTTATATAGTATTTGTTTTAGTTACTTATCAGCTACAGTTCTGTCATCAATATCTCGAGAAAAAGAAAGACAAATAATACTAAAAAACAAAAAAAAATTATATATAGAGCAATAGTAGGGTTGTTAAGGTTATATATACATATATTCTACAGTAGACTGGTTTTTTTTTTATTTTTAACGATGTTTGGTTCAGTTTTAAATAAATTCAAATATCGTCATTCATCCTCAGGGATACATGAAATGCATAATTAAATACATGCATAATGTTAGTACCACTAAGGTTATTATGATTTATATTATTAATATGGGAAACCTTCGTACCTCTTAAGATGATCTTAGAGTTGTTGGAGTTGCGATCGAAGTTGGACAACGTCCGAAAGCGTTCCAACAACTCCAAGATCATCTTACGAGATACAACTGTTAATAATATAAATACATAATTTATTAGAGTAATATATATATATATATATATATATATAATATATATAAATTCAATAATATATCAACCGTTGGATAGAATAGGAGTATAATGTAATCGGGATTCGGTCAATTTTCCAGGATCAAAATCAAACTCTCAATGCCTTGAGAGTTTGATTTTGATTCTGGAAAATTGACCGAATCCCGATTACATTATACTCCTATATATATATATGAAGGTAAAACTAATAAACTGGTGATTTATATATAATAATGTAATTATTGCCACTAATGAATTGCTTTCAGCTGAGCAGAACTCCTCCTCTTTTCCTTCTCCCTCTCCTGATAACGAAGAGGTCGAAATATTGAAATGAATTGTGTGTCGTTTCTGCAGTTCTTTTCTTGTAATCGTTTGATAATAATGTAATTATGCATAATCATCTCTAAATTTGGTAAATATGGTATTTTTTTGAAAATTTATCAAATTAATCGATTTCTTTGCATTATCCCAACTCTTAATGAGAATGTGATAAATATCGTGACTGATTGAGCCAATAAAATAGAGTGGATTTTTTTTTGGTGTTATTACTCGGAAAGATTTTTTGTTTGTTTGACATTATGGCTTAAGTACAGAATTACTATATTTTATAATCAAAAAGTCAATTATGGTTATTTTAAGTAACTAAGGGACTGACAGGTGTTGTGAAATGTAAAGATATAATTTACATGAACTTGTCTAAAACAGCTGCACTTAAAAAAACGAATTGCAGTTACATATAAAAAGCAAATTAAGCTCATATTCAAGTGAAACAAAATTTTTTTCAAATAACTTTAAATGCTATTACTACAAATTAGTAAATATTTTAAGTATACTTATTTAAACATATTAGACTGTTTTGACATTTAGAATTAAAAAGTTTGTCAGATTTTTTACATTTGCATTTCAGACTCGCATTGTTGCCAAATATATCACTGATACCCCTGATCTCCAAAAGATATGTCTTTTTAACGCATTCTCGAAGTGATATTTCTATATCATCAAGCAAAATAAATTCTCTTCACAAATTGTATATTGATTTCTGTTTTACAACTGTTAAAATCTATATTGTTTCATTCCTAACTGATAAAACTTTTTATTTTCAACTGCTATTATCACCGCTAAATAAATTTCAGGAATGCTCCTTCCTGCTCTGTCATTGTCTGGTATTCGTAGTTTCACTCTGTCACCAGCTTTACCAGCAAGAGATTTAAGATTTGTAACATTCAACATTTTCTTTACTTGTAATTCTAAATTTTCTTTGGCGCTCATTCTATGTTTTCTTACTTTCTCTTGCTTAAAATATCGATCTGGATTAGAACGACCATTGCTTCATTTTCTTTCTGAGTTTTTAAATTAACTTCAGATGGAAGGTCATTTGGATAGTTTTTGTCCATATTATTTCCCTAGTAGTGTTTTTTTTTATTTACAATTGATAAATGCATTGCCTATTTGGTCATTAGCACTGTGATTTTGTTTGATTCTCTAATTCTTTGTGTAGGTTTATTTTCTTTAGGAATGATATAACTTCACTTGAGTATTTCTTGTCAGAAGCTAGTGTTATTGCAAATTTTGATGGTATGCCTGCAGTCATTCTGTTCCTTTAATTGTTGGCATTCTTCAAGTAAATGGCCTACCATCAACACATCTCTACATTTTGGGCATGTATTGGTGCTTTTGGAAGCTTTGTTAAATAGATAAAAATGTATGATATATACCAAAATTTAGTGGTGATTTTGCATAATTACCAATTATTATATATAATCACCGGAATAACAACTTTTACCGTAACACATATATAACAAAGTCTTGCCTTATATATAAACATTTGGTCGTATATAAATCTTTGTTTAGTTTTATTTATGTTACAGCTGTCAATTCTGTATACAGATGAAGCTCCACGTATTGAAGTATGTATGTGTTGATGTAACCCTAAGGATATCTATACAAGTATAGACGAAAAATTGGCCTAAGTTATTTAAGAGCTATTTAAAACTGGGCAAAACATCGATAACAAGAATACTGCAGATGTATGTTTATCAACGTCCAAACCACAGGAAGAAAATCAAAACAATGACCAAATCTTCCAACGAAATTTGCTGATTTCCTTGCTGTGGTTTAGACTTTGATTTTGATTTCACATGTTTATTGTGAATCTTGTTATATATAATCAATGTTTATACATTTACTTTTATTATTCCATAATTGACTACGATATCAACTACGAATAATAAATTATGTTTTTAGAATCATTCAATTTATGATATGATTGTTTTTAATTTCCATTTGAGAAAAAAACTTTCTGATTTTACTTTGCCTCTATATATATATATATATATTATTGTAAACAGGAAAACGATCCAAAAGAACAACAAACATTTCACGATTAATGACAAACACAGAACTAAGGAACAAACACACTTACTGTCTCTAATTTTCGGTTGAACCGTTATCAGGAGAGTTGAAATAGGGACACCAAGCGCACTTCTGAAGCGACGGTTGGGTCTGGGTTGGGTTCAACCGAAAATTAGAGACAGTAAGTGTGTTTGTTCCTTAGTTCTGTGTTTGTGATTAATCGTGAAATGTTTATATATAATATGTCATCTTCAGGGCTACAACAGGATTTTACAATTAGCACTATTACATGAATATTGGGCCAAGAAAACAAATCATTATATATAAATATATGACTATAAAATGCAAAAAGAAATTGAGTTATAATCAGTTATTATTGATAATGGACTGAGTTAGAAACCAGTAGAACACCAAAACACCTAAACATTAGTTAAGAAATTTTCAAGTAGCTATAATTTTAATGATGTGAACCTTTGTTTTACTGGCAATAGACGTTTTTTAACTTTCATTTGTTTTACAAAAATATTCACTATCTACAAAGCAACATTACTTCCTCATAGTGGTTTCTAATAAATGATGTATATATATGTAATAATGAATAAAACAGCAAAGAATGGGGTACAAAGGAAAGTTATCTTGGTTCAGTGCAAACAAAGAATAATTATCTTCGTACAGTTTATACAAAGAATAGTTATCTGGGTTCAGTTCAAACGAAGAATAGTTATCTTGGCTCAGTTCAAACTAAGAATAGTTATCTTGGTTCAGTTTAAACAAAGAAATGTTATCTTGGTTCAGTTCAAACAAAGAACGGTTATCTTTAATCTCTTGTACCTGCAGTTTCTTTTCTCTGTTAATATGTCCATATATTATTTAAGGGTGGATACATTAGTTTAGTAGATTAAGTAAGTAATCAAAATTACTTTGAAGACAATAATTAAGGAATATGTTGAAAAAATAAGTATATTTATTTCGCACAGGTATTTTAAAGCCCAAACCAAAATGCAATACACCTTCAGAAACCAATTTCATTATCAATAATTTAGTTCTTTTATCTTTAACATTTCGGACCTTGTAATAGAAATATTGTATATAGTTCGGGCACACAGATTTATAAAGTGAAATTATAAGGGAATGTATATTCCATTATTGTTTGAAAAAAATTAGGAAACATTAAATTTTTCAATGATGTATTTATTTGTATATAAATTTAGTAAAATTAATAATAGTGAATAAAAATTCAAGACGTTTTTTGTTAATATTGTTGATCATGTTTTTATTTCGTTGTTTTTTTAATTTTATTTTGTATTTAGTGTTTTATTTTTTCTAAAAAAAAACCTTTCATTAAACTTAATCATGATTCTAATGTTATTTCAGTTCACATATATATGATTGTAATTATTGATTGTATAGTATTTTGAGAAACAATTTTCCTTTTGTTTTGGGAATATGTTTTATTTTTTAAAAAAAAGAAAGAAACGACAGAAATGTTCTAAGGTAAAAAATTCTTAAAATATGTTTCAAATATTCTTAAAAAATATACCTCAATTTTTTTTATTTTGTTTTCTTTTTTCTAATTTTGATTTTTTGTTATATATTTTTGATGATAGAAATACTGTAATAGGTATGTTATCTTGAAATCGTTTTAAGTCTATGGTTGAGTTACTACTACATAGGGATTGTAATAACTTGAGTTACTACTGCATAGGGATTATAATAACTTGAGTTACTACTGCATAGGGATTATAATAACTTGAATTTATACTGCATAGGGATTATAATAACTTGAGTTACTACTGCATAGGGATTATAATAACTTGAGTTACTACTGCATAGGGATTATAATAACTTGAATTTATACTGCATAGGGATTATAATAACTTGAGTTACTACTGCATAGGGATTATAATAACTTGAATTTATACTGCATAGGGATTATAATAACTTGAATTTATACTGCATAGGGATTATAATAACTTGAGTTACTACTGCATAGGGATTATAATAACTTGAATTTATACTGCATAGGGATTGTAATGACTTGAGTTTCCACTGCATAGGGATTGTAATAACTGTATTTGAACCGATATCGGCGAAATTATGAAATTAACTTTCTATAAATCTACAGTAGACTATTTGAATATGTCCATACGATTTGAATAGTTTTCCCCTTATTTTCAATTTCCACATTCATATCTACTGCAGGCACTTTCTGTTAGAATTTATAGGACTTTGACTGTCAGATTAGTGCAGCTAATAATTTTTCTTTCTTTTTTAATATTTATTGCACAAATTAGATACTTTGCATCATTATTCTATTGAAATATAAATCTAAAACACACCAGTAAAACATTTTTAAGTGCCTTAGTTTTCTTTTTCGTGTATTATACATAATATAATTTTAAAAATGAATTCGCCATTCCTTTTAAGAGCTCAATGTTTCATAAGAATGACCATAATATGACCAAGCGTAGGTTGAATGGCTCTCTTGTTTGGATTTTCATTTTCTTTATACTTTACAAGTTTTTTTTTTGAAATTTTATTACAATTATAATAAATATACTTTTAACAATTTTATTACAATTTAAGTTTTATAAATTTTTATTACAGTCAGCTAATTCAAGAATAGTACATCAAAACTTAATATCAGCTATCTTGAGAAGAAGACTGTATATAAATAACTAACGTAGTAATAAAAATTTTATATACAAACAAGTATGAATACGAGTGAAGTATAGTTTATAATGATGAAGAAAGAGACAAATACTTACAAAATTTAATGTAAACGTAAATATCAAACGTTTTACCTCGTACGTTTTTCTCATACATCGGTTGTCTTCGGAACTCATCCATTGACAAGAGCAAATTAATTAAATTCTTTATTATATTTTTAAAAGAAGAAAATAAGCAACCTTCCTTTCATTCAATTGTTTTACTTCCCAGCCGATATAATCCTAAAGTATTTTATTTAATTATTTATTTTTAATTAGATTTAATTTAATTTTAATTAATTCCCTTTTCCATCGTCAATTTCATGTCTTTCCATAAATATCCAATGATCTAAACCTTGGTTACAAAAACTGTTTTTTTTTTTATAGCTCTTATCAATCTTTAGTTGTTTGTGGACTCGCTGAATGTTAGTTTACATCTGTGGAGACCTATGACTTAAAATGTACTTGTGAATTTAAAAAAAAAGGAAGGTAAATAAAAAGCATGAATTCGGGAAAAAGTCTTTTTTAAAACAACAACAAAAGTTTTCTTTATTAATATTTTACAAATATAAAAATAAAATTAAAAAAAAATCAAATAGAACACAGTAATATTACATTTCACATTATTAGAGCATTATAATAAAGTAATGAGAATATTGTGCATGATGTTTCAGTGATAATGTTTGAATAGTTTTAACAGCTGAGTCGTTATGCTTTGATGTATTTTTCGTTGGGACATAGTGATACATGTGGACCATAAACTGTGTGTAATGAACCCCCAATGTACCATTTTTACTTGTAGACCCCGAGGTTGGGGTGGGGTGGGGGGCATGTGAACTTCGTTGAAAACCCCTGGTCTAAACAAATGGACGGGTGGTTGGTGTTTTTGTTAATTATGGTCTAGAGCCGGAGTCCTAAACCTGTTGAGCCCGTCGTTGAATGCTTGACATCTCATCAATCCCTAGGTAAGTTTAATAAAAACAAATAATTTTTACCATTTGTTATATTAAGGTCTGTATTTGCTAATTTTACTATAAAGGGATAGTATAACTGGTATATAGTAACTGAGTAATTTATTAAAATTATTATAATATATTATTTTATAAAGTTTACAGATTGAATTTCTTATTTATAAGCATTGCTGTACTCCAATTTATGGCCATTCGCCAATCACGTGTGAGTTTATTTAGGTATATTTTCACACATTATATTTATTGACGTATATATAACGTATATACAGACGAATAACTGGTATATAGTAACTGAATAATTTATTAAAATTATTATAATCTATTGTTTTATAAAGTTAACAGATTTCATTTTTTATTTGTAACAATTGCTGTACTCCTATTTATGGCCATTTGCTATTCATGAGTTTATTTAAGTTTATTTTCACACATTATATTTACAGACGTATATGCGAGTATATGCTTATAAACCCACTATGAAGATGAATAATCATACAGAAACTGAACAACAAACAACCAATTCAGGATTTGATCTCACAACCGGCAGAGTGAGGTCTAAGTAACTGAGTAAGTTACTAACTTACTAAGTAAGAATTGGCATCTAAGTCAATGATGACCAAAAAATTGTTTCAACGCGTTCCAAAAATTACTCGAATGCCTTCGTTAGCTTGGTATATATAAAAAAGAATATTGATGCATTTGATAAATATCAACTGCCTTTATATTAGGGTGTACAGACAGTTATTATACATAATAACAAAGATTTGTTTTCATTTTTGGTAAAATCCAACTTTTTAAGCACTTGTTTTTATTATTACTTTATTTTCCAATTTAGATGTTCCACATTGTGATACATTCATTATTTATATATTATATACAATAATTATTATTCTTATCAATTTCTTTAAAAAAAGTAAACATTTTCTTAGTAACCATTTTCAAGAACATAAAGTATCTTAAAACAATTAATGTTTTTTGTTGTATGTAAAAAGAAAGTTAACTACAAATTATTTTTAATTTATATAAAATAAATTGTTGCCTTAAATAAAACATAATGAACGAGGTATTATAAAAAGAACTTTACATTATTTTTATATTGATATAGCTTTTCGACCACTGATATTTAAAATTCACCGAAGGAGTTCTTGAAGATTTTGGTCATAAACATACAACTCCTGATTATAAGCCGACGTTTCACCAAAAGTTGTTTGGCATTTTCAAGGCTTGTTTTAGGGGAAACACTATTTACCGGTCCATGCTGTTATCTAGCTGCATCATAACAGACACACAATATGCAGGAAGGTTACATAACCATAAAAATTTTTATTATGGTTATGGTTTTTTAAGGTTATGTAACCTTCCTGCATATTGTGTATCTGTTATGATGCAGCTAGATAACAGCATGGACAAGTAAATACTGTTTCCTCTAAAACAAGCCTTGAAAATGCCAAACAACTTTTAACGAAACGTCGGCATATAACCAGGAGTTGTATGTTTATGACCAAAATCCTCAAGAACCCCTTCGGTGCATTATTTTTATACTTATAAACAATTTTTTTTTATTAAAAAAGTCAATATAAAATTCATCAATTTTTTTATACATCAACTATTTTGCATATATAGTTTATGCACTACAGGTGTAACCAAAAGAGGTGTCCAATATTGTAGATATTAATAAAGGGTGAAATAATATTAGTCCAAAAATAAATCTAGGGAAAAGTTTTGAAAACAAGAAATAATTTCACTGAAAACAATTTTTAACGATTTCATTTTCATCAGCGACAACATCATCATCATGATACAATGACAGCTCTTTTTAATTAAGATAGTACACGACATCAGACATTCAGGTATTATTTAAATTAAAATTATACTCCTTGGAATTGAATCAGGATCACAAGAAACGTCGTTACAGCTCCAGTAACCTGAAAAGTTATTTTTTCTTTTGATATAATAAAATAAGTTATTAATAATCTTAAAGAAAAATTTAAAAACAATTACTTTTTAAATTCAACTGTAAGTTTGACCACTAGCAATTAATTATACATACAATATGCATTATACTGTTAATGTTCAAATAATAACAAGGGATTTGACTCTGACGAAGACTACTTGTTACGGTTGAAAGATATTTGTCCTTTTTTCTCATTTCTTTTTATGGTTTGAACATTGATTGTTATTTCACGTGCTAATTGTAAAATCTTGTTATTGTATTGTTAATGCTCACATCATAAAAAAAAGTTATATAAATGTTAAAAAGTATTGCATAGCTCAATCTATCCGGATTACATGCCTGGGGATAGACCTAGCCATTTTAATGGATTATCTAGATAAATTACGAGTAAAACGTTCTTATTAAAAAAAAAAAAGAATTATATTGATACAACGTATTGACTTAGTTAATAACCAATACAGCAAATATTGGTATTAAGTTTATTTATAATAAACAAATATTAAAATTTCTTAGCACTAACCATAAAAAGAAATGAGAAAAAGGACAAATATCTTTCAACCGTAACAAGCAGTCTTCGTCAGAGTCAAATCCCTTATTGTTATCTGAACATTAACAATATAATGCATATGTATGTATAATTAATTGCTAGCACTATAATTAATCTTAGCACTATCAGTTAGTCAGTTCCTTCGTTAGCTTAAATTAGCATTTTTCTATTTTTTTTTAATTTAGCAACATATCTCAAGAAAAAATGGACCAATCAAGACTTACCTGTAGAACAATAAAGATTTTAGTCGAAGTAAAAAAATCAGAGCCTTGTTAATAGTAAAGATAATGAAGAAATAATTAAAAGTAGTTCCACTTATTTAATTTTGTTGTACTATTTACATCCAAGATAAGAAAATTAGATATTATAATAGGTAAAGTTTCAATATTTACCCTCATCTTTTATAGGAGTTGATTTTAAGATAAATAAACACATAGATATGTAACACATAATTTAATTATAATACACAACAAAAGTCATAAATTTTTAACGAAAAATGTACAAACATGGCTATAAAAATAATGAATAAATTGTGAATAATGATATGTTAAACTTGGAGTACTAACCGAAGTGATTAACTGGTTATCCAGATTTAAAATACCACAGAGGGAGAATTGAGTGTCATGATAATTTAATTCAATGACCACATCCTCTATCTGTAAAAGTAAAATAACAAACAAAAATTAATATTATATACATTTTATTTATAATGATAGAATGTTGTTAAAACTTTATTTTTGTGTACATACTTCCTTTCCTTGTAGATAAGATGATGTGTTAATGAAGTATTTTGAAATAATAATTTTTGATTTTTCAGCCTGAAATTAAATTTCTTTTGAGTAAAGCTTTTCCAACAGATATGTTTGTCGTTATGGATTATATTATAACGAAAACTCACCTCCTAAAAACTGGTCAATATTGCAAACAAAAATTTCATTGATTAATAGATATTAGTGGAAATTTACGAGTTGCACATAAACCCTCTCTCTACCACACATACACACTCTTATATATATTTATATAACTGAAATTCAGAAGCTTTCACTTATACCTTTCAAACATTTTACTTATCATACTTCCCCAATGGCATATTTTTGAGATATTGATATAACCAAACAGATAAAAAGCTTGTCCTACTATAGTCGCTTATCAGACTTACTGAATCCTAGTAATTGCAAATGTCATCTACCCAATATAAAAAGAACTATTCGGCGATCTCCTTCCAATCAATTACACCAATTCTAAAATACTCCTGTTAACAAATTAAGAATTTAAAACAGAAATTCCAGTTACAGTTGAGTGGTTTTTATGGAAGAACACTATAAGTTACAGCTAGATAGTTATATCTACTTTAAAATAATAATTAATGCTTAATGGAACAAGTGATAAGGAAGTTGGGAAGAGCAAGTACTGGGACAGTTTTGCCTCAATGCGTACACCTTACCCTAAACCACCAAGTTTAATGAAAGTTTGCCGGAAAATTTTTCACGTCGTCCAGAGCGTGTCTTCTGAGGAGGGACTGTAGTACTATAAGGGGGTCAAGACATGTAGTAACTGGTCCTCTTACTGTCCCTGTTCGTGGAAGATGTTGGTCTTACTGAAGAGTGTGAAAAGGCTTGACTCTATCTGTCAAAATAGCTGTATGTA
Source organism: Hermatobates lingyangjiaoensis (assembly GCA_026182355.1). Lineage (NCBI taxonomy): Eukaryota > Metazoa > Arthropoda > Insecta > Hemiptera > Hermatobatidae > Hermatobates > Hermatobates lingyangjiaoensis. The sequence goes on along the minus strand of JAPFBL010000311.1, from coordinate 245,999 downwards.
ACCCATCGCAATGTTGATAAAGCGGAGGCTTGATAACATTTACTCTTAGAAAGGTATGGGATGCTCCATCAAAGTGTCGGTGTTCAAACAGCCGATGTTTTTGAGTACAATAAGCTGCTGTGGGTTCACACAGAACCACAACAGATCGTAGTTGCTGTATATACTCAGATTTGAGTGGTGTGTAAAAGTAATGATGATAATCATAAACATACTGAATATTTTACAAACATAAAAAAAACTTTTAATCAAACATTTAGAATATGCATGATATATACTTAGGTTTTATACAAATTGCATTAAAAAAACTAAATGTATATTTAATAATACCTCTTTGGTTGTTATGACGCAAGGGTAGGTCAAAGCGAATAGTCTTGCTACATAAAGAAGTGCAGTCAGGAACTGTGGAAGAAGAAAGCTTGGTGAAACAGCTCCTCTGCCTGAGATCAAGGCGAGAAATATAAAATAAGGTACGGTAATGAGGTGGACTAGAATGGTAAGTAGCTGAGCCAGCAAAAGAACTCCAAACAGAGAACATGTCTCGGAGATTGTTTGACAGAGGGTCCAGTGAGCCGCTACTAAGTGCTGCAGACCTGTGCTCCCAGCTTCCACTGAAGCAAATATATAAAGCTTTCTACTTCCAAGTATTCCAAGATTAAATCAGGCTAAAACAATCTTTAATCATGGAACTTCAAATATCAGATCACTTCATATTATAAATCACATTGCATTTTATATACAAAGTGTGTTTTTTCCCCCACGGGTACCAACCCTGCCATAAGTAATTTTATTAATTCTGTATGCTCCCTAGTAAAGTATAATATACATTACTTATATTTAATATATAGTTTTGATTTTTCTGTAAATTAATCTATTTTATGTTCAATATAGTTAATATTTACAATTTTACAGTCTATATACAATTATTATTTTAGAACATAGTATTGTACACATAATAGACGCATTTTGTTTGTGTTTAGAAGCATCACATTCTAGTAAAATAATAAATCAAAATATCCATCAGTCTGTGTGCTTCTTAGTTCTATAGAACCAAATCCATCCAATTTCAAGGAAAAAAAGAACTGAATATAAAAAACAATTGAATTGCTAAAGAAAAATAAACCGTAATGCTCATCAATTTCTACAATGTTTACGGTTAATAATTGAAAGGATTTATATGCATGTTTACCTTCATTGATAAATGGGAGGACGTTATAGATTGATAAATTGTAAGAACTCATGATGTTTAAGAAGTGTTGAAGGTTTTCATTAAGTGAAGCAAACTTCAATTTAATTTTGAGTACAATTGTTGAAAATTTGAGTTGAAGTGCAATAGAGATGAGTTGTAGGAAGTAGGAGGAGGGAGAAAGAGAAGAATCAGGGTCTTTGGGTGACCAGAAGAAGAAGTCGGCTAGGAATACTATGAGAACAGCGATAATGGATAAGAAGAGGAGAGCGATGTCTGAGGCATTGGTGGGAGGTAAAGCAGTTGTCAGTTGGTGGAGGCGTTTACGTGAAAGAAATGGAACTGTTCCTGCTGAGAAAAGAACTGTAAAGAGATCAACACCACGAACTACTGCAGAGGTGGTAGAACGAGCACTGTGCATATCAGCAAAGAAATATGGTGTTTGCCAAGCGGCTAAAGAGAGAAGGAGGAGTGTGATGTAGAGCCGGCCACTGGCTGTGCCCAGCACCCAGAACGTTTTCTCTGACAGACCCTCCCAGCAAACCTTCCCTCTGCCCATGCTCCACTGCACTGCTCGCTTCAACTTCAATCAATAAATCAATCCTTTCCAATATTCTATATTGCCGTTGCAATCATCATGATATATGTTGTCTTATGTCTTGAATGCCAACAGTTCAACAAACAAAAAACCTTTGCTAAACAATTCTATTAATTGCATATTAATATATTATAAGCACTTTCTTGTCTCAGAAGTAATAAAATCTGGACTGGGTTCTACTCAACTTGAAATAAAAAAACCTATTGTTAAACTCATAAACAATCAGTTTAATTAATTTTTTTTAATTGTAAAGCTACTATCTCTATTATGACAATCAAGACTCACTTTTATAGCAAAATCTGACAAATAACTATAAAATATAATAGTTGCCCTTTTAAGTGTAATATTTTCTTTTCCAGTATTTAAATTCATGATTTTTTTGTCATGTAAAATTTCTAAAAAGACAATGTAGAGCATTTTATATTTATGAAATCACCTGATCTTAAAGTTAAAAGTTAGCCATTTTTAAGCAAAAGCTAGAAATAAGTAGTTTTCCCAAAACTTCATAAGTTTTTTATCATACTTTTAAAAAGTGTGATAAAGTCTTTAATGTGATTTGTCAAATGGTTCAATTTGTGGAGTGTTTTCAAAATTTTCTATGTTCATTAACCCAACCATACATTGCAGACATAATCAAAAATATATTGAAGTGACATAAAAATGTGTAAACCTGACAAAATTTCTAAATATAGGTAGCTATATTTATTAACGCCATACTTTATAGTTTGTTTTGTCTTTTATTTCATGTTCTACATTATGTCATGCATTAATTACACAATATTCTTTACAATAACACAATAATTCTTCATTGTAACTATTACTGGTTACTATAATACTTTATAGTAACTAAAAAAATAATCACATATATGATAAGAAGCAAAAAAGCCTTCTTTAGGTTTGTTTGTCAAAAAAATAGAATATTTACCATTATTATACATCATGCCGTATGTATGCTACAACCTTATAAGTATGTGCAAGCTACAGAGTAGTAAACTTATTTAGTTTAATGTATTTCAAACATTTTCAAATGCTAATAAGTCTGTTTATTTATAATTTTCAAAGTTAACGTAAACAAATCTAACTATCAGGAGAGGCAGGGATTTTTATTATCAATTAAGTTTCTCGTTTTTAGGGCAACAATAATACAATTTATTACTTTTTACAATAACTAAAAGATGTTGACATTTTCAGCATACGATATTAGTTTCGACGAACGCTTTATGCAAAATTTAAATATTCTGCATAGCACATATTTCTCCGTACATATAAATATTTTATAAATTGATAAAATATGCTATAATGACCATTTGCTATTATAATGTTCCATTTCATTATGATCGTCGCAAGGTATACAATTATCCTGTGCAAATTATACCTTAAGCCAAAATTTGTATACTTTTATTCAAAACTGTCTATTGTTCATAGACAACTTTAAAGCCCAACTTTAAATGAAATATTATTGAATCTTGCCTCATAAAAATGGATATGAATTTAGTAAAGAGGGTTTCCAGGATAAATTATCTTTTGTTTTTCTCTCACCAGACGTTAGGTTGATCGGCACATTTAGGACCTTAAAATATTCTTTCATTTACAACCTCAAGGCATACTCCCTTGCTCAACTTATTTCTTTTGAAAACAGAATAAGAATGAAAAACGCTTTTGCTTCTTTTAGAGGTGATGTTATTGATTTTAAGTTTAGTTGTGTTTATTGTGACACTTCTGTATATATGGATGTGTGTATTTATAACAAGATTTAAACACATGAAATAAAAATCAACTTCTATACTGCAGTAAGGTTATCAGAAATATGACTAAGATGGGTGAATTTGTGTTTAAGTTACCTAGGGTTAAGTATTGAACAATTTGTATTCTAATAAATTTGTGTTCTTAACATCTTTTGTTTAGTCGCAGTCAAGTTGGCCGATCGGATTATGTTGTCGTGCCTGTGTAGTTGAGGGCTCTCTTATAACCATATTATGAGTAGAACCTCCTTACCAGTTTCGGTCTTTTGGACTCTAATTCTCATTACTCATGGAAATTTTTAGTTTTCTTATTAATAATCCTGTTTCTGTTGCAACTATTGATGTTGCCAACAATAGTGTGAGTTTCTGTGGTAATAATTAGTTAACTAACTCAACCTATAAATTTATAGAATATTTACAATAATTCTAGAAAACATAACTTTTAGTGTATAGGTATTTCGTTTTTGTTAATAACTTAATTTTCATTTAGTATAAGGCCTCATATATTTTTATCGCATAACCAGTAAATGTCAACATTACTGAGCTATTTATTCTAAATGTAATATTAGTTTTATATTATTTCAACAAACGTTGAAAGCTACTCCGATGAATTTTTTTTACCTTTATAAAGATCTTGTGATTAAAGTACTGCTGTAGATTTCTACAACGACATTGTGTTGTTTGTAATTCGAATGTCCACTGTATTAAGTAGTTAATGCACAAGAATTGTGGGTTTAGGATTTACTTACAGCAACTGTATATTTTTTATATGAGCTTAATGTTTGATACATTATTTCTAGACGTAAATACCCAAAATATAGTTAATTTTGAGAATTACTTAGTTTTGAGATTTAATAGTGAAGTTTAAATAGTCGTTTATTAACTTTGAATAGGAGTTCTGTTTTTTTCCAAATAAATGTTCTTGTTTTAGTTAATGAGCACCCTTGTTTTCTTTTCTTTTTTAGCTAAAAGTGATTAGAAATGGAATTGGATATATTTTTCCTCCACCCCAAACAAAAATTATAGTGATGGATCCAGAGCCTATTTGGAAATTGGCTGGAGGAAGTCGATGGTTTATCCGTTTGGCTGGACTCAGTGGAGCTACTGCAGTTATTTTAGGAGCATATGGAGCCCACAGTAAGACAGATCAATTTAAATTTTCTTTTAAAACTGAGGGCCATTTGTGATTCATATTGTAAATACTTATTGCATAAAAAAAATTATTCTGACCTGAGTAAAGTGATTATGAATTGAAGAGATACATTTTTGAAACGTTTGTTGTTTTAGACTTATCTAAGGAAACTGGAAAGTCTAATCAGTTGAACTGGTTATGACCATGTCAGTTATTAGGAATCGGCTTGCCATTAGTCGACGGGTATGCCAAGTAACTTTCAGACTAGTTTGAAGAAAAAAGTGAAAGCTAATTAGAAAAATATCACTTTTTATTTTAAAAAAAAGGAAGATATTTAAGTGTTCTAAGATGTTTAAAAGTAGTTTTTCTTCCTTACGATTCTAGATTTTTTTGTTTATTTGCTTTCCGTCGCCCATACGTTTAGTTATCCTCCTTTTGACTTACTCTGAAGATTTTTATTTGGAATCCATTTTAGTTATGGGTGAGCAATGTTACCATGTTGATTCTAGATCGGGAGTCCTACATTGTACATCTTACAAGGTTATTAAAAGCAAGGTTCTTTAACAAGGCTTGGCAAAAACAGTTTTATTTTCTCTCTTATTTCTATCATTTTTTCAAGACTATCATTTAAATAGAAATAACATATTTCGGTAAATCATCAAGGCTAAAACTATTTAATTTCTCATTCATGCTAGGTAATTGACTAGGATTCATGCTACCTAACTCATTAATTAATTTACGAATTGTAGTCTCCTCATTACCAAAGTATTTTAATAAACGTTATTCAGCTGGTGCATGTTTATCCTTAGAGTTCTCACAGCGTAAATATTTTCAACAGTATGAAAATCTAGTTGAGCAACTAAATAATTGAATTTTTACTTGTTTCACCTCTAATGCTAGTGAATGAAAATTGAGACATTAACTGACCTTGTTAAAATCAATTATCTAACTTTTCTGTATAAATGGAGGAAGTTTTAGAGGCACTCGTATTATCAACATTATTATTAAATTATTTTATTCAGTTACGTTATTGATATAATAGTTTTAATTGTAATTATTAAATGCCATTCAATGACTAATCACAGGAATTCTCTCATCTAGCCGCATTTTAGATTGATCTAGTTAGATCTACTCTGATCTTACTCCTGAAAAATGAAAAATAGACAACCAGTTTATGAAAGAACCTAAAAATCTTGTTTGGGGCTACATTCCTTATCTCGCAATGTTCAAGCAAATCTTGCTTTGAGGTATTGTAGCCTTTTAGAAGAAAGGTCACACAATCCACGTCTCTGTTATTGAGACAAACGACTAAGTCATCATGGTATCAGGTACATGACCTTAAGGGCATAGCGGTATTGATTTGTAACCATGACTAATAGTGACGAGAAGTCACTCTTGAACTACAGCTATATCCATATCAGTTATTGGTACAATTTAAGATCAAAAGATTGACAATCTTTTCTGTTTTTCTTCTTTTTTTTGGTACTGTTATTTGCTTATAGACTCCTAAATAGATAGACATGTAAATAATAATAGTTATTATGTATTACCCATGAGTGAAATAATTTTGTGTTTTAGAAATAATGCCCAATCAGGACATAGATGACGTAGACAAGTCAGTGTTTGAAATAGCAAACAAACATCATTTCTTCCACTCCTTGGCTCTTCTAGGAGTACCTCTTAGTAGAAGTCCCACGCTGGTGAGATTATTTTTATCTTTTTTTTTTATATATATTACAGCCTAGTTCAGTATTTGATAATCAACGAAGACGGAATGGGTGAGCTACTTCACTGACAGCAGAAAAACTGGTTATAATTTTGCTCAGGTTCAGCTTGGTAGAAAGTAAACTAACTGTAATAGTCATCATATTACAGCCTAGTTCAGTATATGATAATCAACGAAGACGGAATGGGTGGGCTAATCCACTGACAGCAGAAAAACTGGTTATAATTTTGCTCAGGTTCAGCTTGGTAGAAAGTAAACTAACTGTAATAGTCATCATATTACAGCCTAGTTCAGTATATGATAATCAACGAGGACGCAATGGGTGGGCTAATCCACTGACAGCAGAAAAACTGGTTATAATTTTGCTCAGGTTCAGCTTGGTAGAAAGTAAACTAACTGTAATAGTCATCATATTACAGCCTAGTTCAGTATATGATAATCAACGAGGACGCAATGGGTGGGCTAATCCACTGACAGCAGAAAAACTGGTTATAATTTTGCTCAGGTTCAGCTTGGTAGAAAGTAAACTAACTGTAATAGTCATCATATTACAGCCTAGTTCAGTATATGATAATCAACGAGGACGCAATGGGTGGGCTAGTCCACTGACAGCAGAAAAACTGGTTATAATTTTGCTCAGGTTCAGCTTGGTAGAAAGTAAACTAACTGTAATAGTCATCATATTACAGCCTAGTTCAGTATATGATAATCAACGAGGACGCAATGGGTGGGCTAATCCACTGACAGCAGAAAAACTGGTTATAATTTTGCTCAGGTTCAGGTTGGTAGAAAGTAAACTAACTGTAATAGTCATCATATTACAGCCTAGTTCAGTATATGATAATCAACGAGGACGCAATGGGTGGGCTAGTCCACTGACAGCAGAAAAACTGGTTATAATTTTGCTCAGGTTCAGCTTGGTAGAAAGTAAACTAACTGTAATAGTCATCATATTACAGCCTAGTTCAGTATATGATAATCAACGAGGACGCAATGGGTGGACTACTTCGCTGTCATTAGAAAGACTGGTTATAGTTTATGCGCAAGTTTAACTTGGATGAAAGTAAGCTAGCATAATAGTCATCATAGAGAGGATAATAGAGCCAATAGATGCAGTTTCGAGAAATGTAAGATACCTTGTGATAAATACAGATTGGTATTATTGAGGAACAATAAAGTAATGTGGTATTTGGTATTAGTTGTGGCAAAGTGGCGTCTGATATGTTCGCAATGGCTATCCGCTTTGTATGGAAAAATAAAAAAAAATACTCTTCTGATTGTGTGGGCGTAATATCTGGAAGTGTAGGCTCGTAAAGCACAGAAGAAGAGGCAGAATACAGGAAAACCTCATTAAAAAGTGCTTAGCGGTATTAAGATTATGGATCTTATTCATAAGTTGAAAGGTTTGTTTCCATTGAATTATCTACAAGTCAATAATGCATTGATTAGTAACAGCATTAATTTAGCAAATGAAATCGTTAATCATAAAATTGATCAATTAGTGTATAAGTTGTATACACTTGGGAGAAAGCAGTAATGAGAAGGCTGTATGACTTTTATGTTTCTTTGGTCTTGGCTGTTGAAGTATCTGGCTAGTAAAATTCAACTGAATATCAACAAAATCATTGGAAAACTGTCTATGTCAAATCTTTTTTTCCTTTTCTTTATGTGTCCTCTTATTTGCTTATAGAGCAAATAAACTATGTGAGTTGTATATGAACTCACAACAAATTACAATCCTGCAAATCAGTGTGACTTTTCCTGTTGACCTCTGTGGATGAGGCTCTGCCGAATCCCTGAGACCGACTCATTGAACCCAGGTTAAGAACCACTGTATTAAAGGCAGAACAAAACCAGGAGTAATGAATGCTTTCTTTATCAGAACGTATGAAACAGTCTATGACTCGTTTTCTCCACATTTGCATTAAAAAAAATGCGAATTACCATGATGTTTAGATAATTCAAATATTGAACATTAGATTAAGAATCTAATTAGAATTAGAAATTAAAATGAAGGTGAAAACAGATTGGAATCTAAATAATCTATTTAGACTCCTAAATAGATTATTTCTGCTGACAATGGTTGTCGAATATGGTCAAATGAATTATTTATCTATACTTTCCTGTCTTATTACATATTGAGTATGTCAAGTTATAACAAAGACCTCTTTGATAACGATCTAACCGAATAAAACTTTTTCTATTTCTATTTTCTTATGATGTTTTCGTAATTTCTTTCTTTATTGAGTCAATTGTATTTACTATGGCATTTCTGTATTTTCATCTGTTCATTAACACTTTTTCAATGAAAATACGATCCAAAACAGACAAATAAAAGTTTAATGTAGATTAAGAAACATTGGAAAATATAAAGTATTTCTCCATGGTTCTTAATCTACATCGAACTATATATATATATATTTATTAATGAATCCTGACTTAATTATTATAGTTTATTATTTTTTATATGCATATTAATGAATTTATTTATAAATATTATATTAATATAATAATTATTATATTAATATAATATAATAAATATTATATTAATTTATTTATTTATCTATTATATTTATTAATAGATATATTAATATTTCATGGACATAAAAAAATTTTTAAAGTATTATAAAGGTACCAACAAATTTTAGAGTATTATATAAATACATAGAAATGTATTTATTTCTAACTAAATAACAGTTAATGTATTAACTGTTTTACTTATAAACAGTTAATTCTTGCATCTTTGACATTTTTATCTTATTGATAAATAAAAAGCTTACAAATAGTATGTCATTGTTGAAATAACGATGGAACTACTCGTATTAACTGAAATGTAGTAAAATATAACCCTTTATATTGTAATGCATTCGTTCAAGACATATGATGATACAATTATTCTATGCTATAACATATTTTTTAATGGGGTTAAAATACTGAATCTGTTGTATTGAGTGATATTTCATTGCAATGACATAACAAAGACGTCACTGATATTTCGAAACAATAGGAGCCATCTTTATGTGTTGGCAATAAACTTTTTAAAACAACCAATAAAATATCAAGTCATCTGAGATAACAAGTGAAGAATTTAATTGACAAAAATAGTTTCAAAAAGGCTGAGAAACATATCTGCAGCTTTGTAAGTTAAAATAATGTAATAAATTGCTGTAAAATTCATTACTGCAATTTTATATGGTATACTAGCAAACGCACCCGTCTTTGACGGAATCAAAAATTCTATTATACTTGGTATTCAAAAATATCAATTATAGTATTATACTAATACTATAATTAGAAATTATAGAATAGTAGAAAATACCATTATTAGTGCAGTGTTAAACAAATGCATCTGTATACACCACATTAGCTATCTGTCCTTCAGGTTCACGGAAGAACAAACAGTTGGAACCTCTGACTCTTGAGCAAGTAAACTATAGTTGACCACGTGACAAAAACTTGGTCTCGCTAACTTGAATTCCTGCGTTAGATAAAGTCTCCCTTTGCGACTTAGTTAGCGTCATTGCGAAATAGACTCTGACAGGACTTTGCAATCATTTCAACAGAAACAGACAGTGGCTCGGAATCAATGGTATGTGTGGTATACACACAGACTCCCCAATACCACATCCAGTCATTATGTCCGCCTCTATGGCATATCTGTGTAGAGCACGAACTCAGAGTCGTGTCCCGTTGCACAGTTTTGGGGCACTCATGTTTCGTAACATGAAATTTGTTACTGCTACTAAATTGCAGCATGATTGGTTCTCCTACTTTAAGTTTTTACTCATGAGCAGGGAGTCCAGGAGAAATAAATTCAGAGTCAAGAAATTCAATTAGATAATGAACTGCTTCTTCATCACTAATCCACTCTCTTTACTGACTTGTAAGTTCTTTCCTCGGTATGATATAGCGTAAGAACTTGTTTATTGATTTTTCCTGCCTGTTCATATTAAGAGTTGTGAATTGCTCGTTTACAAAACTATTTATTCGTAATAGATAGTACATCCTCAAATCTGGGAAACACCTTTTCAAAGATGTCAAATCTATATAAATAAAATAATGATTTTGTCTGTACATTGCTTAGAACTGACTCAATTCAAGTTTTCTTTACGTTTCATACATTGGAGAAACCGAATCCACCCTTAGAAAAATTTCTGTCGGTTTGTCTGTTTGTCCGCAAAACTTTGTCACAAGTAAACTCAGCTACCATAAGACATATAAAGCTGAAACTTTTACAGTAGATTTGGGTAGGTCTAACTTAAAATTAGGCTCTGAATTATTTGGAAATTCAACGTAGAAGTGAAGTTATGGACGTTTAAAGCAAAAACGTTTGTCACAAGTAAACTCAGCCACCATAAGACATGGCGAACTGAAACTTTGACACTGGATTTGTGTATGCCTAACTTAAAATATGGGCTCTAAATAGATTCATAATTAAGTACAGAAATGAAGTTATAGGGCTTTAAGCGTATTTTCCTAACTTCACAGACAAGTTTGTTTTGAAAATACACAGGTGAAGCAAGTAGGTATTGTTAGTTGATTTTAATTTCATTGGAGCATATGAATATATTGCGTATTTGACATCTTTGAAAAGGTGTTTCCCAGAGTTGAGGATGTACTATCTATTACGAATAAATAGTTTTGTAAACGAGCAATTCTCAACTCTTAATACGGACAGAACAAGTTCTTACGCTATATCATACCGAGGAAAGACCTTACAAGTCAGTAAAGAGATTGGATTAGTGATGAAGAAGCAGTTCATTATCTAATTGAATTTCTTGACTCTGAATTTATTTCTCCTGGACTGCCTGCTCATGAGTAAAAACTTAAAGTAGGAGAACCAATCATGCTGCAATTTAGTAGCAGTAACAAATTTCATGTTACGAAACATGAGTGCCTCAAAACTTTGCAACAGGACACGACTCTGAGCTCGTGCTCTACACAGATATGTCACAGAGGCGGACATAATGACTGGATGTGGTATTGGGGAGTCTGTGTGTATACCACACATACCATTGATTCCGAGCCACTGTCTGTTTACGTTGAAATGATTGCAAAGTCCTGTCAGAGTCTATTTCGCAATGACGTTAACTAAGTCGCAAAGGGAGACTTCATCTAACGCAGGAATAGAAGGTAGCGAAACCAAGTTTTTCTCACATGGTCAAATGTAGTTTACTTGCTCAAGGGTCAGAGGTTTCAACTCTTTCTTCTACCATGAACCTGAAGGACAGACAGCTAATGTAGTGTATTTCGAGGCATTTGTTTAACACTGTAGTAATAATGGTATTTTCTACTGTTCTATAATTTCTAATGACATTTTGGAATACCAAAAATGACGGAACTTCTGATTCCGTCAAAGACGGGTACGTTTGCTATGTATTATATATAACTGTAAACTTTTTTTTAATTTAATATTTGCTTAATAAATACACTGGTAATAATATAAGGTATGGGACCAGAGTAGCCCAGTGGCTTGCGTGATCGCCGATGACAGTAGTGCAAATGTATTATAAATAAATGTAACAAACAAATATTTTTTTGAATTTAAAATGTGGATAATATAAAAAATGGTAATAAAGTAAAGGGATCTAGCCAGGGTAGCCAGTAGCTTGCTTGCTCGTCGATGACAGTAGTGCAAATGTATTATAAATAAATACAACAAAAATATTTTTTTTTAATTTAATATTTGCGTAATATAAACACTGGTAATAAAGTAAGGTATGGAACCAGAGTAGCCCAGTGGCTTGCGTGCTAGCTTTTGACTGAGAGCACGTTAATTAGAACTAACTCATTTCAAGTTTTCTTTACGTTTCATACTTCAGAGTAGCCACATGTACCCTTAGAATAATTTCTGTCTGTCGGTTTGTCCACAAAATATTGCCACCATAAGACATATAAAGCTGAAACATTGATTGTAGATTTGTGTATGTCCTACTTAAAATCTAATCTTTGTATACAGAGGCATTTGTTTAGCACTGTACTAATAATGGTATTTTCTACTATTCTATAATTTCTAATTATAGTATTAGTATAATACTATAATTGATATTTTTGAATACCAAGTATAATAGAATTTTTGATTCCGTCAAAGACGGGTGCGTTTGCTAGTACGCAATATATTCATATGCTCCAATGAAATTAAAATCAACAACAATACCTACTTGCCGCACCTGTGTATTTTCAAAACAAACTTGTCTGTGAAGTTAGGAAAATACGCTTAAAGCCCTATAACTTCGTTTCTGTACTGAATTATGAATCTATTTAGAGCCCGTTTAAGTTAGGCATACACAAATCCAGTGTCAAAGTTTCAACTCACCATGTCTTATGGTGTACTTGTGACAAACATTTTTGCTTTAAACGTCCATAACTTCACTTCTACGTTGAATTTCCAATCAATTCAGAGCCTATATTTTAAGTTAGACCTACTCAAATCTACTGTAAAAGTTTCAGCTTTATATGTCTTATGGTAGCTGAGTTTACTTGTGACAAAGTTTTGCGGACAAACAGATAAACCGAGAGAAATTTTTCTAAGGGTGGATTCGGTTTCTCCAATGTATGAAACGTAAAGAAAACTTGAAATGAGTCAGTTCTAAGCAATGTACAGAAAAAATCATTATTTTATTTATAAAGATATTAAATTGTATTTTAGATATAACCTGGGGATGAACATAAAACTGTTCGAAACGCTGTGTTTTTTATATATAAACACATTTTGTGTTTTGTGTGGATTCCTAACATAAACGTTTGACTTTTTGTTTTGCAACAATTTTTAGTCCATATTTACTTTTTAACAAAAATTTTGTTTTCTTTCAGAGTGGATTTTTCTTCATTTCTGGTATAATCCTGTTCTGTGGTAGCAGCTATATAAACTCTATGAGAAAAACCAAAAATGAAAATTTACGCTTTTTTACACCTGTAGGTGGAACAAATCTCGTCATTGCCTGGTTAACTTTAATGCTGTAATTTATAGAAGTGTGAATTTTAATTGTAATTTGTTGTAATATAAGTGTTAAAATAGGTTGAAAAGTCATTACAAAAAAAATTAATTATTTACATAAAGTTAAATTGTATTATTTTAAAATAAACTTGATCAAAAGAATCATTTTTTCATTTATGAAATTCAAGTTGCAACAGCTTACGTAATTAATTACTGGCTATTTATGAAGTATTAGCAACTGTCTCTTCTAAAACTACATGTATTATTCAGTAAAGATCTGTTGTATTTAGTTGTTTTGGGTTTATTTTTAAAATGTTTATTTAATTTTTACATTTTATATTGTTGTTTGTTTTGTAACATGTTAAATATGTTTTACATGGTTTAAACATATGCCGTTGTTTACATTATTAGAGCCTTTGTAATGGACAATAATGCTCATACTAAAAGACATCAAATAATCCTGGTGTTTTATTCAGTTTATTTATATTTGTTGTTTTTTTCTTTGTAATGAATAAAAGTTTGTTTTATGCTGCATAAAGATTGTATATGTTAATTATCTTTTCAGAATTAGAACCGACTTTCGTATTTATTTTGGAATCATTAAAATATCTAATGGTTCCTTTATATTATTCCTTACCACGGAGGTGTCAAACTCATTTCGGTCTGGGGGCCGAATACAGGTTAATCTGATCTCAAGCGGGCCATACGAGTAAGTTAATTGCAAAATTACAAAGAACTAACAATAAGTCCACCTTTTTCTTTGTATTTGTCACTAATTTTAATAATTAGTGCAAGGAAGAATAAATCAGTTATACAACTCTTTATTGAAATCCGACGTTCTGTATTCACTTTTATTCTTTTTGAAATAGATATTTCGCTGGCGAAGGTGCGAGTACATCGAAAAAGTGGATAATGGGCCAACAGATGTTCGATGCTACCACATCCTTGTTTTAGTTTCGTCTAAGTGTTCCTTTCATGTTCTCTGCGCATACTAAAACACTTTGCCCCTGGCGAATAATATATGAACGACAGGTTTTTAAGGAAATTTGGGTAAACTGATTGTTTTTTTTTTTGTATAATAATACAGATTTATCCCCCCGGGCCGGGAGGTGAATAAATCTGAGTACGTTGTCCTTCGGAGAGGACGTTAAGCTGTCAGTCCCGAGCCTGTACGATGTCCAGATACTCGTTAAAGATTCCTACTCTAAATACACTTGAGTTAGGCAAAATTTAGGTCTTCGAATGTAGAATCACCGATCAAACAAAAAGACCATAAAGTCTGATGTTTTTAACCCGCTAGGGAAACGGTTTAAACAATATAAAAAAAAATAGTGTAAAAAATTTTTTTATCAGAAGCATTGATATCATCAATTATATTATCTGTGATATCATCTAAATTATAAAAAAAATAGAAATTGGCGCTTTGCAATCAGTTTAAAAATGCACCAGTCAGTGGCAAAGTCAGGCATTCTTACTTTGAAGTTTTATATTAATTCGTTTATTATAAGATCTAATGTTTCATTTGAATGTAAATTAATATTTATTCATCAGTGCCTCATAGGTTGCAAGTAACAATTACAGAAGAATGCACCACGTTACCTCGGAAGTTGTCTTCCCCATTCTACTGGTTTTGGACGTTCATCTCCACTTTCCTTAGTGATACTGAAAAAGCAATAATGATAAAGCCTAGATTGATATCTCAGTATTGATTTTTTTTTCATTTTATTAATTAATTATATTATTAATTCAATAAATCTGAGCATGTTGGTCCTATACATTTAGGACTCCCAATTTGGAATGTTCAATTGCTTGATATTACAAAGGGCCCATGTAGAACACACATTGTGGGACTGCCACTGAAACCTAACCTGAATGAATGAATACAACTTTATTAACAAAAGTACATACTTCATGGAGCTACGATCGAAACCGGTTGTGCCTAGGCATACACCTTGGTGCAGCGGATTCGATCTCACGCCCTGCAATAGCTGGTATGGTGAAATTACAATAATTAAAACTATTAAGTTCATTATTTGAAATAAAATTGAAGATCTGTGTACAATATATTATTCTAGGTTATAGTACAATAAAATATATCACTATCTAATCTAAATATAATAATTTCATTTATGTATTTTAATTATACATTTGTCCTAATTCTATATTTCATATATATCTTTTATATATTTCATTTATACAATTTAATTGTACATTTATCTTAATACTACCTTTGTTTTGTTTTTAATTAACACTTGTTTTTATTTAATTTATATATTTTTTTTTAATTAATTTATCCTATACTTCTACCTCTAGGACTCTTCGGAGATCCGTCCAAACTGAGGCAGAAGCCTGATGGTCCGATTTGCAGACTGTGGTTTTTTTTTTCATCATCGCTCTCTTCCAGGCGCATGATGAACATGGAGAGTGGTTCCAGCTCCACTTCTTTATGTAGGTGTTCGTTTTTGGAGAATCTCGGTTGAAAATCGAATAAATTTTCTTCATGTTCACGCCTGCTGCTGGTATCCAGGTCACGACAGCATTGAGGAGGAGAGGTCGAAGAAGGGACTTGTAGAGTCCCCACACTTGTCCTGAGAAAGAGCGCTGACTTGGCGCATAGCAGGTGATATATGGCTCTCCTTGCACCGAAGGCCTTGGCCAGAGCTGTCCATATATGTGGTGCAACTGTCAGATGTTTGTCCACAACCACTCCTAAATATTTTAGTGTTCGTGTTGGGTGCAGTATTTCACCCATTAATTCAATAGTGGGAGGGTACTTGGGCCTTTTCCTCGTTATGAGCAGCAGTATGCTCTTGCTAGGGTTAGTCTTATTTATTTCATTTATATTTGTTTGTTTCATTTATTATTAGGACTTCATTCCATTGGTGCAAGTAAGAACTGTTAGTTGTTAATAAAAACTATTACTATTAAATTTTGCTCCCTGAGCAAAGAAACTACGGAATAGAAACAACAAAAAAAGAAGGTTGATAGCGTTAAGTCAGACTACTAAATAGTGACAAAAACAAAAATGAATAAACCTCCAGAGAAAATATTTATATTTAATTCAAAAATATATTACAAATAACATTTATATATACACTTGAAAGATATAACAATACAATTGTTTTTTAAAATGATTTTTAATATCAAAAAAAAGAAATTGAAAAACTTTCTACAAAAATAGAAAAGCCTAATCATTTTGTAGTAGTATTGAATGAAAATAATATTCCATACAATAAAATGTGAAAAGAATTACATGCCAATTAGTTTTTGAGAAAAAAAAATCAAAATGATATCATATTTAATTTCTAAAAAAAAAATGAATTGAACATACCATATTTATTCATAGATAAGACAAAATATATAAAACTAATCATTTTTTTCCGGCCGTATTTTTTTGAAAATGAACATACAATAGTTTTAACGTCCACATTTTTTTAGAACAGAAAATAAAATACTAAAAGTATTATTAAACTTATTTCAAGTTAAAGAATATTTGTTTGATTTATGTTTTATTTTTATTTTAATTTCTAAAGAATAATACTACTGTTTTATAGTGAATGTTTATCTGGTTTTTCTATTATTAAAACTATTTATACTATATTTCAAATTTTTGTTTAATAATAAATTAATTATCCTGGTAATTTTTTTCTAGTCTTAAAAGAATAAACTTCCTTAAATATTTGTTTATAAAGTACATAATTACTTATATAAACAAGGCAATCGTTTTCTCAAATCAATTCACCGTTTCAGGGACATACCATATTCAGGATCAATTAAATGAGACAAATTTAGCCAAATTGACCGAAACTATGCAATGTCAAGTTTCAAAATGATAAATATTTCTTCAATTCTTTTTTTATAATTTTCTTCTATAATGTATCATCTGATTTGTACAAATACAATTTCAAAAAAAAAATTTCATTTTTATTTCATAAGCTTTTTGAGTTGTTTAAATTTCAGTAGGTATTTTACGAAACATTTAACTACAGGTAATCGCATTTATTCATTCGTGTTTCCTTAATAACTGCTATCTGTTATCGTAATATATTGCAAAAATATATTAAAAAAAATTCTTTTTAAAAACACATCTTTGTTAACTTGTTCCTCCTTTATTCCTACTGTATATAAGTTTGGTCGCCTCTTTTTGTAGGCCTTTATTTAAAAAAGTGAATATGTATCAATGGTCAGTAGACTGTTAATGTTAGACTCCTCGTTCACTGTTACAAGAATTAAGAAACTGTTATCTTATTTGGATTATTTATATGGAAATGAGAAAGACAGTACTCAACTGTAGACTTTCCTTTCTACTAAATCAATGTAGCTTGAAACAAACTACCGCAAAATAACATTCAGTATGACGATTCAAAACATTTTACCTACCTTCAGTAGATATAAAATCCTTTCAACCGTAAATGCTTCATTATTAAAGATATATGTATATAAAAAAAATATTTCAACCTGAAAATTTATTATAGTTTATAAAATAATAGTATATCTTTCTAAAGCCTTCCATGAACTTTATTCTTTTAATTAAATTATCCTTTGGACCATATTTACCCGAAATTCTCAGTGACATCTCAAAAGAAGCTATTGGGAGGGTTTCTCTCTCTCTCTCTCTCTCTCAGATCTTCATGCTGTTTTCTCACCTTACTTTTCATTTAAAGTAGTAGTCATTGTATTGTTTACCGCCATCTGTTGTCACTCATGCTGTTTATACTGTTGTAATTTTTTGTATATTCAAAATTAAATAAAACAAATATTTAGTTTAATAAAACTTGATTTCATTTAATTTAAATGAAATTTTATTAAATACAGAATTTTAATAAAATTTCTTCGAATAAAACAATTATACAACATGGAATAAAACCCTCTTCAAGAGGCATGCTGAAATGAAATACAGTTCCCTTGGGGCCATCAATGCTAAAGAAACTTTGAATTTGATTGTTATAATAACTATAGAATCTTGAGCCAGAGTGCAGTTGAGACTTCCAGTAATGTGATTTTGTGCCAAATCTAAAATAAGCGACAATTTCGCTTCTTGTACTTCAGGTATTCAGATAGTATCGTAAGGGAGCATTAGATTGTATAGAAAATATGTATACTTATTAAGAATGACTTGGATGAAAGTAAATGTGAATAGAAAATGTAAAGTATTATTCGGTTTGACAACATTTTAGATTAAGTTGTCTAAATTCAGTTAAATACAGTCTTAAACCAAACTCATAGAAGACTTTAATCGCTTTTGTATCATCTTAAATTTTACCGACCTCCTTTCAGCCTTTTTTAATTATAGTAAGACGCTATTACATTGAATTATGTACAAATAAGTATAAAAGATTAAATCAAATTGAAACGCGATATTAATAACAGATTGATAATGGCATTATAGACAAATGGTTTATTTTTTCTACGCTATACTGGTTTTTAATATGATTCTTCCAAACAGCAAAAAAAAACTTACTTGACTGTTTAAATAATAAAACCATTATTGTTTTGGAGTAGTAATGGAGTGATTAAGTGCCACTTATAGCCTCTAACACTCAACTCAGACTTTCGGCCTTCACGAGGCTACCCTGTTAATCTGCTATATGCAGGGAGAAACGAAAGAGGAAGAGAAGGTGATCAGGGGCTGGGTCTGACTGCCTTCGTTTCCCATCCTTCCTAATCCCAAAATCTCCTCCTTTTACCGCAGCCCCAATCTAAGGTGTTATGTGATCCGTACCGAAGGATGGATGATATAGGGGTTACTGTATTATGAACAGAGCCTCAAGGGTACCAGACGACCCCCTTGAGTAAATAACCTTACTCCGGTATGCGGTGTTCTACCGGAGCGGACAAAATACTACCGATAGAGTTTCAGGGATTTTCTCCTGTAAGGAGAAGGAAGTCTGGAGACCATCCTCCGGAAGCGCAGAGGGTCCAAATGTGCTAACTAATGGCAGCCAATCTCCCACAAGTGGACTTGACAACTCGAAGAAGACCGTCCCGAAGAAGGAGAAAGGAAGTTACTTTCTCCCAAAACGTAGGGAGCCTGAATGGACATTATCAATGATGGTTCATGCAGATTCTGCAAAAAAAGAAGAAGAAATACCGTTGCACCTGCTGACTGACTGTAAAGCAACTATGCTGCACAGAGGTAGATGCTTCGGGACACTCAACAAAACCATAGAAAAACTTTTACCGAAGGAACCAGCAAAAGTGCTGAGCTTGTTGGAGGCGTTGAAGCTAACTGCTGGGGTACTTTAGTACAGAAGGAAGAAAGCACAATAGTTTTTTTTTTCAGACGCAGTGCTATAGTCACCCTCAAATAATAATAATAATAATAAGGATAATTATTATTGTTGTTTAAATGAAGGCCAAGAAATAGAATCGTTAATGAATAGTTAAAAACGATAGATATCTGTTGCATACTTAAGTTCGACAAAAATTTAAACAATATCATTTTGAAAACTAGCTAGAGAAGAATGAAAAAATATGTAAGTTAAACTTAAATCGCTTACTAATATAATTTTGCCGATATTTTTTTATATCTTTATATATATAAAATAAATTCAAAACGAAGGAAACACACAGAAAGACACAGACATAACTCACATCGATATTTCGACCATCGTCGTCATCAGGAGGTGTGAAGAGCGAAGAGTCCCGCAGGAAGACAGAGCAGCGACTGTAGTTATGTCTGTGTCTTTCTGTGTGTTTCCTTCGTTTTGAATTTATTTTATTTAAAAAAGTCCGCTGGACCGTTTCTTATAATTGTATATATATATATATATATAATAACAAGATTTCACAATAAACACGTGAAATAACATTCAATGATCAAACCACAATATGAAATGGGAAAAAATGACTAAGAATTGATCTTTTTTTCCATTTCATATTGTGGTTTGATCACTGATATATATATATATTGATATATATATATATATATTGATAAAAAGTATCGACCATGAAGTAGAAACAAAAAAAATTTTTATCTGGATTCGGTCAGTTCTTCAGGTTCAAATTAAACCCTCATTGCCAACTTTCAAGTTTTTAATTAAAAACTTTTTCATAGGCAGAAGTATAAAGTTTTCAGACAGAAAAACTAAAGTATTACATTAGAGATTTTTTTTAAAAAGAAAATTTTCGAATTTCAACAAGTGACTAGTTATGAATAAATACGTGACACTGGAATATGACACTTTTGTTTTAACGAGACAGTTGTTGTTGAAATTCAAAAATTAATTTCTTTTTAAAAAAACATTCTCTAATGTAATGCTTAAGTTTTTTTGTTTCAACATTTTATACCTCTGCATATGAAAAATGTTTTAAATAAAAATCAAAACACGTCGTCAATGAGAGTTTATTTTGAACTTGAAAAACTGACCGACA
Source organism: Hermatobates lingyangjiaoensis (assembly GCA_026182355.1). Classification (NCBI taxonomy): domain Eukaryota; kingdom Metazoa; phylum Arthropoda; class Insecta; order Hemiptera; family Hermatobatidae; genus Hermatobates; species Hermatobates lingyangjiaoensis. The sequence continues at coordinate 225,307 of JAPFBL010000311.1, read as the reverse complement.
ACTGATTGAAATTTTATTTATATATAAATTACAAATCAATACCAAATATTCAAAAAACAGGAACTTTCTTAACTATTTGGTTTAACCTAAGCCAAAAAACTTTCTTAACCAGAAAATTTAGAAACACATGAATTGACTTAGTCAATGCATTGAAAGCAAAAGGAAAACCAATAATAACACATATATAGTTAAATTAACACGTGTCATCTCCAAAGAGTCAATACCCATGAACATCACCTTCTTATTGTTTTAAACCAATTAGCTTAAGTATTTATTGAACCATTTTTTCAACCCTAGTGTTAAAAAAAAAGAAAGAATGAAGAATCACAGGAACTAAATTATATCTACAAAGCAAAATTAATATCCAATAGTTTTTCATTCACATTACTATGAAAATTTTACAGATACAGTCAGAAAAAATGAAATTCAGAAAGATTTGTACAAAATTTTTGTTAATATTTTTGTTTACCAAGTTAACTTAATGTATTATATTAAAGTTTTCATTATCTACAACTAATATATAAAAATAGTTACAGTCAATTATATACAAAATGTTCAAACTAGAAGTACCTAAAAACTATACATATGTTAGAAAGAGATATGTCGAAGTAAATAACACTTTATTTATCATATATATATATACAAAATTAAATTTTCATAATCAACATTTCAAGAATAATGAATTTAACTCAATAAAGTAGCTTTTCAAATATCACAAATGTATGTCAATATATCTTATTATTTGTTGGAACAAGTTTATTTAGACTATAACCGCAATAATTTTCTTAAGATAGATATTTACAAAGAATATATTTTTTTTTTCAATTTACTAGTTTACAGAGTAAAATTTATTTTGAATGAAAAAAGTTTTCTTAATTTTATATTCACATAGTATACAAAGATTGCTGTTTTTGTTTTTAAGCAGTAATTACAAGGTATAACAAATATAAAAGTAGAATTATTATATATGTTTTTTCTTTAAAAGATCTGTATTCTTTTTGATTATATTTATATTTCCTATAAAATAATTATATAGTTTTAATTGGAATAAATCTTGCAAAATAAGTTTGGTGATACCGAGAGTAAGTAAATCTGTTGTACCTTGGATGTGATTTCATATGCGCGGCTTAAATCGTATTCTATCCTTCTTCAAGAGTATGTTAACCGTCTTCAGTGTTTTATTTTCATTGTTTATATAACTTTCTGGTTTTTTTAGATAATTATGTTACTATTTTGATTGGTCTCATATATCGCATATTTTATATTATAAATATATAATTAGTGGTCTGTCTAATTATATATTTTATATTATAAATATATAATTAGTGGTCTGTCTAATTATTCACACTACAGGTATAGCCTCTAGTGTGCCTACAATCCCCCCCGATGTGCCTTCACCTTGTCGTGGTGGGGGGGCTTAACATGCATGGGTTGTTTCCTCAAGGCATGAACTAAGAAAGGCACAACTGTCCGACGTCTTTTTCAAGACTTTCTCTTTGGTGTAGTTTATGTCTCTGGTCAGAGTCCGTGGGTAGAAAGTCCTACCGATTCTACTCTGGCCTGTAGGATTGCCCGACCCTTCGGTCTTGTACTGTTAACACATGTCTTTTTCAAGAGACAGGTGCTCTTATGTTTTTTCAGGAAGCATATAACTTTTAATTTTTGTTAAGTGGGACTCTTTGAGTTAATTTTTTTGAGGTAGTATAGCAGAAAATGAGTCAAAAAGAAGGTACGTCTTGATAGCTTAGTTGCAGTCAGTACGTTAGGTTAGGTTAGGTTGCAGTTTCTGTATTACGAGAGAACATGTATAGGCCAATGATCAGCCCTTTATGATATGACACAATGAACATTCTACATTGGAAGTCCTGAATTTCGCCTAGCTCAAGTGTATTTAAAGTAAAGATCTTTAACGAGTACCTGACATGTTACTCGTATACAGTCCACTCAGTCGCATACTTGTTCGTGAGCTGAGTTTTTCTTCTTCCGGCTTGCGCTTATCTTCCTTAAAACTTTTTCTCGTCTTTACCATATACCATATACCATACGGTAACTTCGGCTGACTATCAGACCTAAGACCCTAAGGTGGACTTATGTTGGCTTGGCCTGTCACAAAGTGGTTAACGTTTAGACGCTTCTCCTTCTCTCTCTCTCTCTCTCTCTCTCTCTTCTCTCTCTCTACCTTTTCCTGTATCTCTGACTCTTCCTCTTACTTCTTTCTTATATATCTCAACTCTCTATTAGCCATTATTCTTGTTTTCTCTCTCTCCATTTCTGAACTATAATTCTTTTGATCTCTTTTACCAAGTACTGATCTCAACCATCATACTTATGTTTATAGCTTTTTTGTAGTAAATCGTGTAAACCCACCTCCGCAAGGTCCACCTTGGGAACTTCACGAGGACTTTCTAATGACTTGGCGAAAAGGCTCCACGTTAAAATACATAAACCTATCCTACTTTATCATGATATGTCCGAAACGCCTAGCTACGAGCTACTCGTACATTATTAAATCAAAACAGATATGCCTAAAAATGAAATCCAAGCGAAAAAAGAGGTCTTTGTTTCTTACAGGTAGGGGTAAAGTTTTGTTGTAAAAAAATCTCTTTATCTCGTCACACTAATACCCAAATTACAGCCAATCGAAGGGAAAGACTCCTCTTTTTGCACGTTAGGGTAAAGTTTTGTTGTAAAAAAAAAATATAAACCAATTAGTCCATATTTAATTAAAAAAAGTGTTAAATAATGTAATTAAGTTAGTAATGTTTTTGGCACTTTTCGATCACTTATACAGGCCGCACTCCTAGTGTGAACGCTACTAATCTACTAATAACGACCAATTAATCTTTCCGCTTTACAGATTGGGTCACAGACCTACTACTGCTGAATTACTGTACTATTGTAATTTTGGTGTCAGTAAGTAAATGTCTAGGGGACATGTTAATTCAGTTGTAAACGTATTCGCCTCTGGGCGGTAGTCCGGAATTCAATCACCACTTGACCCTCGATTTATTCACGCGGGAGGTGAATAAATCTGAGTACGTCATCGTCTGAGGTTAAGGTCGTCAGTCCTGACTCCTGTGTAATATCAGGTACTCGTTAAATATCCCTACTCTAAAAACACTTCAGTTAAGCATAATTTAGGACTCCCAATGTAGAATATTCATTGTGTGGTATAACAAAGAGTCAATGTTCGGCCTATGTGTCCTTCCTTGTGGGATTATCACTGCAGCCTAACCTTAACATTAGATTTTATAAATTCTTATGTAAGTTTCATGGAAAGTATTAATTTCATTATATTTATTTATATTATAATAATTAGATTAGTATTTTTTTAATCAGTGTACATTTATATAATTTTCCTATTTTTATAAGGTCTTGAAAATACCCCTTGTTTCTTTAATTAGCGAATACACCTAAAGAATCAACTTCAAATACACCGAAGGAAGTATATAACCCCCGCGGACTCCTCAACTCAACCCATCTCCTAATTTATTCCTCTATTCTGCACTATTAATTTGTTGTGGGTCAACAGCTCTTGTAGAAGGTAAAAATCACTCCCAGGAATGATCAAATTACAATAATTTGAACTGAAAATGCAGAAACTATGCTATATATTGTTTTGATAATTCTTTTTTTATCTGAATACTCTATTTCATTATCCAATATGATTAAACACAAGAAAGGATTGCAGGATTGATATCCTGCGAATGATATTCTTATATTTGAACCTACTTCATAAGCATAAATAAAAACATTTTTAAAACAATAAAAAAAATATGCCTCATAGTAGAAACTCGGTTTTTGATAAATTTTCGGCTCCAAAGTTTAGCTGCCTAGTTTACAATATTTTTTTCATGAACTGTGTATCAATCTGAATATTAATTTTACAAAAACTAGTATTACTTTATTATACAACAAGATAAAACCGGAGCAGAAATTGTTTCCCCTGCTCCAAAGCCACAATTAATACTAATATAATACACAATAGGAGGATTTATAAAAAATCATTTCCTATTTTTATATACTTTGCATTCTGTTCATAATTATTATAATATTTACATTTTAATTAATTGTTAAATCTATAAATTTGATAATAAGTTAGCTTACAGTATAGTCAAGAGTTTTTTTTTAGTAATTTATTTATTTAGTGATCCTCCAATTAGGAATAACATTTTTAATGTAAACAATTTTTAATTTTAAATATATGTCTTACGTTACCTTTTTACACATACTTTACAGTGGAAGACAAATGATTCAACATTAATGTATTTTATGAAGTATTTGTCAATCATTTATATGTTTCCATAATTGAGCCGTTTATTTTGAAAGTGGCCTAATTCCATTTTCCAAAAAAATTTAGCTAGCTATTTAAATAATTACATTTTTACGTTATCTTTACCTTTTGCAGCAAATTGTACAAAATTTATTTAAAATTACTAAGTTTTTTTATAACAAAAATTAGTTGATAAATAAAATGACAATATTTTTAAATTTTGTAAAACGCAAACCCTTAAATATCTCGATTTTAACATAAATGGAATTAGGCCATTTTCAAAATAAGCGGCTCAATTGTTCATCACAGAAAGCTGATTTTTCTTAAAGATTCTAGTTGAAATAAATAAATAAATGAAATTTCCAGACTAAAGTTGACTGGTAGTAGGATAAAGAAGAATGTTTGGTATTTTGATTTACACTCAGCTGTATGAGTTAGACGGAAGGGATGATGATGCTTTGATTTTGGTTTTCATCTCAGGTGAATAGTTCGAGCTGCTCAGATGAGGCAATGAGTGAAGCTGTCGTTTATTAATCGTTGATCGTTCATTCAACTCAACCAAATGATGATGATGATGATGATGACGGTGTTCTAATTCATCTTCTTCGATCCAACTTAATATGATGTCTTTGTGTGCTTTTACATAAAGCCTGAGGAAAAACAAAAGCAAACAGTATTACTACAGCTAAACAGGTTGTTAGGTTAATAATTAAAAGAAAAATCACTTTTTCTTCTTCACTTTACCAGTTTCTTGTAAAGTAAATAAGAAAACTTTTGGAAAGTTTGTAATCTTGTCCATCTTCAAGAGTGAAACTGAGGTTTTAATGGGTAATCCTATATTTACACCTGCTTCTTAATCCTTCCTATTCCATAACCTATCCTACTTCCTGTTGCATGATCATACGAACTTACTAATCAGGGGAAGAGGGGGGAGGGGTTCACCCCGGGCGGCACAAGCCTGAGGGCGGCATTTTAAGCGAGTAAAAATAGAAAATAAAAAAAAATTAAAGTAATAAAAAATCTTAAATTTTATTCCAAAATGAGTTTTTAAGGTCCTAATTGTTCTTATGTTTTATGTGTGCGATACTGTTTTTAAATGTATTTTGCAACTGTAATATTTGCAAATTAAAAATAATTTTATTTTAAATTTTTCAAAACAAGTTTTTTAAAGGGTTGAAAGTTTACTATATTAGTTTGAGTAGCCAGTTAATTCATATTAACAATTTTAGTATGATTTTAATTATATTTTTTTTTAACCATCTTTGGTTTTCTTTTATTACGACACTACTCATATAATATATATATTTTACAATTTTCTGAGACAGATAGTCAACTTCATCTAACCAAAACCCAATTGGATTATTCATAATGAAACATAAAAGAAAAACAAAGAAGAAATCAATAATGAAACAAATAATAAAAACTAAGTAATTAATAATACAGAAGCAAAACAGAAAAATTAAACAACTTAAGAAGTTAAAACAACTTTCTTAAGTTGTTTTATTTTTTCATTTTTCTGTTTTGCTTCTGTATTAGTAATTAATTAGTTTTTATTATTTGTTTCATTATTGATTTCTTTTTCGTTTTCCTTTATGTTTCATTATGAATAATCCAATTGGGTTTTGGTTAGATGAAGTTGACTACCTATCTCAGAAAATTGTAAAATGTACTGCTCACATTGAGTTTATCTCACATAGCTTGAACCTATATATATATATATATATATATATAACAGATTCAATAATACATCGACCGTTTGATAGAATAGGTGTGTTATCTAATCGGGGTTCGGTCAGTTTTCCAGGATAAAACCCCGATTAGAGAACACACCTATATATATATATATATATATATTTCTTGTGTTCTCTAGCTGTAACTTTAATTATATATATTATATATATATATATATACACTTTTTTTCGTTGGAAATACGATCCAAAACGGACAAATATAGTTCAATATAAACAAAGAAACATAGAGAAATCAAAAGAACACACTTACAGTCATAGGAGACTGTAAGTGTGTTCCTATTATATATATATATATATATATAATATATATATATATAATAATATATATATACAATTAAAAGAAACGGTCCAGCGGACTTTTTTAAAATAAAATAAATTCAAAACGAAGGAAACACACAGAAAGACACAGACATAACTCACATCGATATGACGACGATGGTCGAAATATCGATGTGAGTTATGTCTGTGTCTTTCTGTGTGTTTCCTTCGTTTTGAATTTATTTTATATATATATATATATACAAAACTAAAGTTTATCAGGACTCGGTTAGTTCTTCAGGTTCAAATTAAACTCAGGTCAGGTTTAGTGAATTTAGTGAGATTTAGTTGAAGGCCAAATCTCTACCTCTGCTCTTTCTCTAGAGGTGAAAGTTGATATTACAGTTAGAAGTAAGAACCTACTTAAGTATTTGCATATAAAAACAATCATTAAAAGTGAATCTATGAGAGTTTGGATGAATGAAAATGGGAAAGGTCACTGTTATTATCAACAAAAAGATGTGTTATTAGTTAAATACAAGCTCAGCTTTGTGGAAGGTTAGTCGACATAAAAATCACCATATTTGGTGACAAATTTCATTTCTATATTTTGGCATCTGTTGTTTTAAGAGCAGTGCTTCATTTGAGTGACACTAGATTACTCCTGTATTCTTTTCTTTATGTTATAGTGCGTACAGACTAGATGTACTATACACATATCAAACTTTTTTGTGTGTGGAGACGTAATTTTTTGAAATTCCCCAATATCAATAAATAACCCACTTTAAACAGATTGCACAAGTTGTGAAATCAATGACAGTCTCTAGTTATCGGTTTAACCGTCAAGAAGGAGAAAAGAGATAGGGACACTAAGCGCACATGCGAAGCAAGTCTTGTCCTAGTCTTGTAGACGACAGTTAAAATATTGAAAGCGAGTCCTAGTATATATTTTTCACTCGTGTTTCTTTCTGCTTGGAAAGTATAGTTGTAGAAGTATATTTTTTTCATGACTACAAGAAATTCAGGGTTAACAGGAAAAAGAAAAAGTTCTCGAGAACTACTGCTTCTTACTATAAATAGATTTCACATAAACACGTGAAATAACAATCAATGATCAAACCACAATATGAAATGGGAAAACAAGACTAAGATCATTCAACCGTAACAAGCGGTCTTCGTCAGAGTCAAAAACTCAGTTGGGTTTTTGACTCTGACGAAGACCGCTTGTTACGGTTGAAAGATCTTAGTCTTGTTTTCCTATTTCTTATTGTGGTTTGATCATATATGTATAAATAAAAGCCGTCATTCCAAAATGAAATAAACAGATAAAAAGGTTCTGAAACTCTGCGTTGTCCAAAAATTACACTAAAATTTGTATATCTACTCTAACCACATAAAACCAGTATTTAATTTATCTTTGATAAAAACTTAATAAATGGTAAAGTTAAGTAGACACTATCTCTACTTTTTTACCATTTCACCAGTTTGAATAATAATATTAATTACCTGAGAAAGTTCAAATCTCTTGGATGAATGTAATCTGTTTGCGTGGAACAAGTCATTTGCGCTGGTAACTCTTCGTAGCCGATCTGGCTGAAGATCTCTGGAGGGTGCGAAGCAGATCTGAGCAGAGCTGCAGGACATACCCTGGTTTGAGGTAAGTTGGGGTTAGAGTGGGCTGGTAGATTGTATGGATAGACTCCTGAGGAGACGCAATTCGAAAGTGTTGTAGTGGCTGCTAGCTCTTGTAAAGCTTGGATTGCATTTCTAACCTGTATAGGAAGCAAATCACTCATTTACACTTCCATGCATTTGAAAAGCCAGTCTGTGCATATGTGCACCAAAGAGAATTGACGTCCACAGTTTACATAAGAAAGTGATATTTCATTAAGCATATTTAGACGTATCAACGTCTACACCACAGTAGAAACATCAGAAAATGGTTTAGACTTTGATTTTTGTCTCACATGTTTAATATGAAATCTTGTTATTATATATATATATATATATATATATATTAGTATATTTACTAATTGTTACGGGTTTCACAGTCCCCGGTTCGACAAGTGTATTCGTACACTAGGCCTGCTTGCTTCAACGGAGAGTCCTTGGGCTGGTTGTTGTTCCTCATGATTAAGTTTCTTATTGTTGGGCCCTGGTAGTATATGTTGAGTTCTATACGATCTTGGAAGTTGGTACATTTTACATTATTCTGGATGATGTTTTTTAAAAATCACCTTGCTCGAGTTGCTGATAGTGAAGACCAGAAAGTCTCAGCTCGAATTACAAAGAAATTAAACAAACTCTATAAAGGGAAAATTATCCTTCCTCAAGAAAACTCCCACTTTGTTAATCTGTCAAGCCATAACCTAACTGAAAAACAGGAAGAACTTTTATCACTTGGAATCCGTAGCCACTATAAACCCAAATTTGACTTAATTCAGAAAAAACTTGAACTAGAAGTTTTATACAGCTCTATTCTCCGACTTGAGGAACAAAATATAGTGACCACGCAAAGTAGCTTACAGGACCAATTAAGAGCTGAAGCCACCAAGCAAAGAGGATCCAAGCCCAGCCAACTGCTTGACAAAAGCTTACATGAAGCTGCCAAACAACTAAAAAATAACCCGAACTTGATTATCCGACGAGCTGATAAATCCAACACCTTTGTTGTTATGGATCGCTCTGAGTACGACGGGAAACTAGATCAAATATTGAGCGACACTACCAAATTCAAGAAAATAACTAGGAACCCAACTAGTCAACTGAAAACAACTATTAACAAACTGATTATGAAAGCAAACAAAGGAAAAAGTGAAAAACTGCTAAAACCCATCAAAGGAGACTACAGCCCTGGCTATATATACGGTACAGTTAAGATTCATAAACCTGGAAATCAACTTCGACCAATTATCTCTCAAGTAACTAGCCCTACTTACCACGTGTCAAAGGAACTAAACAAGATAATTACACCCTACATGCCGTCGAAATATATGCTGACGTCAACTGATGATTTTTTGGACTTAATTAAAATGAATCCACCGAAAGGAATAGTAGCTTCCTTGGACGTCGAATCTCTTTTTACGAATGTGCCAGTTGAAGAGACCATCAACATAATTTGTGACAGCGTGTATAATAATAGTAGACCTCCCCCACCATTTAGCAGAAATATCATGGAAGAACTTTTGAGAGTAGGCAGCAACCGGCAGCCCCTTCACACATAGCGACGGCACAATGTATCTCCAGACGGATGGCGTGGCCATGGGATCCCCTCTGGGAGTTTCCTTTGCCAACTACTATATGTGCAACCTAGAAAATAAAGTTGTGGAAACTACCCAAGGACAGATATATTGTCGTTATATTGACGACTGCTTTGTCACTATGGAAACACCAGAAAAGCTATCTAAACTTCAGAATATGCTGGAAAATAATTCATGCTTGAAATTTACCATTGATCCTTCTATCCAAAACAAAATTCATTTCCTAGATGTTAAAATAGATTTTTCAACTGACCAAACAGTAACTTCTTTGTATAGGAAAGCATCCAACACTATGTCGTTCCTCAACTACCACAGTGAATGTCCCCTGCGTTATAAGAAAAATACTGTTAAAGCCCTCATCCAAAGAACCTTCAAGATAGCCTCTAATTGGCAGATGTTCCACCAAGACATCGCAACCATCAAACAGGCGCTAATAAATAATGGGTACCCCAATGGATTGTTCGAAGAATTATTACGGCAATACCTGAACAAGAAAAATACTCGAAACGAAGAAACTGAACCTACAGGCACCACGCACAAAATATATTACAAAAATCAATTCAGTGACCACTATAAAACAGACGAGAGGATTTTAAAAAACATCATCCAGAATAATGTAAAATGTACCAACCCCCAAGATCGTATAGAACTCAACATATACTACCAGGGCCCAACAATAAGAAACTTAATCATGAGGAACAACAACCAGCCCAAGGACTCTCCGTTGAAGCAAGCAGGCCTAGTGTACGAATACACTTGTCGAACCGGGGACTGTGAAACCCGTAACAATTCGTACATTGGCATGACTACTACTTCCCTATCACGGAGACTTACTATGCACTTAGCCGGAGGTGCTCCTCGAAACCATGCTGAATCTATTCATAAAACCAGTATTCGAAGGGAAGACCTTGTTAATAATACAACAATCATACTAAAGGAAAAGGATCCACAAAAATTGCTAATTCTGGAAGCCATTTTAATACAGGAAAGGAAACCGACTCTCAACACCCAACTTAATAGTAGTAGCAGGGTGCTCAAGCTCTTGGCCCCGATAACTTCATCTGCTGGCCACCAGATAACAGTACCTGCATAACCATGCCCTCTCCATCCCTACAACCAGCCAATCAGAAACTGAATACCGAAACCCACCATTAGACCACTCGTAGCTGATCAACAACTGCAGTAAATACCAACAACTCAGCAAAGAACCTCATTATCCAGAAGATGACTGACGAGCAGTCGAAACATGTAGATAGTAGTGATAATAGTAGTAGTGATAATAGTAGTAGTAGTAATAGTAATAGTACTAGTTGTGACTGTTGTAACAATAGTAAAATTAGTGGAAATGCAAGATGTAAAGACAATGGAACCATTGGTAATGTTCTATTCAATTTAGATGTTTGTACAAGAAGATTATTCAGATCCCTTGAGAAATACACAAGGAAACTAATCAACCGTAAATATGGCGTATTATTTAATCAAACCTGTATATATATATATTAATATATATATATATATATAATATATAATAAATATATAATATATATATATCGAGAGAGAGAGAGAGAGAGAGAGAGTGAGAGAGAGAGAGTTAAAACAAGGTAACATACAGGTAGAGACAGGCAATTTTCACTGTAAATTAGTATATTAAACCAATACCAAATTACCCAAAAAATATAAAAACTTTTGGAAAATTAAAATAATTTTTAGATGTCATTATATTTATTTAATCGGTATAAAATACAAATTCAAAAACTTGAAAATAGCACAATATAAAACTGCTGAAGTAAATCAAATTCATCACTCAAATATGGTAAAATAAATTAAAACAAAAACCAATACATTTTTCGATATAAGAATGACAAAATCGTTTCAGAAAAATAAAATACATAAAAAAAACAATGTAATCAATAGTGTTAAAATAATGTCTTAATGTCAAAGTTAAGTCTCAAATCATTAACTGAGAATGCACAGAATCCTAGATCAAGTAATCATATTCTTTTTTCTTTGGTTTATATCACCGAATGGTAAATTATATACATACATACATAATGAACAAATTTAGAGTTAGTTTGGTTTTTAATTTAGGGGGGATTTTTTCCCAGGGGTTTTTTCCTCCGGGGGATTTTTTCGTAGAATCGGAAGCTTCATATTAATATAAAAATCGGTCGTATCTCGTGAATCGGTGTTGTGGTTACCTGAACGGTTTTACTAGTTCATCTTCACGTGTGAAGATGCACAATGTGTGAAACCGATCGGGCGACTACAACACCGATTTACGAGTTTTGTTTTTTTATGTTTACTTACCACTGTTGTACTAACAATATGCAAGAATTAAGAAAACTGTTTGAATATGTGTGAAACGACTGTCCATATAGCTTGTGTTTACATGAATAAAAAACTGTATGATTGTACAAAAAAAATTGAAAATTTGTTTTCAAACCTCGTGACTGAGAGTGGCGACATGACGATGGAGGGATGAAACCTGAGTGTCCAGCTTTTCTTGATCGAGGTCGAGGTTACTTTTCACTTTCCCTCTATCTCCTCTGAAACAGTACAAAACTGATATATTTTTGTTATAGAAGGCGCTAAGGGACCAGGTTATCTCAGTGGTTACTTGCTCTCCTCTGAACTGATAGGACGGGGGTTCGATTTATTCACGCGGGACGTGAATAAATCTGAGCACTTTGTCCCTCGAAGAAGGACGTTAAACCTAATAGAATAATGCTGCCTTCCTGAGAGAAGCGAATAGATTGAGTTAAATTAAAACCTGAAGACGACCTATGTGAGGGCCGAAAGCTTGTGTGCTTGATTAGTTATAGTATTTAAAATTTAGTTATAGAATTTAAAAGCTTAGTTAAAATTTTTGAATTGTATAAAAGTTTTATGAGATTTTCTTGGAGAAAATAATTTAATAAATTTGATATATTTACAATATAAAATGAAATCATTTACGTCATGTAATAATTATCCTTCATTATTGAAAAGAATTTCTATCAGGTCTTACAGCATTTTATAGATTATAATGTTTTAGGAGGCATCTGGTGTGGATTTCTTACTTGTGTCTAGGACTGACAGCATTGTGCATGGGTGACCTTGAAGGTGGAGACACCACAGTGGGCGAGTGGTCTTCTTCAGGAGCATTTTCATCATCTTCACTAATCGAAGGAAGCGTCATTGTAGGCACTCCGTTTGTATCAGATTCCTGAAAACAGAAAATCACATGTTCTTATATAATCTAGTATAAAATGAAATTCCTGTCCTCTTCAGTGAGGACAGTAGGATCATTTAGAAAATATTACCTGATTCATAACTAACGAAACAAGAAATAGAGGAATTCAACATTACCTTAAGTTTTTATATTAGAAAAAAATCTAAAATTATTTCTCTACAGTACTATTATTAGAGTATAAAAGGTGATGAATACTCCATTTCATCATTAGTTGTGCAATCCGTAATTGTGTGGTATTTACTCATTCTGAGGTAAAATGGATAAGCCAACAAAAGTCAAGCTCTAGCAGTCAACCTTTTTTGTCTTCCTGATGATGAACACAAAGTGTTCGAAACGCGTTGAATAAAACTTCATTTGTGTGGAGACTTTTGTTGGTTTATCCATTTTACCTCAGAATGAGTAAATACCACACAATTACGGATTGCACAACTAATGATTTAAAAATGGCCAGTCAAGCCCTAGCAGTCAATCTTTTTTGTCTTTTTGATGATGAACACAAAGTGTTCGAAACGCGTTGAATAAAACTTCATTTGTGTGGAGACTTTTGTTGGTTTATCCATTTTACCTCAGAATGACTCCATTTCATGTAAATTAATTTAGGAATTTAATTTTTGTTTTAGGTCTTGCAGAGGGGACCAGGTTAACCCAGTAGTAACGTTCTCGCTTCTGGACAGGTAGATCCGGGGTTCAATATCTACTCAAGCCCTAGATTCATTCACGCAAGAGGTGAAAAAATCTGGGTACATTGTCCCTCGGAGAGGATGCTAAGCCATTGGTCCCGAGCCTGTAGAACGTCAAGTACTCGTTAAAGTTCCTTACTCTAATTATACGTGAAGTTAGGCAAAATTTAGGAGTCCCAATGTAGTAGAATGCTTTTTGTATGGTAGAAGAAAGGGCTAATGTTCAATCTATGTGTGTGAAGTTGCCACTAGCAACCTAACATAACGTAGAGCTGGCATACTAGTAAGTTTATTGAGTATTCTTAAATGTCACAATAAACATCTCTGACTCAAAAATCATATAAATAACCAAAATATCTATAAAAAATGAAAAACATTTCTAAACATTCGATTCGTGGTCAAAGAAATTGCAAAAAGCTTTTCATGTTTCATTCATATTGTGGTGATTAATTTGCTATACAAATTATTTTGATCTAGATGAAGGGAAAACAGAAACAGTTTGAGCAAGGTGCACTTAGTTTACACTGTGAAATGAATCCACTCAAACAGTTAATTCTTGAACCCCTACACATAAAAGACAAATATCTTATAATTATAATATAAATACGATTTAATGGATATTAAATCGTACAACACTTGTCAGAATTGATTGTACCTATAACAATCTGTATGCTTGGATTCATCTATAGCAAACTATTTATATTTCCATCGATTGATCATTGAATGCATTTTTAAAGATCGTGATATCCGGCACTATATGACCATTATTCAAAGGGGATTCTTTTTTTGAACTAAGAAAACCACCTAGGCTTATTTCTATTGATTTTTGTAACATAGTTAGTTCAATGAATAAGATGAATAATATTTTGAAAAAGAGGAAATACAGTTTCTATACAGTACTATCTGATGATATTTAAAAAGAGATTCTTTGTTTTAACTAAGAAAACCACCTAGGATTATTACTAATGATATTGGGAACATATTTGGTTACCAGTATAGTGAATAACGGATACATTATTTTGAAAACAGAGGAACACAACTTTTAAGGAGGTGATAGTTTTATTTTTCGTTCAGAATGTACCTCAGCCTCGTAACCCTCTCTCAGGTTGTAGGTCAGGTCGTGCTGGATGTCAGTGGCAAACTCCTGCTGGTATTCAGGATACAGCCTAAGCACGTCTATCAAACCCGTGATGTTGACACATTTGAGGTCGCAGTAAGTAAGTGCTTTCACGTCACAACTAGACTTAACTACAACCTCAGAAGCTCCATTTGATCCGAGATATGGACTAATATCACTCCCCACCAAATCTCCTTTGCCTGAAACAAAAAATCATTCAAGACTGTATTTTATAATTTATTTTAAAAGAAAATATAATTTAGTTCTTAACAATAATATAAAAGCATCACTTCACTAATAGGCAACTCTAGGGGGTTAAGTTTGCCCAGTGGCAACCTGCACCTCTGGACTGGTAGATCTAGTTAAATACCCACTCTGGCCTTCCATTTATTCACATTGGAGGGGAATAAATCTGACCAAGTCCCTGGGAGAAGATGATAAACTGTCAGTCCCGAGCCTGTACAATGTCAGGTACTCGTTAAAGATCCCAAGTCAAAATACACTAGAGTTTGGAAAAATGTAGATCTCAATATAGAATCAATGCTCATTGTATGGTATCACAAAGGGCCAATGTGTTTCCTTGTTGAACTGCCACAGGATTGGTAGGTCCGGGGTTCAATACCCACTCTGACCCTTGATTCATTCACACAGTAGGTGAACAAATCTCAGCACATCATCTCTCAACGAGGAAGTTAAGCTAGTAAGACTAACCTATTAGGCTATTCTAAACATAATGTTATTTCTTTCATCACTATGAAATCCTTTTGAATAAGACAAAATAATTTCCATTTTAAATTCAAAAAGTATATTTCATATAAATTTTCCTTTTATTTGCATAAGATACCATAATTTTGTGGTAACAGTAATTAAAATAACATAAATATTCACTAATATGTAATAAAATTAACCTAACTCCTGGTAACCTTTCCTGCGAGAGTTACCAGATGGAACAAACCGTCATACCTCGTTTAAGTTGTCTGACAGGTTTCGGGCATTACCCAAGACAGTTTGTTCAATTTCTAATATTAATCATAATAACCTCAATTGTACTAACAATATGCATGGACTCAACTAAATGGAACCAGGAGCTGACATTGATGTTAACAGCTTAATTTGATTCATTTAACAAACTGTACTCAGGGAAAGTTATTTATTTTCCAACATATGAAATAATTATTGAAATAAAATTTATTTTCATTTAACAAAAATGTTAAAATTTAATTTTAAAAATTAAAAAAACATTTTAACAAATAAAATGTTAATTTATTCACAATGAAAAGTTTAGAAAATTCAGACATTTTTGAATTTCCCACTTTTCTACTCGTTTAAACGTAGATTTTTATTCAGGGAAAGTTATTTATTTTTCAATATATGAAAAAATTATTGAAATAAAATTTATTTTCATTTAATAAAAATTATTCAAAATTAAAATATTAGAAAATTCAGAAATTTTTGAATTTCCTACTTTTCTACTTGCTTAGACGTTGATTTTTATTTCAGGTGTTTACTGTGAAATCTTGTCATGTGCTTTACTCACAAATAAATTGAAAATTTATCTAAAAGGAGTAAAAAAGTTCTAAAAAGAAAATTAGAAATTAAGCACTCAATAAATTTTCATACATGCAATCTAAAATGTTTGGTTGAACCGTCACCAAATGAAGAAAATGATAGGGAATATGTTATATGCTATTTAGTATAATCCTCAATTTTACCTAATATTGCGACAACCATCTCATTTTGAACCACTTCCATTGATCCGTTACATAAGTAATATATTGAGTTGAGAGCATCTCCTTTGTGAACCAAGTACTCTCCCGGAGCGCAGAAGTTGCTTCTTATGTGAAGTGAGAGAAGCTTAAGACATCCTTGTGAAGCTGATTCGAATATAGGCAACTGAAGAATTTCACGATGAATGTGCATTGAAACGTCACCTCTTAGCTCTTCTGGGAACTCTCTGAGAGTCTGTAAGAAAATAATGATGTGAAGCAACATTTAATATTCTATTTTATTGTGTATTTTAGTATTTTATTGCATATTAGAAGACGTGTCTTTGATGAATACATAACAAAAATTCTGGATGATATTATCAGAAATTAAAGAATAGTAGAAAATATCATTAGTACACTACATAACTGTCATTATATCTGGAGTTTCTTTAACCTTTTATAGCTATTCTAGGATACTTCTTATTTACGTTGTTCCTCCGAAAGGATGCAAAGCCATTTGTCTTGAACCTTCACGTTAAAGACCACTACTCTAAATATACTAGAGTTTGGCAAAATGTAGGATTCTCAACAAAGAATGTTCACAGTGTGATGTCACAAGGGCAAATGTTCGGCTTGTGTGTGTTCTGTCATAAGGTTAACCACTGCAACCTAACCTAACCTAACACCACATTATATTTTTGTTTTTTTTTTACTTTAACATTATTGTTAATTTTATATCAATCTTCTTCCATTAAGCTTTATTATTTTTTTGAAAATAGGACGTGCTTGTTTCTGGAGATACAGAGTTCCTCACCAGGTTTGAACTTAATTCTTTCATTTTGGAAGCGATGGAGAAGAGTTCCATCTAGTTCACAGCATCACGGTTCATAAGAGAATAAAAAACATCATGAAAATCAAAGTTCAACATTGAACTAGATACTAAAAGTTATTTCTGTGATACTAAATTAACGAAAGCTCAAGGAAAGCCTCACCATTACCCTTTAGAATCTCATATACGGCTATTTGTACTTTGAAGATTTTGCTAAACATGCAAATTAGCTATTAGCAGCAAAATATTGATGCTGATTCCCAAGCATTGTACTTTGGAGTTTTTATTTTAATACAAGAGACCCTTTAACAAACTAGAGCTTTACTTGAATAATATTTTTATATATAAAAACAACCTAATTCCAGTATTTTACACACCCTAAAGGAAAGAGAATTAGTTTTACTTCAAAAATTATTTTACTATTCATTCAAACAAATTGGTATTTTTAAAACTTTGCTCTGAATGTTTTTTCTTTCACTTTCATCGTATCCAAAAAATATTTTTTTGAGCAACAGTTTCATTGAATTAAACCAAAAAATCTATTTTTTATTATACAAAGCCTTACGATAATACAATAAAATGGAGTTCAAACTTTGTAAAAAGATGTTGGAAAGGGAGAAATGTTTCACGTTAATTTTTTTTTTATAATTTGTGCAAAAAAACATTAGTTAAATTATGTTATTTTTGAATTAAATTGGAACTCGTATATTCAAGTATTCATTATAAAAAGATTATAGTTTGACTCATCATAATATACCATAAACTGGTATATGGTTCTCATTTTCTTCATGCTTGCAAATTAATATAAACATTTTCTGTAATTCACAAAAACATGTTTTTTTGAGAAGTAAGACAAATCTGGTTACCACCCTAGAAGAGGACAGTAAATCAGTCAGTAAGGAACCTATCAAGTACTTAAAGCAACTGCACTGCATCAAGATTTACTATTACAAATATACTATTATTTGGTTATTATGTTTAATATATAAACTTGTCGATTCCCAAATCTTCGGTATTAACAGCAAGCACACACCACTAGAACTACAATTGACCCCAAAAGATGCTTAGGTATAAATCTTTTTCTATTTCATTAAATTTGAACAGTATTAAAAAAATGTATATTCTAACGATGCAGGCATGCTACTTTTCTTTAAGTTAAGTGCAGCTAACATTAAACATTTAAATTCCCTTTTTTCTAAAGATATTTCCATACTTTTTTATCAATAACTAAAATAATACTTTTTGAAGTAGCGACAGTCAAATTGGATTTAAGAGATGAAAGAGCATTAGGCATTACAAATGCATGGCAAAAGTACATTTACAATTGAATTTTGAAAAGTCATACAAGAATACGAAAATATATTCCATTCAAAGAAAGTAGCTTTTCATCTCAATCTGTTTTATGATCAACGTATTTTTATAAATTTTAGTGCTACACAATAAATTTTTTACCGGAGAAATACCGTTTTTTTGTTATTTTTATGATACAGTTAAATCAATTCGAATGTCATAGAATTACTATGAATGAATTGAACTAATTATATACAAAATTTCAAAAATTTGACCAAAAGTCTTCTTCAAACGTTGAGCTGCTCATTAATTCAGTTTTATTATATTTGGAATACGTGATTTCAAAGTTAATGGTTTTATATTTAGTAAAAGTTCCATATATATTCTTTAGTGTTGGTTTATGGGTGGAATGTGTGAGTTCATTTTGTTATTTTAGATATGACCTAGCAACATAATCGGCTTGAATATGCAGCAGATAGCTTATATTCAATGAATATGCATTTCACTTAAGTGAAATTTAACTTCACTTAAGTCTGTAGGAGTAGAGATTTTTAACAAATACCTTATATCGTACAAGCATGGGATGGACAGCTTTATGTTCCCTGTAAGGAAGGTGTGTACACAATTGACTATCTCCCATTTGAAAACTTTGAGTTATGGCCAAGATTTGAGCCTGCAATCTTCAATAATAAATCAAAAGTTCTATTTAAGGAGTCAAAAGGCCAAGGTAGACAAGGAGCTTGCGAGTTCGTCTCTGGACTGGTAGATCCGGGGTTCAATACTAACTCTGGCCCTGGATTTATTCATGCAATACATGAAAAAACTGAGCATTTCGTCCCTAGGAGAGAATGTTAAGCCGTCGTCTCTGAGCTTGTATGATAATCAGGTACTTGTTAAAGATCCCTACTGTAAATATATTGGAATTAGGAAAAATTTAGGACTTTCAAAGTAGAATCTTCATTGTGTGATGTCACAAAGGGTCAATGTTTGGCTTATGGGTGTTTTCTCTTTGAATGGAACCTAACTACAACCAAATCTAATCTAACTCCTCGTAATCTGCTAGCGTTTAGTATTGAAAATTCGAGGTTTGAATTTTCATAATAAACCTAGTTATGAGAGGAGAAAACTTTTCGAGCGTTCATCCTCAGAAAGACCTGAAGTTGTTGGTCCCAAGCCTCTGTATGATGTCAGGTACTCGTTAAAAATCCCTTATCTAATAATTCTGGGTGAGGTAAAACCGAGACTCCTAATATAGAAATAAGCTGGTATTGTGGCTTGGTCAAGACGAAAATATGTGCTAAATAACAAACGAGTAACACATTCTTCTTGTAGAACATATGTGAATTCAAATATGGGACTTCTGACATAGAATTAAACCGGTATGGTATGGTAGTGCGGTCGTAACTAAAAAACAATATGTATCAAAAAACAAACACAACCCACTTTCTACCTCAACAACATAAAGGTGAAAGACAATAATTGAATTCTTGGAGACAAAGAACAACATTTTTATTTTAAATAATGTTTTCTTTTAAAATTTGAATAATGACTAGTCATTTTTTACGGTTAAATGTTATTATCTTATTATATATATTTCTCCATTTTTTTAATGTTTGCAAATATTATTTTAAATCATTGAATTAAATTTGACCTTTGGATAATACAATATATATAGTTCTGACTTGTTTATAATATTGCAGCAAAATATTATTTAAATCATTGCAATAAATTGACAAACTTTGGTAATGCAAAGACTATAGTTTGTTATTCACAAAATATTCATAAACGGTGTGACTATTAATGAATAATATTGCAAACTCTTGGCAATGCAAATAATCTGTGTTATTCACAAAAGAGTTCGCAAGGCACAGGGGGCCCCCAAAGAAGTGGGGTAGACCCTTGGATTATCAAGTTTCTATTAGATACGTCCTCGGCATGTTGTGCAGAGTTCTCTCTGATAAAGACAGTAGGCCAGCTGTGCTTGGAATGGACTGGCCGCAGGCATTTCTGTGTCTTAGTCCATCATGAGGTGTTTAACAGGGTTGGCATCAAAGATAACGTCAGATGAATTCTGGGGTGATTCTTGCTTGACGGGTATCTATTGGCGTTGTCTGAACAATAGAATCTTCACCAGGGTTGTTTAGAGATCAAAAGCTATAAACTAGACTGTAGCTTCTAACAAGTAGGCATGGATCAGTTCTAGTAGGAAATGATCTACAATTCTGGTGTTTACATTCATTTCAGCCATATTTCTTAGATTAAAAGGGTATTTTCAGCAGAGGCAACCAAACTCAAAGGGACAAAAGCAATGTGTATGAAACTGCAAGAACCTATTTACAAAAGAGGAGTCTGAATCTGCAGAGATGGATTGATTTTAATCTTAAAGTGTTTACCTGGTGAATGTCAATGCCGTGATTCAAGGACCACATTGTTTGAAAGTAATCTTCCATTCTCTGTTTAAGCTCCTTCGGTATTTGATTAAGCGTCAGAAAGTCTTTTAAATCTCTCCATTTGCTTTGATACAGCGATCTTCTTGAATACATTCTTTGTATTATTGCTGTCACATTGCCGAAAACAACTGCATGCATAAGAGCTGAAAACAAGAACATAATAATAATAGTCAATAAAAAGTAAAGACAAATTCCATTGAAACAAAGTGGAATGGGCCCCACTGGACTATACTATAAATAAACTTATAACAAAATTCAGGTATAGCTAATTATCTGAATAATAAATTATATATTATTTAAGGAAGCCATTTTTAGATGAACAAAGTTTATTTCAGTTCGGATCACCATATTTCATCACCATAACGAAACTTCATTATATCATTAAATCTACTCATCCAAAGCAAAAATTTGGAGTTAGATTCATAGTCTTAGCAATAAATGCCAGAAGGTTACCATTTTTTCTGAAAAAGTAAGGTGGAAGTAGACAACTGAAAGATATACCAATCTAAAGAAGAAGAAGCTTTTGGTAGAAAAGATATAAAATAGGAGCTGGTTTTTGCTACAACGACTTGAATGGGAGAAGAACAAACTGCCCACTAAATTACAAGAAGTGGAGGGAGTCACAAAGTAGAAGGCAAAAAAACTTTGAACATGAAAATGATAATCCTACAATGTTCTGAAATGTGGAAAAACAAATTCCCCAACTGCCTTGCGTTAGGTAACGGGAGGCATAAAAGCTAAGGGGAAAAAGTTTGAAGGAGAATCCGAGAACAATTAGAAAAGAAAAAAGAGGAACTTAATCGCAGAAGAGTTGAAAAATTGCAGCAGGGAAATGGCGGTAGGACAAACTCCTCCGCCTCCGCCATAATAAGTAGTGGGAATTATATATTAAAATTGTATTTTGATGAAAATCTTTAAATTAAAACTTGATTCTTCTGATGGGAGTTAAAAACGTAAAGTTACAGAAGCCAACATGGAAGAAAAGAAGTAAACACACTTAACATATACTGGTCAAAAGTTTAAGTCAGATGGTGAGTACTGATTGAGGCTCTTCAACTAACGCCTTGTCTTCCTGCGAGGCACTTTGTCTCCTGATGTCGACGATTGTCGAATTATAGAAGCGAGTTATGACAATGTCTATCTGTTATTGATTTCGATAAATATAGCAAAATTTCACATTAAACACGTAAAATAACAATCAACGTCTAAACTACAATAAGAAATGAGAAAAAAGACTAAGATCTTTTAACTGTAACAAGAGGTCTTCGTCAGTTGACTTTGTTTGACTTTGACAAATCAAATTTGACTTTGTCAAAGTCAAATCCCAACTGAAGAAGACCGCTTGTTACGGTTGAAAGATCTTAGTCTTTTTTCTCATTTCTTATTGTTGTTTGTATGTACATAAATAAATATTGATAACAGTATCAACCGTGAAGTAGAAACAAAATAAAATTTATACGTATATATTTCTATTGTTGATTAATAGTAACATTTTCTCGTTATATTTATTTAACTAATATACCAGAAGACACCATTTATATTATGAAATATATCACTCAATTTTAACACTTACCTCCAATAAGCATTGTTATAATACTAAAAACTTTTTCAGCGCTTGTATTCGCTGAAACATTGCCAAATCCAACACTGGTAAGGGAAGAGCAGGTGAAATA
Organism: Hermatobates lingyangjiaoensis; assembly: GCA_026182355.1. NCBI lineage: Eukaryota > Metazoa > Arthropoda > Insecta > Hemiptera > Hermatobatidae > Hermatobates > Hermatobates lingyangjiaoensis. The sequence continues at coordinate 202,788 of JAPFBL010000311.1, read as the reverse complement.
TAGAGCCGTAATGTAGGACTCGGAGTGTGATACGTTATCCACTTCTACTCTTAGCTTTTCTGCAAGAGCATGAATCCAACCTACAACAACCACAATAAAGCATTATATATATATATATATATATATATATATTATGTATTTTTTTTAGGGTTGAGGTCCAATGATTTAAACTAGTCCTTTTGCCGACGTTTCGACATATATTTATGTCATCTTCAGGGTAACAACATGATTGTTTTACAATTAGCACTACTATTACTACTATTTGGTTATTTATTACATTTTAATATGTACAGTAACAAAGAGGAATTTATTGATAAATCAGTTATTTCGACTATGGATTTTTTTTATATATTGACATAAGGATATTGTTATAATTATTCTATTGCTTTTACAAATATTTCATAAGTATAGAGATCACTATTGGATTACCTTGGAAATCATGATATATATATACATATTGATAAAAGTATCGACCGTGGAATAGAAACCCGTTGCGTCTACAACGTGCTTGGTCTCCCTTTCTCTTTTCTCCTGAAGACGGATTACCCGAAAATTTGGGTCTGTAAGTGTGTTTCCTTACTCTGTGTGTTACTCTTCTTGAATTTTGAACTCGTATTGTCTCCAGTTTGGATCGTGTTTCGTTTAATTAAGTGAAATATATATATATATATATATTTTCTATGAGTTGTCCGGGGAAAGGAATATGATTTGTTGCGATGTTGACCAATGGGAGTAGAGTTACAGGTCCATGCGTAAGGTCCCAGTTGCCCGCTGCTCAGCAAAAAGCCTTTGCGTTCTGCCAATAGGTATAGAGGTTGCACAGTCCCTCTGTGTTAAATGATGTTTGGCAGAAAACATTAGCCTCACTTTACAGTGAACTCCTGTTCCCTTTCTATTTTCGATTTTTGTGGTGGTTGGGTGTTGTTGTTGTTTACTATTCTCTGTTACGGATATTGCTAGATTTTTAATTGATACTCTCGGTTGTTTACTGCGAAAAGCTGCCTTCTCTTCATGCAACAGGGGATGAAGATGAAGGCAGCTTTTCGCAGTAAACAACCGAGAGTATCAATTAAAATCTAGCAATATCCGTAACAGAGAAAGTACACAACAACACCCAACCACCACAAAATCGAAAATAGAAAGGGAACAGGAGTTCACTGTAAAGTGAGGCTAATGTTTTCTGCAAACATCATTTAACACAGAGGGACTGTGCAACTCTATACCTATTGGCAGAACGCAAAGGCTTTTTGCTGAGCAGCGGGCAACTGGACCTTACGCATGGACCTGTAACTCTACTCCCATTGGTCAACATCGCAACAAATCATGTATATATTTATACATATATACATATTCCTCATATATACATATATGAGGAAGATTTTGAATAAAACCAAAAGTTTGGTTGAAAGTTTGTTTTTGAAACTAAAAGCCCAAAAGCCCGATTTATATTACTTATATATTGAATGTTTTCCTTATCTCGACCACATATATTTAACACTATTTTTCTTTCTTATCGAGGCTTGGCCTATCTTCAATAATACAACACCTTTAAGCCGACGTTTCGTCTATATTTGTAGACAAATTGTGTCTACAAATATGGACGAAACGTTGGCTTAAAGGTGTTGCATTTTTGAAGATAGACTAAATCTCGATAAAAAAGAAAAATAGTATTACTTAGATATATAATATATATAACAATTAAATGAAACAGCGGTCTTTTAAATAAAAAAAAAGAGTTAAAACGAAGGTAACACACAGATAGACAGTGGCATAACTCATGTCTATATTTCGACGACCGCTATCATCAGGAGTCGAAGGCAGGGCGGCGACGTAAAGAGTCAAGGAAGAAGTCACCGCTCTGCCTTTCTGTGAGACTCTTCGTCTGTGAGGCATATAGAAGTGAGTTATGCCTGTGTCTATCTGTGTGTTATCTTTTTTTTTTTAGCTCTTTAACTCGAATGTTTTTCTTATCTCGAACAAATATATTTAACACTATTTTTCTTTTTAATTGAGGTTTGGTCTAGCTATACCAAACCTCGATAAAAAAGAAAAATAGTGTTAACTCTTTATATAAATATGGCTAAAATAAATCAGGGTTCGGTCAGTCTCCTAGGTTCAAAATAAACTCTTATTCTTAACATTTCAACATTATTTAAATCTTGTTCATAGGCTTAAAAAATCATTAGAGACAAATATTAAAAAATCAACTAAAAGCCGTATAATCTACATACAGGCAATATCAACGTGTGATAGAAATAAGTAAAAATTAACTGTAAACAAGTAAATGAAATTACAGAAGACAGAATATTTGAAACTTAAAAACTATTAATTTTACATTATAACAGTATTAAACAGAAACATGAAATAACGGTGTGAACACAGCGGAATCTTACAGAGTACTAATAATAATTTTCCTTGTATGCAGCATATATATAACGAAGAAACGAATTTTAACTAAACACCATCCAGACAAAATTTATCAGTAAAATTACAAAATTTAACTATCCTTTAATGTAAACCTGTTTTGAAATCAACTTCATACATCTGAATATATACATTATTCAAATTGGCTATGTCACTTATATAATTAATGGGTGCTTGTTACTTTTAAATATAAGCATTTCTAGCGTTTTTCTTCTCTATTCAAAATTTTTTTTCTTTATCCTCAAAAAAAAAATTGACTTTCTATTAATGCATCAAATGCAAAAGACTTTTGAAGTACTTATATCTGTGCTTATTGAAGAAATATTATGATAGAATCGTTCTTTAAGAAGACTCGATAACCGTGAGTATTGGAAACAGATAACTCATTAAGTAATTAAAATTACGAAAATAGTTACTAAAACTGAGACTGTGGGAATTGACATGGATAGTAATAGGATTTTTATTTTTTTTTAAATATGATACTAGGGTAAAAAGTTAATGAAATGGTCTCCACATATAAAAATTTAATGGTATAAACAACGCGTTTCGAACACAAAGTGTTCTTCCTCAGGCATTAACTAAAAAATACAATGACACCACAGAGTTATCTATAGTATACAGTAAATATAGTACAAAATAAAAATAAATTAAGGAAGAGAATACGAACCTAAGGGTGAGTGTCTGTGGTACAACTGACTGGGAATAAGATGGACGTGGGTGAGGGTATGGGGTACATCTGTTTCATATTAGAAGGCAGGTACATTTCATTGTTATTTTTTTTTCCCCTAAAGGTTAGGCTGAGCCTTTACATTTGCTCTAGGACTAAGTGTAGGAAACATATTGAAAATATAACACAGAGAACTATAAGGAAATATAAACAAATATAGGAATATGGAGAAAATAGAACTTTTTTTTTATTTAAATAAATAAAGCCTAACAGTCTAATCTTTAGGAAAAAAAAATGAAATATACCTGCCTTCTAATGTGAAACAGATGTACCCCATACCCTACCCACGTCCATCCTATTCCCAGTCAGTTGTACCACCGACACTCACCCTTAGGTTCGTATTCTCTTCCTTATTTTATTTTATTTTTATTTTCTACTATATTTACTATATACAATAGATAACTCTCTGGTGTCATTGTATTTTTTAGTTAATGCCTGAGGAAGAACACTACGTGTTTGAAACGCGTTGTTTATACCATTAAATTTTTATATGTGGAGACCATTTCATTAACTTTTTACTCTACAATGAGTAAATACCACATAATAAGTGATTACACTACGTTAGAATATGATACTAATTTATCTAATTACATATATTTATTCTAGAACTTTTGAACAATTTTGGCAGAAATATTTTTGTTGATTTTGATAAATATTATTGTCTGTGACATTATATACGATTTAATAATGAATGGGAAACAAACCTAAGTTCCAACTGGGCGGAGAGAGAGCTCTTTCTTTGAGAGCAATGACAAACCAAACACAGGCGAGCCAATGTGCAACAAGCGTAAAGGAAAGCATGAGAAGAGTAAGGATCATAGCGCTGTACTGCGAGTAACGGTCCATTTTCTGAAGCAAGCGAGCCAACCTCAGCAGTCGAGTCAGCTTAAGTAGGTGAATTTGACCATGCTGAAATCAAATCAAAACTGACTTATCAGGTGATCAGAAAAGAGTCTCTACTTCAGGCATGGGCAACCTGCGGCCCGCGGGCCACATGCGGCCCAGCACGTGTTTTTGTGCTGCCCTCGGAGATAATCTGGAGACTATTTAAATACTAAAAATTCTTTTGCTTTTTGGTTATTAGCAAAAACTCACAGAGGCTTTTGGAAGGAAATTACAACTTGAGAGAGAGAGAGAGAGAGAGAGAGAGAGAGAGAGAGAGAGAGAGAGCTCTATAGCAATAAATGTTTTAGTTTTTTTCTTATATGTCGCACTAATCTTTTTAAAATTGTGTTGTTATGATTGTTTGCCATAAAGAAATAAGACGATGAATAATAATTTTCAGTATAAGAACAATAAAAAGTTAAATAATCATTGACACATTAATATAGCGCACAGTATGTATTTCTATATATATATATATATATATAAAAATACATAATACATATAAGCTGTATCTGTCCACATACCTCAGAAATTACCATGCGGCCCGTGGTCTTTTGGAAATTATATAATGCGGCCCCCAGTTCATAAAAGGTTGCCCATGCCTGCTCTACATTAAAGACGTTCTTATTTAGGTTAAATTTACAATAATAGTTATAACAATACAACAACTAATTAGTTTAACAATAATGAAGAATAAAGTTTAAAATCAGAATAATAAAGAATAAAATCAGATATGATTTTATCAGGTAATCAATGAAAGAGTCTTCACTTTAAAGATGTTTCGAACTGGTCGTGTTCTTATTCAGGATACACATATGTTCATAGTGGGAAAGAAAGAAACAGATTACTTCTACAAAGAAATCTGGAGTATTTAAAGAGGAAAAAATATGGTATGGAAGGGAAAACAGGGCCAGTTTACAAACAAAGAAAGTGGGCTTTAGGTTGTTTTAAATTAAGTGTTTAAAGGACAACAAAATGGGAGTGATCAAATAGTCTTAGATCTAGAACAGCTGAAGAAAATATCTTATTTTAAATTGAATTTGAAACTTTCACTGCCTAATACCGTTATTTTAAACATCGTCTACTTCTGTTTTCGAATCTATCACATTTTTTTCCTTAAACACACTACCATATTCTTTTTTTAACCAATAAAGAAATGTATTTCATTCTGCTCCATCATTTCTCTATCTCGTCATTTCTCTGTAAGCAAGAATGAAATCTTCAAATTTTCTTATTTCACATTCTATTTTCTTAAGCCTTTAAATTATAAGTTGATATATAGATATTTATTATATATTATTTATTTATTATATATTATAATAAATAAATGCTTATTTATTATATATTATCCAATTCAGTTATGGGAAAACAGCATTATTGGAAATATTATATTCTGTCCCTGGAGTCCAAAATACAGGATTTCCCAACAAAATATATACACACTTTAAATTATTGTAATACTACAATAATTTATATCATAATCATAACTTTATATCATAACTATATTCATAGTTATGATCGACCGTCATGTTAACTCATCAGAAATGACATTGTGCTGTGGATTATCATCAAAAGGATTAATTCAGTGATTTTTTTAACTCCACTGTGGCTGGTATTGTTTACATGAACCTGCTGCACCTTTCCAAGTACTTTTTCGGTCATTGATCATCGTCAGTAAGAGAATTAGTTAATCTGAAATTTAATTTTTCTACTTAAAAAATCTGTACAACCAAAAGCAAACAATTGAGTTATCAGCTTCTAAAAGATGGGTACATTTTTCCTCCCATTATCAGCAGTATGTAGAACAAAGGGTACTACAGTTTGAGAACAGTTGGTGACAAAACAATAAAATAATGCTTGTTAACTAGTTTACATGGTTATACAAAATTAATTACAATAAACATCTAAATTACAATAATTTAAAGTGTGTATACATTCTTTTGGGATACCTTGTATAATTTAGCACAGTTTATTAGAGTAATGATTTTTGACAAATATCTAATATCGTGTTAACTCTTAATGGACTAAGGAGGGTGTGAAAAAAATAATTATTCTTCTCTTTGAAAAATTTAGAATAATTTAAACACCAAATTACCAGTACAAATAAAAAAAACTGCCATTACTAGACTATGGTTTGATGTAATGAAAGGTACAAATTTAGAGAGATCTTGCTAATGTTCTTTAATAATAACAAATAATTGTTGAAAACTAAATATGTATTCATTTCTCTTAAAATTCTGCAGATTTAAGATATTATTATATTGTTAATCATACATAAGCCCAAAAAACCAGACCAAAATAAGGAGCATACTAGTTAAGTTTGGTGCCCTGTTGGACTTTGTCTTTAATCAGTTACCTACCAACTGGATATGTCATCACGTCTATCATACGGAGTCTACTGGTTCATGTTTAGTATCCCGTTTAAGTTGTTATTCATTAGTTATCCACCAAACGACTATGTTATCATGTTCATCTAATGGATCACAATGGTTAAGCTTACTTTCCTATATATGTTATCTTTCATCCGTTATCGTCTAACCGGACTGAACCTCAAATTCAACAATCAACGAAAAACCTGTCAGATCCTTTCTTAATTCTCTAAGAGACACAACACAGGTTTCTTGGCAAGGAATAGGACATAACAATTGGGTAATACAATATTCCCTGAATCCTTTATACACTAAAGGTTATATGTGTCCTTTACTTTTTTATAAACTCAAATTTTAATTAGAATTTAATCAGTTATCTTTTTACATCTCATTTTAAATAGTGTTCACAAAATTAAAATTGTATTATTTTATAAAACATTTGTCATTAGTAGAAACTGTAATATCGGTTTCCAATAAAATTTGTTTAATTCTACTCATAATTTTATCTCTAAGTAGGTCAAAACATTTAAAATTATATTTCTTTTCTGCCTACAATCCCTATGGTTCTGAAAAGGTTAAAGAATCGGTATCAGTTCGTTTATGAAACGTATAAGACTAGAATTACAAAAAAAAAACATAGGAATTAAATTGATTATACTGGTTACCTCATTGCTGTAGACATCTGATGCATAAAGCAGGTCAAATGGGAGAGCTGCTAATAAGTCCACAATGAACCAACCTTTTAAATAATTGACAGCAATCGAACTTGGCTTAGAAACAACTTCTCCCTTTCTGTTCACATAAGTTGTCCGAAAATTCAATATGATATCTAAAATCAATAACACAATATTATTTTATTTGATTGCAACATAATATCAATATCTTTATGAAACAAAATGATACATTTCTTTTAGTATGAGCCAGCCAATTTCTTAAACATATTTCTCTGATATTCTAACAGTTTCTGTATGCCAGCTATTTTAACAGAAGTATTTTATATAGTTAATATTATTAAAGTAAGTAGAGTATTAGATAAAAAAATAAGAAGACAGACTTACTTTTAATTTCATTACAGCAACATAGTTTTTTTTTCAACTACTGTTAATTGTTATTCATACAAATATATAAATATACTTGGCAATAGATGTATATAAATGTAATTAATAATTGTAATAAAAAAAAAACATTGTCATAAATATATTGCTGCTTGAAGATAATAAATTGTTAAACATAATTCTTTCATATTTTAACTAGAGTACACCTACTAACACCAATAGTTATGGTCTATTAAGTTAGCTTTGAACAGATACGGTTAATAATAAGCCACAGTTTTCTGTGTGGGTTGATATTAATAAAACAAGAATATATCTCAAACCTTTTAGAATTACATAATATTACGAAGTAGTTAGAATCTAGTTTTAAATGTCAGACCAACATAAGGTGTAATATATTAGCACTATAGTTTGATATAATAATAATAAGCAAATTGCTTTCACACTTTTTTTCCATGAAGGGTAACGTACCGTCATGGTTATGGAGTAGAAGTCTGTTTTATACTCACTTTATCTAAAAATTCTTTAAATTACCGAAGATAAAGAGCATCAGCCAAAATTGTGTTGATAATTTTATTGAATAATAGAATATCTCCTGAAAAAGTTTATGACCTTAGGTTTTTTTATATCAATGAAGCAATAGTATGCAACTGGCTCATGATTTATTTTACTTTCCAAATAAACACACAACTTTTCTTACTCATGCCGTATTTTCTTACAACTATTCAAACGTCTGTGAACTCGCAAAATAGCAGTCGATTATTATAGAACTTACATGTCTTTCACAAACTTATTATATGAAGTAATACGGACCAAGAGCAAGGCATTAAGAAAATAATGGCTATCAGGAAGAAGTTGTTCTTCCATATACTCAACACAAATTACAGATAAGTTACACATTGTTTCTACATTTTGGTTTAAAACTCCCCACAGCAGCAAGATATCGTTGATTAAAAAATTTAGCTAGTAAATGACTGAAATATTTTTCATTTTTCTTAAACAAGTCATAGATACTTATGATACTGACCAGGATGTCACGTAATCTTCGACCAAACTAACTAGCTAAACGGTAAAACGCAATGAAGTTTTAACGAATTTTATCAGTTTTTTTATAAAATAATAAATATTCTATGAAGTATGGATCATGACATATTTTTCATATATTATATTATCCACTATAACATAGCGGATTGTTATATTTAATTAATTTCAATTCAAAAGGACGATTAACACTCCAACTTACTGATTCAATAAAATTTAAATATATCCCTGTTATATAATTTCAATATTATCACTATTTAAGGCATAAAAAACAGTTTAGATCGTCTACAAACTTGTCAGCATAAAATTCTGATGAAGATCAAAACTTGGTGAAAGGTTTTTAACCCTAAATGTTGTTTGCTTATTCCAACCTCCTAGGTTATAGGTTTTTACAACTGTAATGTGCCGGATGCAAAAAAAAGTGACTCATTTAATAATTGGTATTAATTTTAGTAATAAAACCAATTACATTATCGGGTAGATTCTAAATCGAAAAACGGACCCTTACAAGAAAAATTAATTTTTCAAGAATATTCTGGTGATGTGGCAGTAATCATATATGCAATAAAAAAACAATAACCTTATCAGTTAGCTTTAGTAAGTATATAGGATAAATTATAATAATTAGGTTTAATTTGGTATTTAGGGTTTATCAATGATAGAATAATATCTCTTAATGGCAACACTGATTCTGGAGCAACGGAGAGGTTACTGCAAGGTTCATTCAAGCTTCTCTTATTGATAACTGTACAGGGCTATTGTTTTAATTATGACTGAACAAAAGTATCCCAGAGATGCTCAAGTAATCATGTCAATACTAAAGGACTTAGGAATTTCTGATTATGAACCTCGAGTCGTTCATCAGCTATTGGAATTCACTCACAGTATAATCCAATGTTCTAATTCAATGTGTGCCCTTTTTTTTAGAGTATTGTTTCATTTGTTATTTAAATATGTTTGTAGGATATATTGCAACCACACTAGATGATGCTCGTGCCATTTCTAATCACTGCAAAAAGAAAGCTATTGAACCTGACGATATTCGCTTAGCTGTGACTATGAGTCTCGATAGACAAAATTTTACTGGACCCCCACCACGAGATGTAAGTTAACAGGAATTTACATTTGAATTTTAATATAAAATAGTTGAAATATTCTTTAGGACATAATTATTAGCCTATTTCGTTATTACAAAGGTTTCCATTTTTCTTGTTTAGTTGTTTTGTTCTTATACAAAGTAATGAAAATTCCAATAACAGAAATTAGTAAGTTCCATGGTAATACGTTGATTAATTTTGTTATTAATTATTTGATGCATTTAATAGAATTGCTTTTAAAAAATAATCTTTGAGACAATACCAGTTATAGTAAAACATTATATTAATTATAAGTTATAGTAAATGTAATATTATAAATCAGTATTTATGGGCTTGAGACAGAAAATATATAATCAGTGTTATTTACAGTTTTGTTTAGATTCTCTTTTTAAATTTCATATTAACATACTTATTAAACTATTCAATCCAAGACTTTCTTGATTGAGTGTAAATGTAAATATTATTAAAGATTATAACTTGAATTATACAATTTCTAATTATGCAAAAATTATTTTCATCTGAGACTATAAATTGTTAAAAGTATTCTATTTAAGAACAGTTTTTGTTGGTTATATTAAATTTCAAATTGTCAAGTCATATCCTTTAAAAATAATTAATATTTATTGTTAGTGTGATATGTCTCCTTGGATCTTTGTACAGAATGAATTTGCCCTGGTGCTAATAGTTTTTAACTTATATTAGTTTTCATTGCTGTAACATTTTATTGAATTATAGTATCAACAAATCTACAGAAAGTAATACAGGCAGTGTGAAACGGATTAAAGTTAAGACAATTTGTTTTGTTATAAAAATGTTAGTAAAAAGTTGAAAGTCATAGTAGGGTAAAAATCTAATGAAATGGTCTCCACATATAAAAATTTTAATGACATAAACAACGTGTTTCGAACACGTAGTGTACTTCCTCAGGCATTAACTAAAAAATACAATGACACCAGAGAGTTATCTATAGTACAAAGTAAATAAGTACAAAAATTAATATAAAATAAAATAAGGCAGAAAGTACGAACATAAGGATGACTGCCTCTGAATAAGACTGACTGGTAATGGAATGGACATGGGTGGGGGTATAGGGTACATCTGTTTCTTATTAGAAGGCAGGTACATTTTTCTTTTCTCTCAGCCTAAAGGCACAGTAACTTTTAAGAGAGAAAAGAAAAATGTACCTGCCTTCTAATAAGAAACAGATGTACCCTATACCCCCACCCATGTCCATTCCATTACCAGTCAGTCTTATTCAGAGGCACTCATCCTTATGTTCGTGCTTTCTGCCTTATTTTATTTTATATTAATTTTTGTACTTATTTACTTTGTTCTCTAGATAACTCTCTGGTGTCATTTTATTTTTTAGTTAATGCCTGAGGAAGAACACTACATGTTCTAAACGCGTTGTTTATACAATTAAATTGTTATATGTGGAGACTATTTCATTAGATTTTTACCCTACAATGAGTAAATACCATATAATAACTGATTGCACTACATTAGAATTAAAAGTCATAGCTCATTTCTGAAGTAAATATTCAAGTTAAATCGTTTATTCAGAAATAATAATAATAATGTCCTTCATGACAACTACCTTCTTTGTATTCAAATTCACAAAATACTATTTAAAAATATGAATAATTTTGTCACATCATTTGCTCTATTTATGAATATTCATTCAATATTTTCACCATCACTCAATACTATGAACTGCAGATGAGTTATTTGTATTTATTTTAACTTTGTCATGATATTTTTTTATGTGTTTTAGGTTCTTTTTGAAGTGGCCAGAGCAAAAAATGAAATACCTTTGCCCCAAGTTAAACCTCATTGTGGAATTAGATTACCTCCGGACAGGCATTGCACTATTTCAGCAAATTTCAAATTGAAATCTAAACATTCTGAAATTAATGTAAGTATTATATCTTTTCTTGTTTGGTGAACTGTTATTTTAGTTGATAGTTCTAATTTAAATCTTAATCAGAAAGTATGTTAAGTTTTGTTAGAAAGAAAATGATACAAATAGGAAAGAGCAGAACATTTTAATATATATTTCCTTGAAAAGTTTGGTATTATTTGTAGTATTTAATAAATTATTAATATTTTGTAAGGATAATCTCTTTGTTATATGAATAAATTCATCCATAAATGTTATAAAATTAACAAATAAAATGAAGTGATTATATTATATATTTAGATGTATGATCAAACCACAATAAGAAATGGGAAAACAAGACTAAGATCTTTCAGTCTGAAAACTGAGTTGGGTTTTTGACTGACGAAGACCGCTTGTTACGGTTGAAAGATCTTAGTCTTGTTTTCCCATTTCTTATTGTGGTTTGATCATTGATTGTTATTTCACGTGTTTATGTGAAAGCTTTTTATTTAGCTGTATATGGAGATTATGATAGTTATACAATCAGTTTATTTGACATATTTCATGAAATAAAATAGTAAGTATAGTGACTAACTACAGTAATCAAGCATACCAAAGTTCTGTTTTGGTTTATACAATCAGTTTATTTGACATATTTCATGAAATAAAATAGTAAGTATAGTGACTAACTACAGTAATCAAGCATACCAAAGTTCTGTTTTGGTTTATACTTCAGTTGTACTCTGTGATATATTTCATGGAATAAAATAGTAAGCATAGTGACTAACTACAGTAATCAAGCATACCAAAGTTCTGTTTTGGTTTATACTTCAGTTGTACTCTGTGATATATTTCATGGAATAAAATAGTAAGCATAGTGACTAACTACAGTAATCAAGCATACCAAAGTTCTGTTTTGGTTTATACTTCAGTTGTACTCTGTGATATATTTCATGAAATAAAATAGTAAGCATAGTGACTAACTACAGTAATCAAGCATACCAAAGTTCTGTTTTGGTTTATACTTCAGTTGTACTCTGTGATATATTTCATGAAATAAAATAGTAAGCATAGTGACTAACTACAGTAATCAAGCATACCAAAGTTCTGTTTTGGTTTATACTTCAGTTGTACTCTGTGATATATTTCATGAAATAAAATAGTAAGCATAGTGACTAACTACAGTAATCAAGCATACCAAAGTTCTGTTTTGGTTTATACTTCAGTTGTACTCTGTGATATATTTCATGAAATAAAATAGTAAGCATAGTGACTAACTACAGTAATCAAGCATACCAAAGTTCTGTTTTGGTTTATACTTCAGTTGTACTCTGTGATATATTTCATGAAATAAAATAGTAAGCATAGTGACTAACTACAGTAATCAAGCATACCAAAGTTCTGTTTTGGTTTATACCTTAGTTGTACTTGTGATAAAGATTTTATGAGCATTTTATGGATGTTTTTGATTCGCCTCTTCTCATGATAATGATTTTTTTTTTCATATTTAAGTTATTTAATATATTTCCTTTAAAGAAAACAGTGCTCCCAAACGGTGAAAAAGTAGTATTTTTTTCAGTTTAATAAAAATCTTAAAAAAATTAATATTAAATGCTTACTACTGTTTTTCAACAATTTTCTGCATTTTTCTAAATTTTATTTTATGTTAAATATGCAGACTTTAATCATGATGCTATAATACAAAGAAAATTTTTCTAATTATAAAATGTCACATATAATACAAAGCAAATGTTACTAATTCTAAAATGTCACATTTATTAACCTTAAAAATGCTGTGAATTTTTCAAATTTAGTTTAGTTATCCGTTTCTCATATATTTTGATTTTGGTCTTAATATTATTACACTCCCAATTATTGGATATTGATATAATATACAATAAATGTATGGTACTCCATGTTTTTTTAATAAACAATCTGAAGAAACACAGTACTTAGGAATTTGTGTTAAAAAATAAAAAAAAATAATCCACTGAAAGTAAAAAGAAACTATTTATATTATTTTCTATAATTGTACAGGCACAGGTGCTAGTAAGCCTTATTTATTCTAGGGGAACATTTTTGATTTCACTTCAGGAATCCATGATGTTGATGATAAAACATCACAGGATTATAATAACATTCCAACATTGTAATCTATTCTTCCGAATTTGTAACTGGAATAAATAATATAAATTATAATGTAATATATAAATATAATTTACAAATAATATATTTGAATTATAATATATGAGCCGTTTTCATTGAAAGTTGTGTAATTTTATTTTGACAAAAAGATCTGTAACGATAAAAATAAGTAAAATTTACTATGAACTTTTTATTTATAAACCTATTTCAAAAATTCAATGAACATTTTAACAGATTTGTTTGGAAAAAGTTTATGAATAATAAATTCCCTAGTAAATTGTATTCATTTTTATCGTTATCTAATTTGTTTGTCATACTGAACTTACAATAATTTAAATGAAAACGGCTCATATAAGTTGATAATATAAATTGTTAAAGTAAAATTTATATTGGGAAGTTGTAATATTTAAAATTCAGTTTTCTTTGGATATCATAGATGCTGGATTAAATGGTCCAGTTTATTTCAGTATCGTTGACGAAAAGAAGGGAATGCAAGTTCTAAATACAGATATTTATCAATATTGGATAACATTCTTATAAAACATATTGTTTAATCAACCTTATCATATAAAATTAGGCCCATTAATTTACAGATTTGTTCTCAGATGTGGTTATTTTTGGTGCTAATTGTTCCTGTTTTTTCAGTGATATTTAATTTTAATTAATAATAATTTTTTTAAAATTAAAAAATTGAAATAGGGCAGTATTGTTTTATATTTAGTTCTAATATTTCCTTGAGTAAAGCGGAGCATTCTAACTGGTGTTTATTTTGAGAGTATACGGAAAACCAGAAAGTTTTCCTCTTTCTTCATCAGAAGTGCAGTTGGTGATATAACCTTAAGATAGATTATTATTTACTAATACCCCACTCTTTGATTTGTACCTTTCAGTGTAATCAATTTGAGGAAAATTTATTATCTTTATATGACTGCCTTTTTTATAATATCCGTATCAACTTGAACAAAGTATGTCATTTTGTTTAAATTTTTACCCTGAGAGAACACATATAGGTCGCAAGCCGGCCCCTTGTGATACCACAAAAGAGAATTGGGGCTATTCTCCCCCGTCCCTGTTCCACTCAAACTACCTCGAGAGAACAATAAATCCAGACAGATCCCTGATACCAGTGGATGCTAAGTTCTCAAGATTGTCAAAGAAGTACTTTCCTACTGCTTCTTTCCTTCTTTGAGCCAACCAGGGCATTGACATAGAAAGTGAAGAACTGTCTCTTCCTCGTATGTCATTTTTTTTTTAATTTTTTCTCTATAAGACATTTTCTACGTGGATTGCATCAATAAATATTAAATATAGACTGAAAAATTAAAACCACAACGTTTTAAGCAAAATAGTATTGTACCATTTACAAAAAATATATTTGTTTACTAATTCTTTGCTAACATTGGCATAAATATTAAATCATGGATTATATCTGTTTTGATTTCCTGCTCATGAACAAGACAGATTAATTTGTGGAACACGATTTATTGTTAGGCAACATCAAAATATGTATTTCCGTTGAAAATTCGACATCGAAATTTTGACCTGATCGAAATACTTTCATTACTCTGTATTTCATATAAAATAAATAAACCACCCACAAATTGTTTTATATATATATAAAATTGTTATATTATGTAGGTATTGGAAATGAAAATAAACGACTTTCCGCCAGCATGACGGATTATTTATCTGTGACCAATGAACAGGTCATTTATCCGAGGTGACTACTGTTGTTCCACGAAGCCCTCACAATCGCGGAACCCAGGGAGGCTACCCCAGTTCGCCTTAGTCAAGAGACGGGTCTGATTATTTATTTATTCTTAACAATCAATGATCAAACCACAATATGAAATGGGAAAAAAAAGACTAAGATCTTTCAAACGTAACAAGGGGTTTTCGTCAGAGTCAAAAACCCAACTGAAACTGACTTGTTATGGTTGAAAGATATTTGTCTTTTTTTCTTATTTCATATTGTGGTTTGTTCATTGATTGTTATTTCACGTGTTTATTGTGAAATCTTGTTAATTATTCTTGTATACTCTTGTATCTTTGTCATAACCTTACTTCACTTGGATACCCAGGCCCTTAAATACCCAATATGACACAGGGATAAAGATAACACTAGTTTATAGTATTCTTATTATGGTATAGTTGTTTAACTTATAGAATTCAGACATAATGAAGTCAAATAATTGATTGATTCCTTACTCCAAAGTACTTCCCTAGATTTTATAATGCTAAAATTGGAACAATACAGAAAAGATTACCTGCTGAGTATGATCTCAGAATAAACATGACACTTAAACTGTTGAATCATTTAAAACTTTTTTTTTACTTATTGTAATAAAAGTTTAAATTAGGTAATATGTTTTAAAAGTAAAATTGGAAATAACTTTCGAATTTTTAGTCAAATCTTATGAAGTTCGATACCTATTTGAGTTAAAATAAAACTAAAATGGGAAAGTGGCGATGGTTATATGTTAGTAGCTGTTTTTTTTGTGTTTTACTGCCTATTCCTGTTAATCGAAGTTCATATCATTTTTATCATACCATACGAGTTTTACGTTCTATAATTTTTACGATATTGAATTCAAAACATTATTCTCGTTGGATTGAAGACTTTAAAATGATAAAGAAATGCTTTTGATTTGACTTGAAGTATCCTTCCATATAAAAGAAATGCTTTTGATTTGACGTGAAGTATCCTTCCATGTTTTGTAATTTCCAACAATCTATACAGTTAGTTTTTCTTCTAATTAAGAACTCTTTTTTTTTGCCAAACTGTAATATGATCTTTTAAACGCTGCCACGAAAATTGAGACGATACTCAAGAATTAATATTAAACATACGACGGTATAATCTACCGTCTCACCTCGTACATTACTGCCGTGAGGTGAGACGGTAGATTATACGTTTAATATTAATAATACTAACCTCTGTGGTAATGATGAAATGCATGATACTCAAGAAGATGTGGTAATAATTTTCTGGGAACATCAAAACATGAAATTTTCGTCAAAAGAGAAAAAAAGTGTTATCTATTTGGTTAAGTGAACATTAACGTGTCTTTAGTAATGTAAATTGTAAATAAAGCACAATTGTTTATTTGAAGGGGAAGATTGGATCTTCGAACTCATTTAACAACCCAGGTTCAGTACGAAATATGGGAAACCCTATAATAAGGAGAACAGCAAATATGACCTCTATACAAAGGGCGCAGAACATGTCGCAAAGTATTGGTCAAATGAACCAACCCATGTCCATCAGGGTTCCAATAATGAAGCCTCAACAATCTCAATCAAGTAAGAATTTTTTTTTTCAAATTTCGTATTGCTTTTTTTTATTTACTCTATTAAAATTTCTGTTCTATTATATACGCTTTCAGAGGTTATAATGGTTATATGCTTGTAGCTGTTTTTTTTTCGTGTTTTACTACCCGTTCCTGTAAGCCAATGTTCATAACATTTTTATCATACCATATTATTTTTACGAGGATATTGAATTTAAAACATCATTCTTGTTTGATTGAAGCTTTTAAAATAAAAAAGAAATGCTATACTTTCTAGTTAACAAAAAATAAAATTCGTTTAAATAGAATATGGAGGCAATAAATAAATTTGTTTTTTCGTAAATTCTTTTTTTTTTAAAGTGATTCTTTTGAGTTAAATGCCAGATGAAAAGAGCAGATGGTTAAAATAATTAGTGTCTTTTAACTAAAATCAGCAACGAATGCCCATATAGAGATCTATCTTGACTACTTCATATCTTTGGCTTAGACCAGGTGGAGGAATGTATGTTTTTTTAGCTTTGGGCAGAAATTCCTGCATGTTTTTCTTAGTCCAATAAAAGTGGTAAACGAACTAACATTAATTTTTATTTTATTCTGGGTATATTTCATAATTTTTATTTTTGTACCGCCCCTAGTGGGGCCATGCAGCTATATTCGCAGGCTGCATTGTCTTATATATATCCACAGGTTGTTTGAACCAGGGGCAAAAAAGACTGACCTTATTTGTAGCTGAGCAGGTATAGTAGGACCTTTGGTCCGGAGTTTGATCAGAAACTCTTAAAATAAGTCGGTACTAAGGGCGGTGGTGGCCCATGGAGGGGTTCTCTCTCCATTCCGCCAACTGAGGTTGGCTGTTGGTTCTCACCCAAGTTAGGCAGACCCTTTTGGTCGCTGTGTGAGAAGCAGTAACTTTTCGAGAGGATGCCTGCCTAGCATACCGGGGAGCTAGAGACCCCAAACTCTTACCAGTGGGAACAGGCCTTGAACTCAGCTGATTGGACTGGACAGCTGGTACTTGCCTGGTAGAGGCTTGGCTCTTGACGGGAGCTCAGAGTGGGTACGATTAGATACCACCCCTTCGAGCCTATTTATGTCAGTATTGTTGGCAGTTAGCCAACGGGAGACCTTAAAGGCTCTCATAACTAGCCCATACAGGTGGCGTTTAGCCAACGTGAAATTTGTAATCTCTCTCTATGAGTCGTTTCACTTAGGTACTAATACTCGTCACAATGACGCCCTGATGGGGTTCGATGAACTATTTGTAGCAAGCCCTGGTCCCGGGGTAACGCTTATTGCCCTCTTCGGGACGACCGAGTTCATAAGAACACTAGGTTGGTCCGAAAACTCTAAGGCACTTCCATAATTGTCAAAAAAAATACCTTTAAGCAAACGTTTCGTCAATATGTGTAGACATCTTCAAAGCTACATCAGTACATTTTTTCATATTATTGTAATTAATTCTGTACTGATGTACCCTGAAGATGTCTAGAAGTATAGACGAAACGTTGTATTAAGGTGTTTTTTGACAATTGTTTGACACGACCGAACCCTGGTAAAAAAAAATGTTGGATATATGTAGACGAGATAAGAGAAATTAAATTTCAGTTTTAAAAATTGCGCAAACAAAACATATCACAGTGGTATGGATGAAAATGGCCTACCCGCGTTTTAGACCGTGACAAAAAAATACCATATTGAAAAACGTGATTTCAAATTAGCAGATATAATTCTTCAAGAAACGCAAAATTCTTGTAATAATAGCTGGCATAAGTTGCCAGTTAAGTTTACTTAGCAAATTTAAGTGGTTCACGAAATGGGTGCAAAACGAAAGACTTAATGTAGTATTATTTCACATTTCTATGTGTTTTTTTGTACCAATGTGGACTACGTAAATAAATGATCCAGTTTGTTTCAGTAAACATGTATTGGGTAGGATTGGCGAAAAGAAGGTAATGCAAATTCTAAACAAAGGACTCTATAACAAATATTCATCAATATTAGATAACATTCTTATCAAACGAATTTCTTAATCCTGATCATTTGAAATTAGTTTCATAAATTTACAGAATTTGTTTTCTGATGTGTACCTTTCTTTTTGATGCTGTGTTTCTTAGTCCAATAAAAGTTATAAACAAACTAAAATTTATTTTTATTTTATTATTATAAGTATATATATTATTTTATTATTACTAATATATCTTATTATTTTAAATTCAGTTTTTCATTGTTTATCTTATCGAGGTTTGGTCCAGCGTCAAGCAATTCTAAAAAAAAACACTTTTGGTCTACATTTCTAGTCATCTTCAGGAAAACAAATAAGTTATAATGGTTCATCAATTGTTGGGTTCATAATTAAATATATTAATGTAGTATACTTGACCATGTGTTTTGTACTAATGTCCACTAGGTACCTAGGTTCAGGAGAAAGAGGTATTTTAGAAGTTAGATAGTGGGAACGATATTTAAATTAAAGTAACAGGAATGAAATCGATATGGATGGAGCAGTCACCTAATATTCGCGAAAGTTAATGAATCTGAAAAGACTGATATGCAGCACGGTTATTTATGTTTAACAGAAAGAAAATTACACAAATAAACAAGAAATTAAAAGAAGTAAATATCTATATATAAAGTTCGTGAGCTTGTTTGTTTGTTTGTTTACCCATTTCCCGTGGAGATAGAGACCTGAAATTAAATGTATATTATTTATTAGCTGAATAATGTTAAAAAAAAGAAAATTATCACTATATTCTTAAAATTGGAGCCAGGGTATCAAGTGTCTTGCGTGCTTGCCGATGACAGAAGTGCAAATGTATTATAAATAAAGGTGACAAATATATAATAAACTACTACATTAGAAGTTAAAAATGAATAATTTTGCAAACAAACTTGAACACAACTGTCAGATAAAATACGAATGTTCTAAGGTAATATTACAAAGACACATTCCTTTTATTAATGTTATTTTATGTTAGGTAAATAAATTACATATTTCAATTTACAAGCTTTGTTTGTTTTAAATATATTTCATTGTGGACATAACTTGAATTGATGTTTTATTTATTTATATAATAAAATAAATGTTTTTTTTATTTTTAAATGATTTTTATTTTGCTAAATATACTTACTGTGTATATATCTTGAATCATTTTAAAAATACTATATCAAAAGCTTGGCCCATATAAGAATCTGTTTCCGTGCCTTAATAACAAGAAACAACAATTAAAATTATCTCTGTCAATCATGTTCAGTGAATTAATTTCAATAACTATTGTTATAATTTCTGAGTGACACAAAGGGTTACGGGTAGTCTAGTAAATATTATAATGGATGAAAATTGGACCGAAATGAAATATAAATAGAGTGGAAAAACCAGTAAAAATAAAACAGATTACACGTAAGAAATAAGGCTTATGGTAACAAACTAACGCATACTTAAAAGATCGGCAACAACTTCCACCAATATAATGCTGCAAAAGATGACTTTTGATGTCCTGATGAAGATCAGTGCCTCTTCGATCTTCCGAGGAGGCACTGATTCAACTACTCAGAGTCTATAGTGCACCTTGCTTGAATCCCAAAAAATCAGTCATAAATTTTTCCCCCTGAATGTCATTTCGTATATATTTATTTCATTATATTGTTTATTTCTTAAATTGTATTTTTGTTTGTGTTTTTACGTGTATATTGTTTCCTGTTTTATATTTACTTTTTACTAATTTCACTGGTTAACATTTTTGTGGTCCTAATATTAATTTTTAATCTAAGCTTATGAGGTAAAATGGATAAACAAACAAAAGTCTCCAAACAAATGAAGTTTTATTCAACAACAACGCGTTTCCAAAACTTTGTGTTCTTCATCAGGAAGACACCAAAGGATGTGGTTCTAAATGGTTGGTCCAATGAAAACAACTCTGGACTAGTGTGGAGACACTTCATTTGTGTGGAGACTTTTGTTTGTTTATCCATTTTACCTCAGAATGAGTAAATACCACACAATTACGGATTGACCAACTAAGTATCTAAGCTTTTGTGTTACTATCACTTTCTTGATTCTTAAATAGACTTTTGTCATACTTATTCTTTGATCGGGTATGCATGGAGTTGCAAGTTGGTTGGCAACCTTCGATTTGCCTGCTTAATAGATCTTCCCTCTCATTTTTCTGGTCGATCTACTGAAAATTGTAGATTTTTATTTTATCTCAGAATGAGTAAATACCACACAATTACGGATTGCACAACTAATGATTTTTATTTTACTTATCTGCTGTATTGTAGTATAGTATGTGTTTGTTTGGTGTATTTTTTTTTTTAAATAAAGAAATAATTCAAAGAAAATATATTTATAAAATAAAATTGAAAGCATATCAAAATAAAATTAGACAAAAATAAAACATTAAGGAAGTAAATAAATACCAGTTATTAAAGAAGAATTCTAGAAGAAAAAAAATGATAGAAAATTACACACAAGAAGTATGTCTGCTAGCGACAAACATAAAAAGGGTTAAAAGTAAAACTAGTTCTCAATGCGAAGTACAAACGTGAAACATTTTACGAGAGGAGAAAACAGAAGGAGGAACTTGAGGACAGGCAAAGAAAACATAAGCAAATTAGCATTGATAAGCACTTAATCCTACACTAAGGTAAGGATTTGGTTTCAAATCTTAATTCACCTAACTGGAGGAATACCTGGAGAAGGAAAGCCTGTTTTTAATTGATTATCTTTGACATGTTCTTATATAAATAAAACATCTATTTTAGGGGAAAGAACCCATAATATAGTGGCCGATGGATATTTAAAAACTATGATTTCCCTATGCTTATATAGCAATAATACAGCAAGGGAAACAAGACAGTGTTAAATGAGTATTTTATAAATAATACATATTAATAGTACAGTTTACAGGTATATTAGTAAATTCACTACAAAAATATAATTTAAAATAAAAAAATGCATGTAAAGGTACGATTTATATTCAATGAACACAAAACATAAGTGACTGTGATACCTCTTAATTTCATTATTTGTATTTTTATATGTGGACATCGGCCCATCTATGTTTTCTATTGCATAACATATCCATCCATATTTCATATAATATAACAACTTTTTAATTATATAATATAAAAAGATCCATGTTTTCTATAGAATAAAATCACTGGAATCAAGAAAATCACCTTTCTTGAGTTTTGACCACCTTATATGAGTTTGGATCTCAATCAGATATCCACCTTATAAGAATTTCACCTTAAAGGAATTCACCCTACTGGAGACGTAGATGTATAAGTATATTCATATATTAGGTTATTATATACATATTATTGAATCTGTTATATATATTCATATATAAAAAGATTTCACATAAACACGTGAAATAACAATCAATGATCAAACCACAATAAGAAATGGGAAAACAAGACTAAGATCTTTCAACCGTAACAAGCGGTCTTCGTCAGAGTCAAAAACCCAACTCAGTTGGTTTTTGACTCTGACGAAGACCGCTTGTTACGGTTGAAAGATCTTATTCTTGTTTTCCCATTTCTCATTGTGGTTTGATCATTGATATTCATGTATATAACTAAGAAAGGTAAATTGGGATGGGGTCAATCAATTTCTTCCACTTCCAATCAAACTGTCATTGCCGACGTTTTGATTTTATTCAAAATCTTTTTCAAAGGCCTTTGGATTTTTATTAGAGTATTGGGGGATGAAGAATTGGGTTCAAATTGTAAAGGATATTCAAGGAACAAAGAACAAGAAACTACTACTGTTTATGACAGCAAGCGAAAACGAGGCTGTGCACTAGGAAAATGACTTCTTGAGGTTATTCTTAAATAGTTTAGATTCTGTACAGTCCATTTTTTTAGTTGGAGTAGTGGTCTTTTTTGTTTTTTTAAAAAAAACGGCCTTGAGTGTGTTGTAAATAAATATAACAAAAATGTTGAGTAACTAAATATTAAAACAAATATATAAAATGCAGATAACACAAGTTACCATTTTTAGCTAGTTTTTGGGTACCGTCTAGTGGAAAATTGTCATATATTATCCATCAACAGAGGTGACCTTGCCAGTAATAAAAGGAAATCCAGTCATTTTTCAAAATCAAACATCTTTCTAAATCAGCTGTTCGATAAAGCAAAAACTATATTATCTTGTTTCTTTGTCCGTTCTCAAATGACACAAGGCCCATTATCTTTCTGGGCTCAGGTTCCAGTTTCTTTTGTTTTTATTAATATTAATATTAGGTTTTTGTTTCCTTTTTTATTCGTGATTGCCTTCAGACTTATAGAAGATTTGTGCCTTCTATTCTTAGCTTATTTGTTATATTCTTGCCATTTTTATCATGAGGGAGTCATATTACCAAATTGATTCTGCGTTCCTTTTATGGAGTTTATTTTATTTTTTGATATTTTGTTTGGTATTTCGTTTAAAATCAGATTTGATTTAATAAAAATAGAAATATAAGAGGGGTTTAAAATTTAACTGCCGAATTTTGTCTTATGAGAACAAGAATATCTTGGTTTTTCTTAGAATGAATTATTAACTATTAGCTCGGTGGGTCGATAATGCTGGTAAACGATGACAAATTTGTGAGTAGAATCGTGTTACAGTGTGTTGTTATGAATTGCGTGAAATTAGGTGACATGTACAGACAGGAAGCTTTTATAAAATTATTTCGTGATAATATGCTTAGATACAGATAAGTAGGGTGATATTTACTGTACAGACTGTTTAAATAAGTTTACCGCTGGTCCTTTTCGGTTGGGAACGCTCATCGCCTTTGGTGTTGGTTCTGTGATCATTCGGTGGGTAAGTTCATTATAACGTGTTGAAGACATGCATATTGGTGTTATTTCTGTGATCATTCGGTGAGTAAGTTCATTATAATGTGTTGAAGACATGCACATTGGTGTTGTTTCTGTGATCATTCGGTGAGTAAGTTCATTATAATGTGTTGAAGACATGCATATTGGTGTTGTTTCTGTGATCATTCGGTGAGTAAGTTCATTATAATTTGTTGAAGACCTTGGAACACGATAATTTAGTAGAACTTAATTTTCCTGATTGATAGTATACTTTGGTGCCGAGGCTATTGTCTGAGAATGCGTCATATTCTTAAAGAGTTAAATGAAAGTTTTGACATTTAACCATGCTTGATTCTCAATTGTATAATCCTTCAATACAGAAATAGAAATTTTCAAATATGTGAAAGAAGTGATGTGATACATACATTTTTCAGTCCCAAACAATTTGTAGGGAAGGATTGGAGAGGTTCATTTATAGGCCAACTCACGGTCAGTATGTTGTAGGGTAAAAGTCCTATCACTTTATGCGTTTTTTTTTACCGATATGAAACTATTAAAAGTAAGTATTTACTACTGTCTTGAAAATCTGCATGGCATTTTCAAGAAAGAACTACTTGGTTTGATTACCTGTTGGATTTATTACTGTGCACTTCAGGCTTTCAACTATACCAAACTATAAAGCCCGGTGTATTTTACCTGGTTCTCTTTTGTCGTGTCAAAAATGTATCCCAATCTCAACGGTTAACTGGAAGACGACAAGAACGTGTCCATGCTGGACCTCTGTGAGGTGAGTGTCCATGTTTTGATTTAGTCTAACGTAGTTTGGCCTTTGGTCAATCATGGATAAAGTAAACCGGAATGATGTTTTTTCTTTAAGTTGGTGTTCTTCTTATAACACAGGAGTTGTTCCATTCTCAATGTAAAATTAGAAATAGACAGTCTTTATAATTCGACTAAGGTTGTCTTGGTGAATGTGTTGCACGAGTCACATCAAATATTTAACAATCTTTAATGATATCCTATTTATTTTCTGGTTGTTGTTGGGAGTTCACTGATAATAGTCTTTTTCTTTGCCAACAATTTTAATTTATCACCATGTAAACTAACCTTCTGGTTATTGCAGAGAAACCTGTTTTTGTTACCTAGTGATTTGATCATTATATAAAATATTTGGAGAGGTGCATATATAGGCCAACTCACGGTCAGTAAGTTGTAGGGTAAAAGTCCTATCACTTTATACGTTTTTTTTTACCGAGATGAAGCTATTAACAGTATTTACTACTGTCTTGAAAATCTGATGGCATTTTCAAGAAAGAACTACTTGATTTTATATAGCGCAATCGTAACATGATCGATAAGAACGCAGGTGTCATATACGTTTTAGAGTTTTCCCGCTGACACCACAGCCAGCTTCCCAACCAAACCTCTCCCATCCTTCAACCTTTAGTCTCACCCTGGTACCTTCTGCACTCCCTCTAACGCTACACTGTTCATGGAGTTCAGTCCTCTCTCCAAGTGATTTCCACCTGTTTGGACTTCAACAGAATTTAACAGAGACCTACAATAATCTTTTCCATCTCTCACTAAAATATTGCTGGATTAGAAATAGATTCCAAATCTTTGGTTCTAATGGCAATAACACTAATAATTAAAAACCTTACCAGGGGGTATTGCTTTTAGTTTACCAAACCAGGATACATTCCAGTACCTTTTCTTTTTCGTAAGGCGCGTTTAACACTGAAAATTTTACAAACCTAAACTTGTCCTAGAAAGAACAATACTACTTACTAATATCTTCTGAATTAATAATTGTTAAAATGATAATCTTCGGAACTAACAATATAAGCTTGTTACATATTTTTTTTTAAATGATGATAACTTATCTTTGTTTCAGTCCAAATGAACAAACCAACCCTTGCCAACACTAGTCAAGGCCAAATTCAAGTACATGTCTTACCATCCGACATGGCCCTTGAAGAGGTCAAAACAGAACCTATGGACATAGAGGAAACTACTATTAAATAGTTATTTTTTTTTTCATTTTACCATACTCTTTATAAGTTGCTATAATAAATAAGTTATAAGTAGTTGTTTATTAATTCATATTTAATATTTCAAACCATGCGACTAACCTAGAGCAGGATTGATAAGTTTTCTTTACAGGAAGTTATACTTTGAAAAAATATACTAATGGCGGGACATTCACTTCGTCTGTAATATATTTGTGAAAGTATTCAAAATAGATGAAATGTGGGCAAATTATACATGGAAATATGAATATGCTTTGAAAAAACTGCAGACTTCACTATCAGCTTTACTATAAAATATATTTTTTTGTAATACTATGTAGCAGTGTTTCCCAAACTTTTTCGAGTGACCGCCTCCTTGGGTCCATAAACCTATAACTCCAACACCCTTGAATAATAATCAGATTCCTAGACAAAATAACCAAATGAGTAACATTTTAATAATTAAATTAAAATAATTACTAATCGAATATTTATTTAGAATCCAATAGATGTATTGTTTTACAGCATATTTATGCAAAAGAATTAATACACAATAAAAGAAACTTAGGTGGGAAAATACTTTTAACATAAAAATGAATTATCAAAACAAATAATTTTAAGAAACTGTTCCCTAGAAGTTTACATGTCGTGTTTTCACTTAAATTTAGAAATTATATTGCATGAACATTTATATGGAAATAGAATCCCCGCTCCTTTTTGCATTACTGCCCCCTGATATCAAAGCACCGCCCACTTTGGGAAACACTGCTATATAGTAAAGTATAAAATACTTTATAAGTAAAAGTATTTTATATAATGTTACTTACTTATTTTATATAATAATTTATATAAGTAAAATTTATAATAAATTATTATAAGTAACATAAACTTATATAAGTATAAGTATATAAGTTATGTAAGTAATTATAAGTAATAATTTATAAGTAAAAGTGTTATCAGCACTTATTTTTAAATAGTAAATCACTTTCATTAATTTATTATTTTATTATGATTACTTTCATTTTGCCAATTAGGGTGAACTTGAATAAGATTATTCGTTTCTTATAGCATTTAAAATGAGAACTCTGAAATCTATCACTAATATCTAACTTGCTCTAGTTCAGGGGTTCTCAATGGAGGTGAAATTCACTCCCAGGGGTGAATTTTGGGTTTTAATTTTACTGGAGGACTAGTAATGGAAAAGTTTATACCTTTTTTTTCTCTTATTTAATTCTTCCTTATGCGCGTGAAAAAGGTTTGATATACAAACAGAAACGTTGACATTTTAGACTTTCATTTGAACTTGGAAAACGAACCATTTGCCAATTTTATTTTATTATATATTACTTGAAGAACTATCGACAGTTTATTTTATTATAAATATAATAAAAAATATTGAACGTGATCTGTGATCATTTTCAGGTTCCAAATAATCTTGGAAAAGTTATTGGATAAAATACTTTAGATTATGTTCTTAAATATTAAACCATTTTGATGGAAACTCATTTTGATATAATTTGGTTGTAATTATGTTTTATATTGGGAGCAATTTATTTTAAGTGCTACATTATTATTTCTGTAGGATCGGCATTTCATTGTTCATTATTTCTAAAATTTCGACTTTCTACTGTCCGTGGTTGATATTTTAAGCAAAATATCAATGTAATCTAATCAAATGAATAACTAAACTTTGTCTACATACAGTAAACGTTTCATGATCAAGCCACAACGTTTTAACAATGTTTGGAAGGCTTGTTTGCGAACTTCAGCTATAATTTTGGATGTAGTCTAGAAATATATATAACCTAGAATTTAGAATATGTATATCTTGTAGTTATATATATTCTAAAACTATATGAACAGGGTGCTTGGATAAGTAAACTATTTTTTTTGTCAAACTCAGGCTTAAATTGTAGATATAAAGTTACCTATATATACCATATATATATATATATATAAACACTAATAACTTCTCGACCGTGTGACAGATATACCACTAAAAAATGATTGATCGGGATGCGGTCGGATTGAAAGTGGAAGAAACTGACCGCATCCCGATCAATCATTTTTTAGTTGTATATATATATATATATATATATATATATATATAAACACGTGAAATAACAATAAATGAGAAACTACAATATGACATGGGAAAACAAGGCTAAGAACTTTTAACCGTAACAAGCGGTCTTCGTCAGAGTCAACAACCTGACTCGAAGACCGCTTGTTACGGTTGAAAGCACTTAGTCTTTTTTTCCTTATTTCATATTGTGTTTTCTCATTTATATATATATATATTCTCTAGCTGTAACTTTAATTATATATATATATATAATATATATATATATATATATATATATATATATATATAATTGTGAAAGTATTCAAAATAGATCAATGTGGGCAAATTATACATGGAAATATGATATATATATATATATATATATATATATATATATATAAAGATTTCACATAAACACGTGAAACAACAATCAATGATCAAACCACAATAAGAAATGGGAAAAACAAGACTAAGATCTTTCAACCGTAACAAGCGGTCTTCGTCAGAGTCAAAAACCCAACTGAACACTAGATGCAGAAAATATCTGGTGAGGAGTTGAGGAGAGTGGGAGGGAAGAGTGGTATTTTAAAAGGGTGAAAGCTCAGGAAAGGACTAATGTCCAGAAAGGGATGTTGAATATATATATATATAGACCTTAAACGACAATAACGAATTCAGAAATGAGACTAAAATCATTCAACTAACTGAAGGTCTTTCTCAGAGTATCACGATGTTATGTGAGTGTAAGAGAAGCAGGACATATTGTGGATGAGGAAGGCAGGAAAAGGAGGAAGGTTGACCCTGGACAGAGTATAGGGAATAAAAATTAGTTCAGGTCTAAAGGAGAGAGCATTATCTACCAGTTGGAGTGAAGACCCTAGACAGCTATTGCTAGAAATCACCATCATTGTCTAGAGTGTAACCACTAGCTCCATCATTCTAACACTCTATTTTTCAGTAGTTTCTTTAACATGAGGGAAAAGAGAAAACACTAGTTTAGTGATGGTTAAATAATTTTTTTTTTTTCAGAAATCGGTACGTTTTCCAGATACTAATCAAACTTATAAAGCCTTCGTTTTTATTTAAATCCATTTTTATGGGTGTACAAAATATAAAAGAAAATACAAATACAACAATTATTGTATTTGTATAGAAAAGAAGCAAAGTTAAAACAAATAAAATGTTACAAATGTAATATTCTCTGTATTAAAAAAAAAGTTATGTTCGGAAAATGTGGAAAATGAAAAAAATGAACTATTATATAAAAGATTTAAAAAAAATAAGTTGATGATTGGAAATTCTATCACATCTGCCCAGATTTGTTGAGTGCAGGAAAAAAGCTATTCAAAACAACGCTACGCACCAACCAAGAAGGTAGCTTTAAAAAATATATTATACTAAAAAAATTAGAAAAATGAAAGTTTAAGCTTAAAATTAAAAAAAAATTACTATACTTAAATAAATAATTAAATTAGGCATATCACTTCTGCAGTTAAGAAACAGCTGTTCCTTTTTAATGTTTATAAAAAGATAGGAACATGTCAAAGCACTAGTTCCTTTATATCTGAGAGATAATCATATTGGGGGGGGGGGGGGGGGATTCCAGTCGAAATAAAACTTCTTTATTATCAGTTTCGAATCGGGAGTAAGTTCATAACGGAATTTCGTGCAAATCAGTATAGTTGCCGCGATTTTTATAAAAAAAAAAAAAATATAGTGTCAGTCAGTTATAGAGTAATGGATTATTAATATAAATTTTTTACCACAATATACCGGGTTTTTTTATTTTAAACTAAAATATCGTTTTATAGAAACTTATATTTTCATAGCTTATTCATCATAAGTAGTGCTTGCTAATTATATTAGAATTGATATTTCAGCTACATTGTTGAGTCATTAAACTAAATAAGAGGAAGTGGTGTTTTGTTACAAATACGGGTGGAATACATGATGTGCTCATCCATCTTAAGCTAGATTGAGTTGGAATGATTGATGACCTCTGCCCACCCTTTAGGCAAGAGCCCATTCAAACAGTAAACACTTTCACAGTAAGGCCAGTCATTATTTTTAGTATTTCTTCGAAACAAAATAAAACTGTACTTTATTCATGGCTTTCATTTATTAAAGAAAAAAACCTATCACTCTTCCTATTTTTTCCTTTGATATATATATATATATATATATAAAAATGAATGTATGTCTGTTTGTTTGTACTCGATTGATTCAAAAAACATACATCCAAACGCCGTGAAAATTTAGGAAATTATTAGGTATATCCCCGGGAAGGTTTGTGTAAAGTTTTTTTTAAAAATCAGAGTTGTGGTTCAGGAATATCCCAAAAATATTATAATAGATAAGGTTTGCTGTATAACCTGTTTGTTTACATGTTGAATTTAATTGGTAATGGCAGCCGCAGGTAGGTTATTCTTTATGATAATACTCGTATTTCCACATGCTTTGTTCAATTGGAAATAACCAGGTACCAGAAATTTTATTATTGTTTTCAGATTGACATTAAAGACAATTATTGTAATTTTATATGGGTTTCTTATTAACTTTAACAAAGCTTTAGCTATTATCAATAGTTTACAATTAACTTTTCATATCTAATTGGTTTAACTTGCTTTAAGCATTAAAGAAAGTTATGCGTTAAATAATAACTTATTCACTTTAAGTATGCATGATAGTATTACGAATAATAATGATATATTTGAACCATTAATTCTAATCTTAAAAGAATAGTTAAAGTATTGTTTAAGTTTAATGGATGTAAGGCTTCTTTATTTATTCCTGATTGATTAATTCGTTTGTTTAAAATATTTAATTATTAGTAATTAGTATCCGGCCCTACACCATATAGGTAAAATGATAAATTATTATATATATCGATAATATCTAACTAGAAGAGGTTTCATTTCTTTGTGTATTGTTCGGCAAAAAATATTCTTTTTATTATTTGTTTAATCTAATCTATCAACTACCAATTGTATTAGACAAAGTGTGCAATTTATAGATATCTATTTAGATTAATTTATATAGATATTTAGATTATATCTTTTTTGCGTAATCTATAATTTTAATTCTGTATTAATTTCGTTTATCTCAAAAAAGTTAAGTCTAACGGAACTATAGAAAATTTAAATTGTTTTCGTTATATGTTATTTATTATTAGAGTTGGAATTAAATTGTTTCCCGGGTAAAGCCGGGTCGGTCAGCTATATACATATATGATGTAATTTTTTGAGGGTTGAGGTCCAATGATTTTAAACTAGTCCTTTTGCCGACGTTTCGACATATATTTATCTCATCTTCAGGGCTACAACATGATTGTTTTACAATTAGCACTACTATTACTACTATTTGGTAATTTATTACATTTTAATATGTACAGTAACAAAGAGGAATTTATTGATAAATCAGTTATTTCGACTATGGATTTTTTTTAGTTATAGTCAAAATAACTGATTTATCATATTAAAATGTAATAAATTACCAAATAGTAGTAATAGTAGTGCTAATTGTAAAACAATAATGTTGTAGCCCTGAAGATGACATAAATATATGTCGAAACGTTGGCAAAAGGACTAGTTTAAAATCATTGGACCTCAACCCTCAAAAAATTACATCATATAAATATTGGGTCAAGAAAACAAATCATGATGTATATATATTTTTTTTCACTTGATAAACGAAAAGACGATCCAAACTGGACACAATAACAGTTCAAAATTGAAGATAGGTAGCACAGAAAAGGGTTACTAGATTACTTAAATGGGTTACTAGCGGATGCGTCTACAACGTGCTTGGTCTCCCTTTCTCTTTTCTCCTGAAGACGGATTACCCGAAAATTTGAGTCTGTAAGTGTGTTTCTTTTACTTTCTGTGCTACCTATCTTCAATTTTGAACTGTTATATATATACAAATTAAATAAGACGATTCGACGAACTAAATAAACTATACTGACAAAAAGAATATACAGAAATGAAACAGAAACTCACTACTATATTTCGATGGCCTGATGACGACTGTGGAGTCGTCTGCTTGCGGAGCGACTCGTTCCATCTTCCAGTTGACGAGGCGATCGAAATATAGTAGTGAGTTTCTGTTTCATTTCTGTGTGTTCTTGTTGTCAATATAATTAATATATATATATATTTGTTACGATGGTGACCAATAGGAGAGTTGTTTGTTGGTCCATGGGTGGGGTTCTTAAAAAGACCTAGTTACCCGCTGCCCAGAGAAGCCTAAATTGTACAACCCCGCTCCATTCCACTATTTAGTTTATTTCAATCGAAACAATATTACATCATTATTTAACTTTTTATACCACTTTTATGTGTTATTAATTTCTAAGTTCTCTATAGTTTGTTTTGTATACTATAACATGCAGGAGGCAGTTATGTTAACCAGGTGTTGACATAGTCAATTGTAAACAATCAAACAGGTGTTTGCATAAAATATTTGTAAGTGGTAATTATTATTTTTTTTCTTAAATAAATAACTACCACTCATTAGTTATGAATTAGTTCTTATTCATAACGAATTGAATCAGTATAAATAACTGATTCAAAAGCTCTTGAACTTTTATGTGTTATTATTTTTAAAATATTTATATTGTTATAATTATATATAACATTTTTCGAATTCATATTATTGTTACTTTACTATAAGTAAAGTATATAATATTAATAATGAAAGAATTCGAGCTCAAGGTTTTGAAGGATTTATATCTTTTGAGGTCCCTAAAGTGCTTTTTGATTTTTTCTTTTACGATGTCTGTGTGTGCGTGGGTCGGGTATCCAAAGTTTGTGGGCACGCTACAAGCCGCACCTGATAGTGAAGTTAATATTTAGAATCTATAGAAATTTTGACCTATTATTTTTGGACAATATTGCATCATAGGAAAGTCATATTTATGGTCAAACAGGGATTTTAGACAATATTTTTTTCTCCAAAAATGCTACCTCTATACTTTTCTGGATCAACGATTTCAAATTTCTTATAACTGATAAAATGTTTATGGCTACAATAAAAAACTGAAATTATTTAATTGTTATCCATAAGTTTGATAATAAACTACCATAATGTGTAGTATAACTTCACCTCGAAAGTCCCATTAAAATAAAACAATAACTGAATTAATTATTATTCAGTTTGATGTTATGACAGTTATAGTAAAGTTGAGGATAACCCAGTCCAGATAATGTAATTGAATTTATGTTTTTTTACTTTTTATATTTGCAGATATTTCTTATTTATCAAAATCAATTTAAATTTTATGGAACTTATTTTTAATTCAATAACTCTGCAATGTCTCTGAACAAGAAATTATTTTACTTTCTTGTTGTAAACCAGAATATACAATATTCAAGGGATATTGATCTACCTTATACCACTCTCATTTAAATTTCTTATAAATATTGTAAAATGCGGGTTTTGAAAGGAAACTATTTTTTTTTTATTGATTATTCATTTTAATGTAAAATAACTTTTAAAACTCAGATAAATTATTGAAATATTTAACAATTATTAGTATAATGATTCTTAAAAAGGTTTCTAATGTTATTTCAAAATAAGTTATAATACTAATTAGTTGAAACAACATTTTAAGAATAAGGAAAAGAAAGAAAAAAAAAAGTTTGTAGTTAATTTGTGTTAAAAGTCGGATCAAAGTTGGGAGTTTCATTAACTAGTTATAAAACACATTACAGCTGTAGTTGAAGTTACTTTGGAACTTGTCTTAGCTTGAGGAGTATTGAAAGAGGAAATAAGCTGTCACGAGGCACCCTCTTAGTTGAATCCGTTTAATACTTGAAGCTCAGTTTATTTTGAAGATTGATTTAAACTGATACACTTATAATGGAAGAAATTGCTTGAATCAAAGTATTTTGTTTGATACATGATAATATCAGTTCTTTATCTCAAACAAGTCAAGGCCAATAAGTAATGTAGTCACAATTGTCAAAACTCTCTGAATATAGGTTGAACAAACTTTTGTCAATTAGTTACTTCTTTTATAGGGGGCCAGGTTAGAGGTGGCCCCTCGTGGGACTGCCACCGTAACCTAAACTAACCTGCTTCTTTTAGAATATATTTATACCCTAACTATTGACCCTTTTTTTTTTATGAAACTACCCTAAATTTGAAGTTAGAATATATTTAAAGGATTTTATCTGATAAATTTATCGGGTTTTTGCTCTCCATATTGTTTAACTTTTAATGTAAAATAGAATGCTTTTATGTGGTTTTGTGACAGAACTAAGATAACAAAGGTAGCAGTTAGTTAAATTAATAACTGCAAATTTAGCTTAATTGTGCTGTGAAATTTATGTTCAAACCTTCATTTAACTCGTTTCAAATATGCAATATTCTCGTTTTTGAGGGAGTTTTCTTGGAACTAAACATTCATTATACAGCAGGTGCAGTGAGTCTTCATTAATTGTAGGGTTCAGAGTTCCTACAATATGAATGCCTTCAACAAGTTGGTAATATGTTACCTAGCTATTTATCATTAATTGTGGTTTTTAATGACTAAATTCATTGCAGAAAGGAGAACAAAGTAATGATAGTGCCAGGCGTTTTCAACCGTGATCGTCTTCAGTAATGCGCAGAATATTTTAAATTTTTACTACTTCATTCAAATTGTAACTGAAGGTATCGTAACTAAATGCTTTAATAGAACCTTTTTGTGAGTCGCAGTTTTATATATTCATTTAGACTCAGTGTTTCCCAAAGTGGGCGGTGCTTTCATATCGGGGGGCGGTAATCAAAAAGGAGCGGGGATTCTATTTCCATAAATTGAAAATGTTCATGCAATATAATTTCTAAATTTAAGTGAAAACACGACATGTAAACTTCTAGGAAACAGTTTCTTAAATTATTTGTTTTGATAATTCATTTAATGTACTCATTAAAAGGTATTTTCTCACCTAAGTTTCTTTTATTGTGTATTAATTCTTTTGCATAAATATGGTATAAAACAGTAGATCTATTGGATTCTAAATAAATATTCGATTAGTAATTATTTTAATTTAATTATTAAAATGTTACTCATTGGGTTATTTTGTCTAGGAATCTGATTATTATTCAAGGGTGTTGAGTTATAGGTCTTGACCCAAGGAGGCGGTCACTCGAAAAAATTTGGGAAGCACTGATTTAGACGAATACTACCAAACAAGCTGTTCCATGATTATTCTTCCATTTTGACCTCTACCTTATTCTGCTACTATTTACCAACATTAGAGAACTAATGTTGTCTAATATAGTATAGCATATAATGAAATCAAACATGCATGACTAAGAGATCATGCCTCTTCTACCCATGAAAGTAGATAACGCTGTATTGATGGTATACAATGGGATCTGATATGCATGACTTAAGATTCATGCCTCTTCTATGTATGTCTAAGAGATCATGCCTCTTCTACCCATGAAAGTAGATAACGCTGTATTGATGGTATACAATGGGATCTGATATGCATGACTAAGAGATTTGCCTCTTCTATGCATGTCTAAGAGATCATGCCTCTTCTATACATAAAACAAACTATCTTAATTCGACTTAAACCCTTTTGTATTTTCAACAAACTAAATATTTTGAATTTCAATAAAAAATAGTTCTATCAATATTAAGTAGTTTTCAGGATTAAATAATTCTTTTGTAATATTCATTGGTTTCACTGTTATTTAACTTATTAAAAAAATACGTCTTTTCATAGTAACTTTCAAGTAAAAAAAAAATTGATTTTTTTATAAATATTTTATTAATATTGATATTTTTAATAAATCAAAGTAAGAAAAAATGACAATAAAAAGTCTCATAATAATATAAAATTGTAGCGTCTCTTTGTTGGCTCCAGGAAATTAGAGATAGGCCTGCATAATCATATATTGTGAAAATATATGAACTAGTACTTGGAAGTGTAATAAGGTATTATCATTCAAACGCCTGTATAGTTGTATGATGCTCACACTTGTGTGGTCTGACTTTGATTGGGAACACTGTTCTACAATCTGGCAACACTGTTTTTTACTATTTTTAAGATAGATTGTATTATTGTTCGTTGAGACCATGTGAGTTGTTACAGACGATAATTGTATTTGATGAGGAGTTACAATTACTACTGAAGATTATAATTGCGTTCTATAGAGAGAGAGGCGTTGAATTTTGTTAATGTGACACCAGATTACACTTGTGTATTTTGTAGTAATTTGCACTTGTCGTTAGTTGAAGAGTGCAATATTGACACTATTTTCTACCATTTTAACAGGTATATGTGAAAACTATAAATAAGTATCGTTATTTATGTAATGACAAACTTTTTAGACTGTATATTTTTTTTATTTTTATTCTACATAGTCATAACAACGTAAATGTAACATTACCAGTGACAATGGTGAAAGAAGTATATACATTTGCACATGGAGGTAGGAGGGAAGAAATAATCCATTAATTATACTTCCTGGCAAGAAAAATAAGTTATAAAAGTTAGATTTAATTTTTAAGTCACTAGAGTAATTCACACCAATAAGTCTCTTGGCCACTTTCTCTTCAGGCGCCTTTGGGGATTTCCTGGGATATTTGTTGAGGAGACGTTTAGGACTAAGGGTTTATTATTGCTAAAAAGATTTTTGTGGAAAGCTTTGTAGCGAGATATTGCCACTTGTTGAACAGTTGAAGTCCTGAGGTCTGAATAGATTGTTTGATAGACTGTATATAGATATAAATCTAAGTTATGAAATAATAAAAAAAAAGGATGACTTCAGAGAAGATCTGAAAACACAGTTAAATATTTATCTTCTACTAATTTTTTCGAATAATTTTCTCTTTTACGTTATTTAAGCCTTTAAAATCTCAGAAATAATAAAAATGTAATATGGTCACTTGTTTTTGACTGCGTATTGGCATTAACTTGTTAGTGATGAACGTAAGAAAGTTAGAATCTAAAATATTATATTAATTTTTATTACTTCAAGATTTAATAATATTACATTAGATTGCACTTTATACCATTGTTGCAATTAAGAACCGAATAAATTATGTTGCAAATTAGTTAATTGAATTACAACTAATTAGTTAATAGTGTAGAAAATTAGGGGCCATGTTAGCACAGTGGTAAACGTTCTCGCCTCTGAACTGATAGGACCGGGGTTCGATCCCCACCTGGCCCTCGATTTATTCATGCAAGAGGTGAATAAATCTGAGCACGTCGTCCCTCGGAGAAGGTCGTTAAACCGTTCGATGTCAGGTACTCGTTAAAGATTCCTATTCTAAATACATTTGACTTAGGCAAAATTTAGGACTCCCACTGTAGAATCAATCTTCATTGTGTGATATCACAAAGGGAAAATGCTTGGGCTACTTGTGTTCCCTTGTGGGACTACCTCTGCAACCTAACCTAACCTAACGTTGAAATTAATCTTTTCTAATTCATGTTTATAACGAGAAACTCATAGATTACTTTATTCATTAGTATGGATTACATTATTTTTTAGTTGATGGTTTAGTTATAACTTGTTTAATACAATCTACCTGTAATTTTTTTTTAATTTTTTTTTGAGTCGTCCGGGAAGCTACATCTTTGACGCTGCTTCTTCAAAGGAAGATTACTTCATCCTTATGATTCTACATTTTAAGTCCCAAATTTTGCTCTAACTCTAGAATATGTAGAGTATGGATTTTTAAACTACATCTTTGACGCTGCTTCTTCAAAGTAAGATTACTTCATCGTAATGATTCTACATTTTAAGTCCTAAATTTTGCCCTAACTCTAGAGTATGTAGAGTAGGGATTTTTAAACTACATCTTTGACGCTGCTTCTTCAAAGGAAGATTACTTCATCCTAATGATTCTACATTTTAAGTCCTAAATTTTGCCCTAACTCTAGAGTATGTAGAGTAGGGATTTTTAAACTACATCTTTGACGCTGCTTCTTCAAAGGAAGATTACTTCATCCTTATGATTCTACATTTTAAGTCCCAAATTTTGCTCTAACTCTAGAATATGTAGAGTAGGGATTTTTAAACTACATCTTTGACGCTGCTTCTTCAAAGTAAGATTACTTCATCGTAATGATTCTACATTTTAAGTCCTAAATTTTGCCCTAACTCTAGAGTATGTAGAGTAGGGATTTTTAAACTACATCTTTGACGCTGCTTCTTCAAAGGAAGATTACTTCATCCTAATGATTCTACATTTTAAGTCCTAAATTTTGCCCTAACTCTAGAGTATGTAGAGTAGGGATTTTTAAACTACATCTTTGACGCTGCTTCTTCAAAGGAAGATTACTTCATCCTTATGATTCTACATTTTAAGTCCCAAATTTTGCTCTAACTCTAGAATATGTAGAGTAGGGATTTTTAAACTACATCTTTGACGCTGCTTCTTCAAAGTAAGATTACTTCATCGTAATGATTCTACATTTTAAGTCCTAAATTTTGCCCTAACTCTAGAGTATGTAGAGTAGGGATTTTTAAACTACATCTTTGACGCTGCTTCTTCAAAGGAAGATTACTTCATCCTAATGATTCTACATTTTAAGTCCTAAATTTTGCCCTAACTCTAGAGTATGTAGAGTAGGGATTTTTAAACTACATCTTTGACGCTGCTTCTTCAAAGGAAGATTACTTCATCCTTATGATTCTACATTTTAAGTCCCAAATTTTGCTCTAACTCTAGAATATGTAGAGTAGGGATTTTTAAACTACATCTTTGACGCTGCTTCTTCAAAGTAAGATTACTTCATCGTAATGATTCTACATTTTAAGTCCTAAATTTTGCCCTAACTCTAGAGTATGTAGAGTAGGGATTTTTAAACTACATCTTTGACGCTGCTTCTTCAAAGGAAGATTACTTCATCCTAATGATTCTACATTTTAAGTCCTAAATTTTGCCCTAACTCTAGAGTATGTAGAGTAGGGATTTTTAAACTACATCTTTGACGCTGCTTCTTCAAAGGAAGATTACTTCATCCTTATGATTCTACATTTTAAGTCCCAAATTTTGCTCTAACTCTAGAATATGTAGAGTAGGGATTTTTAAACTACATCTTTGACGCTGCTTCTTCAAAGTAAGATTACTTCATCGTAATGATTCTACATTTTAAGTCCTAAATTTTGCCCTAACTCTAGAGTATGTAGAGTAGGGATTTTTAAACTACATCTTTGACGCTGCTTCTTCAAAGGAAGATTACTTCATCCTAATGATTCTACATTTTAAGTCCTAAATTTTGCCCTAACTCTAGAGTATGTAGAGTAGGGATTTTTAAACTACATCTTTGACGCTGCTTCTTCAAAGGAAGATTACTTCATCCTTAATGATTCTACATTTTAAGTCCAAATTTTGCTCTAACTCTAGAATATGTAGAGTAGGGATTTTTAAACTACATCTTTGACGCTGCTTCTTCAAAGGAAGATTACTTCATCCTTATGATTCTACATTTTAAGTCCCAAATTTTGCTCTAACTCTAGAATATGTAGAGTAGGGATTTTTAAACTACATCTTTGACGCTGCTTCTTCAAAGTAAGATTACTTCATCCTTAATGATTCTACATTTTAAGTCCTAAATTTTGCCCTAACTCTAGAGTATGTAGAGTAGGGATTTTTAAACTACATCTTTGACGCTGCTTCTTCAAAGGAGGATTACTTCATCCTAATGATTCTACATTTTAAGTCCTAAATTTTGCCCTAACTCTAGAATATGTAGAGTAGGGATTTTTAAACTACATCTTTGACGCTGCTTCTTCAAAGGAAGATTACTTCATCCTTATGATTCTACATTTTAAGTCCAAATTTTGCTCTAACTCTAGATATGTAGAGTAGGGATTTTTAAACTACATCTTTGACGCTGCTTCTTCAAAGGAAGATTACTTCATCCTTATGATTCTACATTTTAAGTCCCAAATTTTGCTCTAACTCTAGAATATGTAGAGTAGGGATTTTTAAACTACATCTTTGACGCTGCTTCTTCAAAGTAAGATTACTTCATCGTAATGATTCTACATTTTAAGTCCTAAATTTTGCCCTAACTCTAGAGTATGTAGAGTAGGGATTTTTAAACTACATCTTTGACGCTGCTTCTTCAAAGTAAGTTACTTCATCCTAATGATTCTACATTTTAAGTCCTAAATTTTGCCCTAACTCTAGAGTATGTAGAGTAGGGATTTTTAAACTACATCTTTGACGCTACTTCTTCAAAGGAAGATTACTTCATCCTAATCATTCTACATTGGAAGTCCTAAATTTTGCCCTAACTGTAGAGTATTTAGAGTAAGAATTTTTAACGAGTACTTGATATGTTACAGGCTCGGGACTGACTGCTTAATGCCTTCCCAATGGACTATGCGTTCGGATTTTTTCTCATTTCCAGACTGCGAATCATAAATGGATCTCCCAGTCAAACGGTAAGCACGCAAGCCACTCCGCTACTCCGGCCCCCTATTATAATTTGTCGCTAATAGTCTAAATTACAAAAATGATAAAACATTTCTGTTGGTATTTCAAACAAATTTTGATCACTTCATGAATACATCTGACAACAACATCGACAAATAATTATTCTTCTTCAAAGTTGTAAATAATTACTTTTAAAAGTTTCTTAAAAACTTTTTAAGAGTTATTCTTTATTTCCTTAAACGATACTAGTTGTTGATTAAAATTAGTATAACGTTCAACTTATAAAAGTGGATTAGGTTTCCTCAGAAATGTAAAATGAGATTTAACAAAATAAAATAAAATGATGTATTATAAGGCAATCAGTTATTATGTGGTATTTACTCATTGTAGGGTAAAAAACTAATGAAATAGTCTCCAAATATAGAAATTTAATAGTATGAACAACGCGTTTCTTTGTTAACAAATCCGTTAAGAAATCAGTGCGTGATAAGTCTTCTGCCTGCCTCAATGAGCAAATTCCTAAATGAACTTTTCTTAATTTATTCATATACAAAATAGTTCTATTTTCTCTGTATTCTTATATTTGTTGTTCGTATTTCGTTATAGTTCTCTGTTATATTTTTAATATGTTTTCTACACTTAGTCTTAGAGCAGTGGTTCCCAATCTTTTTTAACTCCTGCACCCCTAAAAATATTTTGCTCTGACCTCGCACCCCCCTACATTTTATACTTTGTTCAAGGATAAAGGATGTGGAATCATACAAAATTTTATCAAAAGAAGATATTTATTTCACTTTCTAATATAATATGCAAAAAAAAAAATCAGACTTTTAGACAAAAAACACATCACAGATTGATATTTGAATAAACTATACGAAAATAATAACTCTTGTTTGAAATATATGTAAAATAATAAAATCAAGAACTAGCTTCCAAACGCTTAGAAAGGAATTTAATTTGTTTATATGTAAAAAAATCAAACATATGGACAGAAAGGATATCCCAGATTAACATTTGAGTATACCTGACAAAAAATAATTACTTGGTTGAAATATGTACAAGATTTCAGATCTATAGCAGAGCCAGGCAAATTTTAGGCCACATCTTCATTTTTATTCTGAATCATGAAACTTAGGTTTTAACCAAGAATGAAAATACTATTAACTTAGGATTTCCATGACGTTATCGACCTAAACTTTTGAAGATTTCCTTAGAATTTCCTTAAAAAATATCATATCTTTAAACATTTCCTTAAAAGTGCTGAAATTTCTTTAAGCTAAGGAAATTTTCTTAAAATTACAGCTCTGCTTCTTGCACCCCCTGGAATGATGTCTCGCACCCCTGGTTGGGAACCCCTGTCTTAGAGCGAATGTAAACGCCCTACCTAACCTTTAGGGAAAAACTAACGAAGAGGTACACACCTGCTTTCCAATATGAAACAGATGTACACTCCATACCCTCACCCACTTCCATCCTATTCCCAGTTAGTACCACAGGTACTCAACCTTATGTGTGTGCTGTCTTCCTTATTTTATTTTGTACCACTTACTTTTTACTACAGATAACTCAATGATGACATTGTATTTTTTTTTAGTTAATGCCTGAAGAAGAGCACTACTTGTTCGAAACGAGTTATTTACACTATTAAATTTCCATATGTGAAGATTATTTCATTAGTTTTTTTACTCTACAAAAAATGGCGTATATATTAAATGATTTCGTGAAGTTGTAATTTGGTTGTATGGGTTTCGTTGTCCATGAATGTTGGCTGAATGGTAGTGGTGGCTTCTTTACTGCTAGGGGTAGACCCTCCTGTCACCCTCTGATTAATACTATCGCGTCTGGCAGCCCCAGAGGGAGAGCTCTGCCTCTCAAAGGCCTCAATCGGAAAAAAATAACGAGCTGATAATTATCAAAGGTCTCCCTACTTTACCAAAACCAATTATTTTCTCTTATACCTTTTAGATCTACTCTCCTAACAGTGGACCTTTTCACCTCTACTTTCTTTTTTGGCTATATTAGGAAAATATAAAGTTTCATTTTATTTTATAATCACCAGTCTAGTCTTGTTTCCTAGTTGATAAAATTTAAAATACCCTTGTTTCGCTTCAATAAAATATAAATTCAATTGAAACAAGCCTTCCAAGAATTTATCTAATTAAATATATAATTTAAATTGTCATTGTAATTGGCCAAATTTAGAGCAAACAATGAGTGTTCATGATTTTTGAACACTATAATGCTATAATTATTAAAATATAATTATATTTTAAGCTTAAGCATTAAAACAGTTTAAGTGAAGAAGTCTTATTTGGTATTATACAAAATATAATATTATTTCCTATAATTACCCTAAAATATGGGTAATTACCGATACTACTTGCAGGAAAGAGTAAATAAATCCTTATATATAATATAAACCATATGTTCAATGAACAATAAATCGAACGTAAATTTATATTACGAAATGGTCATAAACCCTAGGTGTATTAGATGATATTTGACTACGTTAGGTTGCAGTGGCAGTCCTACAAGGGAACAGATAGGCCGAATATTGGTTCTTTGTGATACCACAAAATGAAGATTGATTCTACATCGGGAGTCCTAAGTTTTGTCTAACTCCGGTGTATTTAAAGTAGATATCTGTAATGGGTATCTGACATCTTACAGGTTCGGGACCAAAAACTTAAAGTCCTCTCTAAAGGACGACGTGTTCAGACTTATACACCTCCCGCGAAATATTTGACTACAGCGAAATTATGATCAAAGTCTCATCATAAACTAAATTCTATTAAAAAAAACAACATATTTCGTTGTTAGATTTACCTAATGAAGTTAAATTCTTCTCGTTTTTACCTTATCATTACAAGCCGATAAACCCTGCAGCAGATAAATTACGTATTCGAAATGTTGTTCCCTAAATGAAATATTGTTTATAGGAAAAGCATAGTACATAATTCATAAGTGTGATTGATCTCACATAAAACTGGCTGTAGAATAAGCACTATATTTTATCTAAAAAAATGAAATTCATTGAACTAATTTAACACTTGTCAATATCAAAGTTATATTCACAAAAAACTATAGTGCATATGCTTTATCGATATTAGAAAGTTATAAAATATAACTTCGCGTAAAAATAAATAAAAAAAAAAGAGTCATATATCAAAAAATCATTAGTTGTGCAATCCGTAATTGTGTGGTATTTACTCATTCTGAGGTAAAATGGATAAACCAACAAAAGTCTCCACACAAATGAAGTTTTATTCATTAATAATCCTTCTGCCTCTCTATGTCTTCATGATCAAATTCCAGGGTGTCCAAAATTTCTTAAACTGTTCCTAGAATCACAAAGAATGAATTAAAAAATAAAAAAAAAGTTTCTTTCCTGTAAATTAGTGGTTCTGGCCTTCTGTATTTCAGTTAACGGTTTTCAAGTATACCCGACGCCTTTAGTCACCTTATCTCCTAAATGCCTATCCCCACTCTTTCGCAACGGATCTGTTTCCTACTAGTTGTTTTCACTGGACCAACCCGTCACTACCACATCCTTGGGTATGTCTTGAATTCTCTTAATTGAATTTTATTATTTCACTCTAATTTTTGTAACTAATTAGATATAATTTGTATTATAGTGTCTTCCTGATGATGAACACAAAGTGTTCGAAACGCGTTGAATAAAACTTCATTTGTGTGGAGACTTTTGTTGGTTTATCCATTTTACCTCAGAAAGAGTCATATATATCTGAAACAAAGTAATAAGTGCAATAATGGAGCAAATGACAAGAGGAGTGCGAACTAATAGAGAGTATTTGAAAAGTTTTATGACCCGCTTCGAGCCAAGCTTAACTTATAAACCAAGTTTCACCATATTAAGAAATAACTTGGACCAACAAACAGTGATGAAAGCCTGTATAGAATATATAACTTTCTAAAAATAGAATGTAAATGGGTTAAAGTTATAGAAACTCATTTAAATCCTTTATGAAAAATAAATTGTTTATTTAAATTAAATTAAAATAATATGCTAATTAAATTTCTCCTATATACATATTTATTATGTACAAAGTTTACTGTATTACATTTGTGAATTTGTGTTTGCGTTATTTTATAATGTTTTGTTTTGATAAAACTATAAAATTTTCCATTTTTTAATATTATATTAAAGTTTTGAATATGAAAATTTAAGGAAACGCGAATGGAATACAGATACTAGGAATCAAATTCAATATTTTGATTCTTTTAACGGTCGTCCTCAGGAAAGGAAGTTGATTGGCTAGAATACAGATATTGGCTAAAATTTGCAGGTTGCACAGAGTTTTACACTGTCAATGTTGTGCTTTCATTGAAATGTTCCTAGGGTATCGCTCTGCAACTCAAACTGCTGTCTCTGCTGTGCCTGTCACGTATATAGCTTTAACATATTGTTGAAGCTTGCAGTTTGATGATTAATGTTAGGTCATCGTTCTAAAATGTTTAGGGCTTCCAATATCATTAGCTTGTTTCTTTCTTTTTCATAGTATAGCACCTCTGTATTGTTTACTAGCATCTCTCGTGTGAGTTTGAATTTATGGTAAACAACCATAACAACACAGAGGTGCTATACTATGAAAAAGAAAGAAACAAGCTAATGATATGGAAGCCCTAAACATTTTAGAACGAAGACCTAACATTAATCATCAAACTGCAAGCTTCAACAATATGTTAAAGCTATATACGGGACAGGCACAGCAGAGACAGCAGTTTGAGTTGCAGAGCGATACCCTAGGAACATTACAATGAAAGCACAACATTGATAGTGTAAAACCCAGTCC
Source organism: Hermatobates lingyangjiaoensis (assembly GCA_026182355.1). Taxonomy (NCBI): domain Eukaryota; kingdom Metazoa; phylum Arthropoda; class Insecta; order Hemiptera; family Hermatobatidae; genus Hermatobates; species Hermatobates lingyangjiaoensis. Next base: position 157,790 of record JAPFBL010000311.1, on the reverse strand, counting down.
AACCTGCAAATTTATGTTTATTTTGTAGTTTTATCTTTTGAATTGGTAATTTGAAGCTGTTTTGTAGTAAGTAGGATATAATTTTTATTTTTGTTAGTAACTTTTGTTCAATTACTTTATCTTTCGTTACACCCTGATGATGGTCAGTGATGACTGAAACGTTGGATTTAAATTGTTAAATGTATGATAACTAAATATTACATGGACTTTACAAGGAAATCTTTTGGTGATTTATTACACTTAGTAATAAATGAATGGAAGTGTGAGATCAAAAAACTCGAGAAGCTAAATCGAAAATCATCCATAGAGAAATTGGCAAAAAATTTAATTGTGTATGTATTAATGAAGGTCCCCTACCTAATTACGCTAATATATATATAACGATTTCACATAAACACATGAAATAACAATCAAAGATCAAACCACAATATGAAATGGGAAAACAAGACTAAGATCTTTCAACCGTAACAAGCGATCTTCGTCAGAGTCAAAAACCCAACTGACGAAGACCGCTTGTTACGGTTGAAAGATCTTAGTCTTGTTTTCCCATTTCATATTGTGGTTTGATCATTGATATATATATATAAACAGTTATAGTACTTAACACCCTTCAGTTTATAATCAATGAATTCACTTCAATATTAATAGGAATATGAATAATGTTTAAGACTTCAGTAAAGGACTTCAATACTTTGACAATAAGCACTCAAAAAACTTAGAATTTTCAAAAGGCATTTTTTTCTCTTTTTCTTGAAAAAATGTGCTGATTTATTTTACCAATACAGCTGGCTAGTTTATGAACAGTTTCTAAAAGTTGATTAAATAAAAACAAAATGAAATGCTGGTTTGCGTTATTAAGAAAAAAAAACGTTTTCTTAAGATAGTATATCAATAGTAAGCGAGATGGAAAATATTGGTTGAACGGAAAGATTATCGGAAATGATGGCGTGATTTAGTAACATTAGGATACACTTCCTTCAGGGCGTTACGTCAAATGTTTCATGAGGTTAGATATACGTGAAAATAATCCTATTAATTTAAAAAGGGAGAGAGAAAAAGAAAAAAAACGGATTAATAAAGATTTTCCGCTGGCTGAATTAAAATCTGACTGGCGTGTTCCATTAATTAAACTGTGTTACAATATATAGCTCAAAAACTACAAATTTATTTCTTTTCTACATGTTAATTTAAAAAAAATGTAAAAAAAAAACTTAACGTATGAATAATTTTATTTATTAAAGGCCATAAAAACCAATCCATTTATCGTTTTTGTTTATGGTTAATACTGGATTGGCATTTTCATTTACTTTTTTCTGATATCCATGTTCTATATTGTATTGATATTTTGGGTTAATACAAATAAAAATGAATATAAATTATGGAAATGTAAAACAGTGTTGTTACTTTTACTAAATTATCTATCAAAAGAAACAACTGTTATTACTAATTAAATGATATTATTTCAATGTTCCTAGGTTTAATGAATACCGATAACCAGTGTTTATGTACCCTACGTATGCATAAATATAACCCAGTGTTGTTTCGCTCCTCAAGCGAGTCACATCTCCTCTTCTGACGAGGATGATTCTCGAAATATCAAGGTAAGATTTTGTAATGTTTTCTAAGTGTTATCTTTTTGTGTTTTAACCTATACTCAGACATGTAGGTTCTCGATAATGTGCTCTCAAGTGCACTGTGATGTGGAATAGACAATCCTGGGTACTGAGATGTAAGCGAGGGTGGTTTGGCTACCTTGGTGGAGTACTGATGTGTAAAACTGGAGAGGCTTAGCTACCCTGGTAGACCACTGAGGTTTAAACTTAAGAGTGGTGAAGTGTAAACCAGGGTGACTTTTACAATCAAACAGTAACAAGCGGTTACGGTCAGAGTCAAAAACCCAACTGAAACACTAGATGCAGAAACATCTGGTAAGGGGTTGATATATATATATATATATATATATATATATATATATGAAGTCTAAACCACAAGGAAAACTAAAAGCAAAAGAAATAAATGCTCTGAGGCCTTTCACTTTATGTCATCGGAGAGCAAGCAAAGTAAAAAAGAAAGAACAATTTCTTTTCCTTTCTTACTTTGTTTGCTCTCCGATGACATAAAGTGAAAGGCCTCAGAGCATTTATTTCTTTTGTTTTTCGTTTTCCTTGTGGTTTAGACTTCATATATATATCTCAAACCCTCACCAGATGTTTCTGCATCTGGGTTGGGTTTTTGACTCTGATCGTAACCACTTGTTACAGTTGAAAGATCTTAGTCTTTTTCTTCTCATCTGGTTAGAGGTCGATTTTTCGACCATCGTCGTATTCGACCAAATATCGATGTGAGTTATGTCTGTGTCTTTCTGTGTGTTTCCTTTGTTTTGAATTTATTTTATTTAAAAAAGTCCGCTGGACCGTTTATTTTAATATATATATATATATATATTGTATGTTTTGTTTTTGAGGGCTAGGTCATATAAAAGAAAATAAACTTCTTCCAAGACCAACGTGTTTCGATGTATTTGTACATCATCTTCAGGTCTAAAATTAGAGTAAGAACTATAATACATTTACCAAAACAATCTACAACCTAGTAAATACATCGAAACGTTGGCCTAGGAAGGAGTTTATTTTCTTTCATATGACCTAGAAAAACATACAAAACATACAATAGAATAGAAGATGTCGAGAACAATTTTTTGAGTATATATATATGAGAAATAATAAAGAACAGTGGATCTCTTACCTACAAAAAATAGCCACTCCACCAGTACGTCGCTTACGACAGATGGTCTCTCCTCGTTGATAAAGCTGGCATTGTACGGGACAACAATGGCAACGTAAAAAGTAGCGATGAGAATAAGCCAGTCCCAGCAGGTTTTGAAGACTCCATAATGGGAAAGGACGAACCTGGACTTTTTCAGGGCGCTTGTCTTATACTCTGGTAGAGGAGCATTTGTTGAAGCTTGTAACAAAGTCTAGAAAAACAAAACAGTCATTTTAAAAAACTATATAAAAACAAATTATTGTATAGCATTAAAATTGAAATATATAAGTATAATTTCTTTTTCTTTTCAAATCAATCTCAACCGTTCTTCTCACACTGTTTTTCCGGTCCATCATCGTTCAATTTCTTTCTAATCACTAACTGTTAACAGTAAATATTTCTTTTCTTTCATAAAAATTCTTTCTATTCATCTTTGGACCCATCTTACAGGATTGTTTACTCTTGAACAGACATCTTTCTTTCTATGACCTCATACTAATCTAAACCATTCTTATCACTTATTAACAGAGTAAGAGGGAATCGATGTGGATAGACAGAGAGGGAGTGATATAAGAGGATATGGATAGACAGAGAGGGAGTGATATAAGAGGATGATAAGATTGGATTTTATATTACCTATTAGATTTACTGATAAATGAAACAGAAAGAGGCAGAGAGAATGATAAGTCTTCAGATTCTATCCTTGTTTCACCCCATTCCTTTTGCTAACTGTTGATTGATATTTTTCTTGATTATTGATTTCTCTTGATATTTTTACTTCATTCTCAAAGTCCAACGACCAACGAATATATCCGCGCACTATAGTGCACGTCGTAACTAGCAGTTCCAGACCACAGGCCTTCTACTGCTTGATTACTGTACTACTATATCTTGGAATGTCAGTAATTCATATCAGATATTAAGTTAGTCTGTACAGTAATGATGTCGTATTCGCGGTCATGTGGTCTTGTTAGTCCTAGTTTTCAATGTTTTTAGTCATGAGTTGGAAAGTTAGTCAGATAGTCAGTGGATGAAGTAATTATTCAGTGAGGTTGAGGAAGGTTGGTGACAGGATTTAGAGTTTGTACAAGGAGGTTTGGATGAGTAGATAGTTTGTTGTCTTCATTGGTAGTAAGTCGGGTGATACAGCTATCTATGGATTCCATTTTCAAATCATGGTGAATATCAACATTACGAGCGTACCAAGGAGCCCTGGCTATAAGGCGGGTACACTTATTTGGGACAATCTGGATACACGTCTTGTTCGTTGGTGCAGCTCTAAACCAGACGGAGCATCCATAAGTCATTGCTGAATGAACGACCCTCTTATACACAAGGTCCTTGACCGAATCGGGAGAGTTCATTGATTTGAAAAGAGAATACAGATTACACATCAAGTAAATTCAAGCTTGGATTTATTATGGATGTGTTGTTTGAATATTAATCTAGAGTCTAAAATAAGACCCAGATATTTTACATGGGTCTGGTAGGGAATGATCTGGTTACCAAAATACAAAGCCCCATCAAGGAAACATTGCAATTTCCTGGTGGCATAGCTCACATTGGCACATCTATAAGCTACAGCGGACAAAAGAAGCGACTTCTCAAAGTTGGTATCCGTACTTTTATTTGAAAAAAAATCCGTACTGTATTTGAAAAGATATTTTTCAGTCGCCATATGGCTCATTTTTGCCTTTTTTGATAATGAAGTTGTAACTTTTTAGTAAAATATTTTTAGGGAACGTAGAGAAATTAAGTTGGTCTCTGAAAAGATATTTTTCAGTCGCCATATGGCTCATTCTAGCTCTTTCTTGATAATGAAGTAACTTTTTAGTAAAATATTTTAGGGAATGTAGAGACACTAAGTTGGTATCTAAAAAGATATTTTTCAGTCGCCATATGGCTCATTCTCGCTCATTCTTGATAATGAAGTTGTAACTTTTTAGTAAAATATTTTAGGGAATGTAGAGACACTAAGTTGGTATCTAAAAAGATATTTTTCAGTCGCCATATGGCTCATTCTCGCTCATTCTTGATAATGAAGTTGTAACTTTTTAGTAAAATATTTTAGGGAATATAGAGACACTAAGTTGGTATCTGAAAAGATATTTTTCAATCGCCATATGGCTCATTCTCGCTCTTTCTTGATAATGAAGTAACTTTTTAGTAAAATATTTTAGGGAATGTAGAGACACTATGTTGTATCTGAAAAGATATTTTTCAGTCGCCTTATGGCTCATTCTCGCTCATTCTTGATTATGAAGTCGTAACTTTTTAGTAAAATATTTTAGGGAATGTAGAGACACTAAGTTGGTATCTAAAAAGATATTTTTCAGTCGCCATATGGCTCATGCTCGCTCATTCTTGATAATGAAGTTGTAACTTTTTAGTAAAATATTCTAGGGAATATAGAGACACTAAGTTGGTATCTGAAAAGATATTTTTCAATCGCCATATGGCTCATTCTTGCTCATTCTTGATAATGAAGTCGTAACTTTTTAGTAAAATATTTTAGGGAATGTAGAGACACTATGTTGGTATCTGATAAGATATTTTTCAGTCGGCATATGGCTCATTCTCGCTCATTCTTGATAATGAAGTCGTAACTTTTTAGTAAAATATTTTAGGGAATGTAGAGACTATGTTGGTATCTGAAAAGATATTTTTCAGTCTCCATATGGCTCATTCTAGCTCTTTCTTGATAATGAAGTAACTTTTTAGTAAAATATTTTAGGGAATGTAGAGACACTAAGTTGGTATCTGAAAAGATATTTTTCAATCGCCATATGGCTCATTCTCGCTCATTCTTCATATTGAAGTCGTAACTTTTGATTAAAAATCTTTTGTTATTAAAAAATAATTACATTCGTTTTTTTACAGACAAACTTTCTTCTTATCTTCTTCAAATTAATTCCAATAATTATCACATAAAAAAATTCATCTTTAACAACCACCTTCTTATCTTTCAATACAGACCAGACCGTTCATATTATTTACTTGTATCAACAGCTCCACAACTAGGTAATTTATTTTTCACATCAAAGAGAAAATTCATAATAATTTTATTCTGAAAATGAAAATTTATAACTTTATTATACTCAATCAACAAACTGACTATTAACTTCCTTAACACGCTTGACCGTTCATAAACTTTCTTAAGAGCTGTTAAATTTCTCAAACAACTTGAAATTTCAGTTGACTGTTAATTTTTCACCTCTTCCGAAGAAACTTAATAAATATAATAGCATTAAGTAAATACCATTACCTTTTCTCCTTTTTGCTAATAATATAAAATTCCTTTTTATTATTATTTTTATCAATTCTTTAAAAGTATAAAAAAAAACTAACTTCAGTTTCTACTTTTACTTTTTTGTTTTTTTTTTCAAAGAAGGTTTTTACCAATTAAAAAAAGGAGTGCTTTTTTTAATGAAAAAAAAAGTAGAAGATATAAAGCATTCAAACCTGTTGAATAGACTTGATTACTTTCAATACAGATTAAAATAATTGATCTTTTTTTTTTCTTTTGATCAAATCAGATTTGAAAGTATCTGTATTATCTTAATGAATTGGAATTGTTTTCTGTTCCTTTTCTTTTTTGTTAAAATAAAGCTTTTTAATTTCCTTTTTTTTTAATGAAATCGCCAATATATGTGAATATTTTTACCAAATAAATCCAATTTGTATATATCGGATATATAAATTTATCTAAATGAATGAAGAATTCTTAAAACTGTTATTCCAATATAAATAAAACTTGATAAATATAATCGACGTTCAAATTAAGAATTTTTTTTTAAACAAAAATGAAGAAAAAGCTTTAATTAAAACCAAAATATGGCTTTTAAAGTTTGATTTAAATATGGATAACTGACTGATTCTTAAAAAAAAAATATTTTAACATATTTTTGGGCATGATATGACTGGTTTCTTTTTGATATGAAAATTGTTCTTCAAACAACCGCCGACAAGAAATTAAAATGGTTTATCTTAGTAGATCGCAGTAGTTTTAATATTCTGTTAGCGTTTTGTAATTTAATGTTTATGCTTGGCTATTTTGTACCATGGCTTTTGTAACACCACATCTGTGATGATCACTTTGTATTTTTACTTTTTTTTTGTGTTGGTCACCAGTTTTTTTATGGTTAACTTGGTTATTATAATTTTTATCTGTTCCCTGTAGAAGAAGCATGGCAAATCTTCTTCTACGGGAAGATTTCGACGTATCTTTCATAGTGACTTACTATGCATTCCTTATCACTAAAATTACTAAATCACTAAAAAAACTATGTGTAAAAAATGCAAAACTCCATGTTAACGAGAGAAATAATGCTAGCTTGAATAGTAATTATGTGGGGAACAAATCACCATAGATTAAGAAAATACACACAAGACTGAAACGAACAGAGACCAACAGACGTTACAAACGCCTTATAAGACTTTTAGACATAAAATCGAAACTCACACTAACAAACAGACTTCACATATACAACACAATCTTGAAGCCTTCATGGGCTTATGCCATAGAAGTTCTGCCAAATCTTCAAATATTCGTCCTATACAAACCATTCAATTAAAAATACTTAGAAAACTCTTACATCTCCCATTTTACGTTCCAAACATAATCATTCACCAAGATCTTAAAGTCTCCTTCGTTCATGACTATGCAAAAGACCATTACAAACGATTTCACAGTAAACTCTCAACTCATCCTAACCTACTCGCTCAAAATCTTTCCCTACTAGTAATCCCCACAAACTCCCAAGGGTTTTTGACTCTGACGAAGACCGCTTGTTACGGTTGAAATATCTTAAACTTGTTTTCCCATTTCCTATTGTGGTTTGCTCATTTATATATATATATATAAATGAAAAAAGACAACAAATAGAAGAAGCGAGAAAACTTACTGGATCCATATTTCGAACTGAAGTTTGTCGTCAGGGAGAGAGTAGAAGGGAAGAAGAAGAGGTACGTGCGTTCACTTGTACCGGCAGAGAGCGATACACGCACGTACCTCTTCTTCTTCCCTTCTACTCTCTCCCTGACGACGAACTTCAGTTCGAAATATCGATCCAGTAAGTTTTCTCGCTTCTTCTATTTGTTGTCTTTTTTCGTTTATATATCTGTCCGGTTTGGACCGTTTTAATATTTTGATTTATATTTATATATATATTTATTTGTAGTAGCTCTCTGACGAGATAGTTTAGAAGGCCTCAGAGCTTTCTTTTACGTTCCAATATTCAGACCAGCAACACCTAAGATATGTATATGAGACAAAATGCCGTAGGGAAAAATCAAAATGAAGAAAAAAAAATATATATATAAGTATCAACCGTGAAGTAGAAAAAAAAAAAATAAAATTTATCAGGATTTGGTCTTAACTGGCTGAGTTATAATAAATTCTATTCTGTATTTTGTGTATATAGACTTTTAAACTACTGAAGTAAATTCCAAAAATTTTTGACTTGGATTGTTTTTAACTAGGAAAGGTGAGGGATACTGTGCTACATCACCATTATAATACCTTAAAATGAAAATTTACTCGTTTTCAAATTTAAATATTTAAAGGAATTATTATTAATTAATTTCATTTCTGCATAGAACACAATTTTTTTTAAAAAAGTATTTGGTTTTTATTTCTTACTTTTTATTTAATGATGTTTTTTCCTTGAGTATTAAAACAAATATTGTTGAAATGCAGTTTAAGTAATTAAATCGGGGAACCCACTAATTACTGAAATGGCGAAGTTTTCTGGCCAAGTTGATGCAGGGAGTTCATTATATTATAAAACTTTTAATTAATGAAGGAATATATTTATGTTTATCCTACTAAATTATATTTTAAATTGAATCTTTGATTAAAAACTTTTTCACAGTAATAGTATACTATTGAATGGTATAATTAATAATGATTAAATTGAAAAAGTTTTACTTTTTGATAATAGTATAGCATCGAAACTTGTCTTGTTACGATGTTGTGATTATTTATATAATCAAAATTAAACTAGTCAGGTAGGGCGAAAAACGCATTATGATGAAGAAGTGGACACCTCAAGAAAGCATCCTAAACTCACTTTGTATAATTAAGCTTTTCAACCGAATGCTACTCACAGCTAACAGAACTTTACTTTAAAGCTAACTTTAAAGCTAACAGCTTTAGAACGAATCTTAGTACTACTCTCAACCAATGGCGTAGCAAACATTTTGATCGCCAGGGGCGGTTGCAATATTTTCCTACCTTCCCTCAACCGCTGGCCGTTGATAATCCGTTAACCTTCAAAATTCCAGAAACTACTCAAAATATGTATTTTTCATGAAAAAATACAATCAAGAATATAATTTTAGACTGCTGTCATTGGTCCCAGACTTACATCTTATTACAGTACTCGAATACATAGATTTACAGTCATCATCAAAGAAAATCCAAGATTTTCCAAAACAAAAGCGTATAATTCAAATCATAATAGAATTGTTAAGTTAAATTAACTGGTTTCGCAAACTAATATAATGAACTTTCAACCCTTTTAAAAAACTAGTTTTGAAATATTTAAAATACAATTTTTTTTATTTTGGATATAATACAGTTGATAAAATCCGTTTAAAAATAGTATTAGACACATAAAGCTTAAAAATAATGACGACCTTAAAAGCAAAATTTCAAAATTTTTTTGTTAGCTTTTGATTATTTTAATTTTTTTTTTCATTTTCTATTTTTGCCCCTTCAAAATGCCGACCCTTGGCATGTGCCGCTCGGGGCGGACCGACCACCCCCTCTTGCTATGCAACTGCTCTCATATATCGCTGGTGGAGTCGCCCGACCGGTTTCTCAAAGACATTGCATCATCAATGTGACTAAACTTACTTTTGGAAGTTTAGTCACAATATCACTAATATATGCCTAAATTTTCTACTTTTTTTTTTATTTAATCTGTTTTCTTTCTATAGGCCTTCTAAATTGGCCACACTGATTATTTAACTTTCTTGCCGGAATACAGTGTAAGCAGCAGAAAAATAATATATGCATAAAACTAAATAATTTATAAATTTATCTTATAAATTGCGAATTCAATAACTAAAATAATTCAATTTATATGAATGTTGGCCCAAAGAATCTCGGGAAGTCCAGAATTATTTAAATTTACACATAAGAAATATCATTTGGATTGTTGGTGTTTTAAAGTTCTTTATTTGTTTGCATCGAGTTTTTTTTTGCAGTAAATGTTTATATGAGAATAGACTTTAGTATTTTTCTTTTTTTTTTCAGTATAAAGGCCTTGAAAGTCGGTTAAAGTGGAATGAAGCTTGCTGGAAGCAAGTGCTACTAAATCCACGCTATCTGAACACAATCCCTCGTAAATAAATCCAACTTTGCCAGATACAGTCATTTATCACTGTTCATGAGCCTCTAATAAAACGCGCGAAAAGAATTTTTTTTTTTCTAATTTCCATAATTTATAGTTATATAGTTTAAAAACAGTATGTTTTGTAAAAATATTTGGTTGTGTTGTTGAAAACGATAAACTTTAAAAGTGAGAATTTAATTGTTTTTATTTTTAGTTCAAAAGTGGCGTTAACATCTTTTGAAAGAACGCCTTTGAACTCTCTACTATTTTACAAGGTTTTTCATTTCTGATGTGGAAAAATTGACATAAATTTTGCAGAAATGACAAAAAAATATTTCCCTAGATTAGGAGAATAGCTCTTCGCAGAGCTCCATCGTAATAAATCTTCACGACAGAATAAGAAAAAGATTTTTACATGATTTGAAATAGATTCTTGTTTGTCTGTTTCAACAAACGCACAAAATTATAGTTTTTCGTCTTGAGTAGTGTTTTCAGAAGTATGTTTTAAACAAATTTCTCATCATCATCAATGGCGGAGTAACTATTTATGCTTCCCCCCCCCCCTCAGCATTGCCATTCAAAATCCGTTAACAATCAAAATTTCAGAATGTTCTGAAAATATTTATTTTTACAATCAGGGATCTAATTTTGGACTGCTGTCATTGGTTCCAGACTTTCATCTTATTACAGTACTCGTGTATGTATATATATGACCAAACCACAATAAGAAATGGGAAAACAAGACTAAGATCTTTCAACCGTAACAAGCGGTCTTCGTCAGAGTCAATAACCCAACTCAGTTGGGTTTTTGACTCTGACAAAGACCGCTTGTTATGGTTGAAAGATCTTAGTCCTGTTTTCCCATTTCTTATTGTGGTTTGGTCATTGATTGTTGTTTCACGTGTTTATGTGAAATCTTTATATATATATATATATATATATATATATAAACCAATTAAAAAAGATAGTACACAGATAGACACAGGAATAACTTACTTCTATATTTCGACCATCGTCGTCATCAGGAGGCGAAGAGTCCCGTAAGAGGAAGGCAGAGCGGCGACTGATGACGACGATGGTCGAAATATAGAAGTGAGTTATTCCTGTGTCTATCTGTCTGCTATCTTTTTTAATTGATAAATTAAAAGTCCGTTGGACCGTTTCATTTAATTATTTTATATATATATTGATAAAACTATCGACCATGGAATAGAAACAAAACAAAGTTTATCAGAACGCGGTCAGTTCTTAGAACTGACCGAGTCCCGATAAACTTTAGTTTTATATATATGTATATATATATATTTATATATACAGTCGTCATCAAAGAAAATCAAAGATTTTTCAATACAATAATGTATAATTCAAATCATGAAAAAATGTTAAATTAAATTAACTAATACGCATATAAATATAATAAATTCTCAACCCGACTAAAAAACTAGTTTTAAAAAAAATTAAAATAAATTTATTTTTAATTTGCAAATATTACAGTTGAAAATCCGTTTAAAAATAGTATTACACAAATAAAACATGTATAAACAATTACGACCTTAAAAACTCATTTTGGTATAAAATTCCAGATTTTTTTGTGAGCTTTTTATAATTGTTTTTTTTTTTATTTTTACCCTCTCAAATTGCCGCCCCCTGGCACGTGCCGCCCAGGGCGGACCCCCCCCCCCCCCCCCCCAATACACCACTGCTATCGATCTATTAGAAGATGAACAAGCATTGATCTTGAAAAAAAGTTGTTGTTACTATAAAATTTATTGAGAAAGTCCAGAATATGGTCAAGATTCCAGTAAAACTATACACACAATATACAAACACAGCTGGATTTAATTATACTTTAAACAGTACTTTAATGAGAATTGTTTAAAATTTTTTATTGCTTAAATTATTGCAGCAATCATAGAATTCATGCCTTCAATTCGAGGCATTGATAAAAACAGTACCGACTTTTACAAATTTTTTATGTAAAAAAAAGAAAATTTTTTACAAGAAACAGAAGCAGGATGGTTTACAAGAAAAATACTAAAGGCTATTTTAATATAAGTTTTACTGAAAAACCTTTACATTCTTGATACAAACAACTAAAGAACTTTAATGATATCACACAAAACCAAATCAATACTATTTCTTATCTCTAAATTTAAACATTACTGAACTTCTGGATCAGTAAATAGTACTTACAAATTCTAACTGATAAGAAAAGAGGCCAAACAGATGTTTTAAAAAGAAAGGTTTTTGAGATGTGATGATAAATTACGTGTTAATTTCATGAATAATATTTTGTATAATTATATTTCTATGTTTTGATTTAAAAGGATATTAATTTAGTTTTTGTAGTTAATTATTCTTCAAGTTGCCTGGTAACTTTTTTAAGTAAATAGTTTTTAAGTAAACAGAATAAATCATGCAATGGCTTTTTCACAATCCAATAATATAAAGTTTAACAAAAACCATTTATCCTTTTCTGCTGCAGACGTTTTAATCCTAAATTAAATGGCATCATCTTTCAACAATTTTCAATTATTCCAAGCAGTAAACTTATTTCCTCATCATCCAAAAACGAAAAATCACCAAACGCTTTAATTTCTCTAAAAGCTTTCCAGTTGTTATGTTAATATTTATTGTCTGATTGTATTGGTTTCTTTTGCAAAGTAGACTAAAGTTTTATTATGAATTTAGTATTTGTATTTAAACTTTACAATCTATATAAATAAAATAATGATTTTGTCTGTACATTGCTTAGAACTGACTCAATTCAAGTTTTCTTTACGTTTCATACATTGGAGAAACCGAATCCACCCTTAGAAAAATTTCTGTCGGTTTGTCGGTTTGTCGGGTTGTCGGTTTGTCTGTTTGTCCAGAAAACTTTGTCACAAGTAAACTCAGCTACCATAAGACATATAAAGCTGAAACTTTTACAGTAGATTTGGGTAGGTCTAACTTAAAAGATAGGCTCTGAATTATCTGGAAATTCAACGTAGAAGTGAAGTTATGGACGTTTAAAGCAAAAACGTTTGTCACAAGTAAACTCAGCCACCATAAGTCATGGCGAGCTGAAACTTTGACACTGGACTTGTGTATGCCTAACTTAAAATATGGGCTCTAAATAGATTCATAATTAAGTACAGAAACGAAGTTATAGGGCTTTAAGCGTATTTTCCTTACTTCACAGGCAAGTTTGTTTTGAAAATACACAGGTGAAGCAAGTAGGTATTGTTAGTTGATTTTAATTTCATTGGAGCATATGAATATATTGCGTATTTGACATCTTTGAAAAAGTGTTTCCCAGAGTTGAGGATGTACTATCTATTACGAATAAATAGTTTTGTAAACGGGCAATTCTCAACTCTTAATACGGACAGAACAAGTTCTTACGCTATATCATACCGAGGAAAGACCTTACAAGTCAGTAAAGAGATTGGATTAGTGATGAAGAAGCAGTTCATTATCTAATTGAATTTCTTGACTCTGAATTTATTTCTCCTGGACTGCCTGCTCATGAGTAAAAACTTAAGGTAGGAGAACCAATCATGCTGCAATTTAGTAGCAGTAACAAATTTCATGTTACGAAACATGAGTGCCCCAAAACTGTGCAACGGGACACGACTCTGAGTTCGTGCTCTACACAGATATGCCATAGTGGCGGACATAATGACTGGATGTGGTATTTGGGAGTCTGTGTGTATACCACACATACCATTGATTCCGAGCCACTGTCTGTTTACGTTGAAATGATTGCAAAGTCCGGTCAGAGTCTATTTCGCAATGACGTTAACTAAGTCGCAAAGGGAGACTTCATCTAACGCAGGAATACAAGGTAGCGAAACCAAGTTTTTCTCACATGGTCAAATGTAGTTTACTTGCTCAAGTAAATGTGCTCAAGAATTTAAAATGTGGATAATATAAAAATTGGTAATAAAGTAAAGAGATCTAGCTAGGGTAGCCAGTAGCTTGCTTGCTCGCCGATGACAGTAGTGCAAATGTATTATAAATAAATACAACAAAAATATTTTTTTAAATTTAATATTTGCGTAATATAAACACTGGTAATAAAGTAAGGTATGGAACCAGAGTAGCCCAGTGGCTTGCGTGCTAGCTTTTGACTGTGAGCACGTTAATTAGAACTAACTCATTTCAAGTTTTCTTTACGTTTCATACTTCAGAGTAGCCATATGTATCCTTAGAATAATTTCTGTCCGTCGGTTTGTTCACAAAATATTGCCACCATAAGACATATAAATCTGAAACATTGATTGTAGATTTATGTATGTCTAACTTAAAATCTAATCTTTGTATACAGAGGCATTTGTTTAGCACTGTACTAATAATGGTATTTTCTACTATTCTATAACTTCTAATTGTAGTATTAGTATAATAATATAATTGATATTTTGGAATACCAAGTATAATAGCATTTTTGATTCCATCAAAGACGGGTACATTTGCTAGTCTTTAATAAATAATAAGATTTACCATTTAAATGGCTTTCTTTTTCATACAATTGTGTTTTATGTTTCATTATCATTAACTTTTTGTTTTTTAATGATGACGTTGAACATCATCATTGATGATGGTGATGAAGCGGTTGTATAGTTGTAAATCAGTATTAGTGAATCGGCTCTCATGAATGAAATTAGTACTGTATATTGTACAATACATGATCAAACCACAATATGAAATGGGCAAAGAAGACTAAGATCTTTCAACCGTAAGAAGCGGTCTTCGTCAGAGTCAAAAACCCAACTGAACACTAGATGCAGAAAACATCTGGTGAGGAGTTGAGAGAGTGGGAGGAAGAGTGGTATTTTAAAAGGTTGAAAGCACTAGGAAAGGATCTAATGTCCAGAAAGGGATGTTTGGGGAAACAAAGTGAGTACAGTAAGAAAAAGTAAAAAACTATCCGCTAGCTGTCAACCCTCTTTGAAGAGGCTATTGCCCTCGTGACGAAAGTATCAAGTTTGAAGAGACCGTTACTAATGTTTATAATATTAGATCTATTAAATTTAATTAGAGACGATTCAATAATATTTCTTAACAACATTGATTTTTCATAGGTAATAAATTTAGCTCCTGTCCAATCAATATGATGATTTTCATTTTTTATATGCAAGAATAAGGCACTACTGTTTTCCTGTCTACTTACGTTATATTGGTGTTGTTTTACACGTGTTTTTAATGATTTACCAGTTTGACCGATATAAATTTTATGGCAATTTTTGCACGGAATTTTATAAATACCAGCGGACTCCAATTCGCTTGGAGAGTTTTTTATTAACATATTACCTCACGTTATTACGATTAGAAAACACTATATTAAAATCAAGTTGTTTGGCTAATCTTGGAAGGGGGTCCAATGATTCGTGGTATGGCAAAACTATAGAATTTGATAATAAAAGGGGCTCTTTTGAAGTATTAGAGAAAGTTTTTTTAGCACCCTTCAAAGCTAAATCGATATAAGAAGAGGGGTATTTTAATGAAAGGGCAATTGACCTAATGTTATTAATCTCTTCATTAAGAAATTCTGGAGAGGAAACTCTTAAGGCTCTCAAAAACATATTTCTAAAAACAGAAATTTTAACATTTTTTGGATGCGATGAATAAAAATGAACGTATGCAAGTACATTCGTAGGTTTTCTATATACACTAAAGCGTAACTCATTAGGTAACCTATGGATCAGGACATCTAAGAAGGGCAAATTACCACTCATTTCTTCTTCCATTGTGAATTTGATTGTCGGCACTAATGAATTCAATTTTGTTAGGAAATCAACTTTATTTAAAGAATTGGGACAAATGCAAAGAATATCGTCAACATATCTATATCATTTAACATTTTTGGGCAAAATTGAGCTTAACATTTTACTCTCAAAAAACTCCATATATAAATTACTTAGGAGGGGGGATAAACAGTTACCCATAGCAAGACCAAATTTTTGTATATAATAATTATTTTCAAATTGAAAATGACAATCTACCACACATAACTTAATTAACTCTATTATAGTGGTAGATGGAAGGGGAAGGGAATAATTAATTAATTCCTCCTGGAGTAAGCTCAACAGATCAGTTACTGGTACATTCGTAAAAAGAGACTTCACATCGAAACTGATTAATCTATAATTTTTGTTCATGTTGACGCTTTTTAATTTTTTAATTAAATCTACATTGTTTTTTATATGGCTGCCTGAAATTTTTCCAATTAAGGGGCTTAAAATACTTACTAACCATTTGGACAAGCCATATGATGCCGAACCAACCGAACTCACAATTAAACGTATTGGGTAATTATCTTTATGTGTCTTGATCAACCCGTACATATATGGCAAAGAAGGGGATTTTGATATAAATTTAGTAATAAGTTCGGGTTGATTTTTTAAGATAGTTTTAATTTTTTTATTAAATGAACTATTGACCCTTTCCAAAGGATTAGACCTTAACTTTTTATACACATTTTCATCATTTAGCATATTCTCTATTTTATCGACGTAATCTTTTTTATTTAATATTACTGTTACTTTAGATTTATCGGCTTTAGTGATTTTTATAGTATTATCTTTTTTAAGCTTAGAATAAGCCTCGATAAAACGTCTAGGAACGCTAACAACATCAGTTTTTTCTGAAAGACCGTATACCATTCCTTTTAAAATATTTAAATTATCGATATCTATATTATTTAATTTTTCAGCTTTACAAAAACCCTTAGCCACCTGAACATAATTTAAATTGTTACTTTTAGGAACAAAATTTAAACCATACCCTAATGCTGCTACTGCATTATTATCTAATATTCTGTCGGATAAATTAAGAACTAATTTTTTATTTTTATTTTTATTCCACGGGCTATTGTCAATTAAGCTCTGAAGCTTAATTAAGATGTTTTCTGCATCTAGTGTTCAGTTGGGTTTTTGACTCTGACGAAGACCGCTTGTTACGGTTGAAAGATCTTAGTCTTGTTTTCCCATTTCTTATTGTGGTTTGATCATTGATTGTTGTTTCACGTGTTTATGTGAAATCTTTATATATATATAACCACAATATGAAATGGGCAAACAAGACTAAGATATTTCAACCTTAACTACAGGGAACCTGTCTTCCTGCGGGACTCTTCGCTCTTCGCTCTTCACACCTCCTGATGACGACGATGGTCGAAATATCGATGTGAGTTATGTCTGTGTCTTTCTGTGTATTTCCTTCGTTTTGAATTTATTTTATTTTAAAAAAGTCTGCTGGACCGTTTCTTTTAATTGATATATATATATATAAATCAAAATATTAAGACGGTCCAAACCGGACAGATACATAATGAAAAAAGACAACAAATAGAAGAAGATTACCTTTAAGGTAATCAAATAGTGATCTCTATCCTTACGCAATAATTCTAAAGCAATAGAATAATTATAACAATATCCTTATGTCAATGTATAACAAAATAATCCATAGTCGTAATAACTGATTTATCAATAAATTCCTCTTTGTTACTGTACATATTAAAATTTAATAAATTACCAAATAGTAGTAATAGTAGTGCTAATTGTAAAACAATCATGTTGTAGCCCTGAAGATGACATAAATAGATGTCGAAACGTCGGCAAAAGGACTAGTTTAAATCATTGGACCTCAAACCTCAAAAAAAATTACATCATAGAAATATTGGGTCAAGAAAACAAATCATTATATATATATATCGAGACCATCGAAATATAGCAGTGAGTTTCTGTTTCATTTCTGCGTGTTCTTTATGTCAATGTAGTTTATAGGTATATATGAGTAATTAGAATTTTTTTTACAAATCTCTCACAATTAACATACAAAAAACATTTGTATGTTATTTGGGAGACGATTTTGGAAGTAATCTGTACTATTATGTATGGATCACTCGGGCTCCGTGTGGTAAAAAGCTTTCTACAACAAAAAGAACATTTATATATACCATTAGTATATGCTATTTATATTAAATAGCATAAATGAATACCTTTTCAGAAGAAAAGCCAATTTTAAGAGGAATTTAAAAATCATTTTTACCTGTGTAACATTTAACAAGATGTAAGTTTTTTTTAGTAAGCACTCATATTTTACATTTATCTGGTCATTTAGTTGTACCTATTAAGTTGTTATAATACTTTTATACTAACTTGAAACGCTAAAATAATGTTTTACGGGTTAATAAGAGAAATATCCCTAAATTAATGTTGAACATAGTTCTGGCTCTGCGGCATGAAATAGAGGCATGGAGTAATTAAATCTGGCAATTATGAACATATTTGGAGAACATAGATTTCTAATCCTAACTAAATAGACGTTTAGTACAAAGGTTAAACAACTATCAGAAATTTCTAGAGATAATGTTCAAATGATCTGAAAGTATCATAATAAGCTGGAATCGATTTGTCCTTGATTTATTAAGGCTAAAAAAACGTATCATGAAAAATAGTAAGTTATTTTAAAGTTGCAATGTATTTCTCTTACTTTATTAATAAATAATTCAAATAACTGTATAAGAAGTTGGAAATTTTAAAATATGTTCTGTGTAGACGATTTTGGAAGTGATCTGTACTATTACGTATGAATCACTCGGGCTCCGTGTGGTAAAAAGCTTTGAATATGTTTTAGGAGTCTACATAGAAGGTAGATTCATCGAATAATGTATAAAAAAACGAGAGATAAGCATAGCATTTAAGCAGTATTTATAACAAGATATCACAATTAAGACGTGAAATAAAAATCAACTGCGAAACCACGGTAAGAAATGAGAACAAATCCTATGATCTTTCAACCTAACAATGGGTCTTCATCAGTTAAATTTCATCTGAGTTTCAGTTGCGTTCTCAGTGGAGATTTGACTCTGACGACGACGCTTGTTAAAGTTGAAAGACCCTAGTATTTTTTTATGTCTTACTGTGATTTGGCATTAATTGTATTTATAAATGACATTATCAATGTGGGTATGATATATACCATTATAATGATATGGGTATGACAATATACATTCTTAGGATACCTATGCTATTCATTCTAAAGTACGACATAACAAAGAACTAATAAAATATTCATACGAATATTACATAAATGGAATGGGTATAATTCGTCTGTATATATGAATTTTCTATTTTTCCTGTATCAACTGTTGCTCGTATGACCTATTCATGGAAGAACAACGAATAACAGCAACTACTTTAACCAGATTTTATTGTTTTAAATATTGGTATAGCTTTTTTAACATTTCTGTATTGTATGAACGTGCTAAATATTAAATGACTTGGAATTGGTAAGAAATAAACCAAATGAAGAAGAACACAATTTATACTAGTAGATATATGGTTATTTATGAATCCCCCCCGATGTGCCTTCACCTTGTCGTGGTGGGGGGGGGGGGGGCTTAACATGCCTGGGTTGTTTCCTCATGGCATGAACTAAGAAAGGCAAAACTAGGTACATGTTAGCCTGGGTCGGTGTCAGAGGGTGGAAAATCCGCTCGTTCACGCGCTGGCTTGGGTAGCAGTCTGTCCTTATCAGTCTGATGTGGCCTGTCTTTTTCTAGATTTCTCTTGCGGGGTATGGTGGGGTGGTTGTGTCCCGGGGTTGGGGTCCGTTGGTGGTATGTCAGCTTGGCGCACCCTGGCCTCTGGGATTGCCCGTCCTTTCAGTCTCATGTTGATAACGACTCTCTTTTTCAAGACTTCTTTCTCACTGTGGTAGCACTCACTATAGCTGGTCCCTTAGGGTTCTTGATCTTGCTCTGGCGTTCGCATTTGTAAAGTCCACTCAATTGCATACTGGTTCGGAAAGTGGGTCCCAAACCTCTCTTTTTCATCTTTTGTCTTGCGCCTGACTTTCATAAAACTTTTCTCACCCCGCAGTGATGTCCACAACTTCAGCTGTCTGTTAGACCAAAGATTTATTCAGACATCGCTGGTTGTGGTTTGTTATGGCGAACTTGGGTTTGCTTGGCCGATCACGGATTTAAACCCATCGTTTAAAGTCATTTTTAATAGATTACTGCTTAAAAACAAATAATTATCAGCGTGTTATTTAAAAAAAAACTCAATAAGAATAAGTACCAATGTATTTTAAACTTCTTGGAATATCTCCTCATTTGTTATTAACATTATCATCTACGTCCAAATTGTTTAGAATTTGTGGGAGCAAATTGAATTTTTGAGTTTGAATTTCAGAATTGAAGTTTTGAGCAATTTCATGAAAAGATTTAGCGAGTGGTATGATTCCATGTGTCATGAAAACAGCTGTAAGATTTTTTTTCTTTCAGATTTATTCCTTTCATTTTGTTGAATTATTTATCACAACCAGTCATACCTGTTGATTTATGATGTGGTTTTCTTTTAAGAATGCTCTTTTTTTTCTGTACATGACGTATATGGCTGGACGGTTGTAAAAGTATCAAATCTTTGTTATTTCAGTATCATATACCATCAAAAATATATAAACAATATATATAAGTCTTTGATGCTATATTAATGAAATTCGTTTGTCTGCTTTTAAACCTAAATGAATATACTCGAATCATGTTTGACGCTTATCAAGGAAAATTGCATTAAATAATTCAATATAATTAAAATTCTAATACTTAGTTAAATAATTAAGTTTTATTAAACATACATTACCGTCCAAACCAGAGTAAGAATTCAGAAAATTGACTAAGATATTTCAACCAAAACAAGCGGTCCTCTTTTGAATAAAATGACACCGCTCTAGCATATAGATGGCTAATGTGAGCTATGCCACCAGGAAATTGCAATGTTTCCTTGATGGGGCTTTGCATTGGTTCACAAAGTGGAAACTAGCGGTGAACCCAACAAAGAGTTCCCATGTTCGATTCTGCAAGGGAGTCCCTCCCCGTCCTCCTCCTGTCTTCATTGGTAACCAGATCATTCCCTACCAAACCCATGTAAAATATCTGGGTCTTATTTTAGACTATAGATTAACATTCAAACAACACATCCACAATAAATTCAAGCTTGGAATTCACTTGATGTGTAATCTGTATTCTCTTTTCAAATCAAAGAATTCTCCCGATTCGGTCAAGGACCTTATCTATAACGGGGTCGTTCGTTCAGCAATGACTTACGGTCTGGTTTAGAGCTGCACCAACGAACAAGGCTTGTATCCAGATTGTTCAAAATAAGTGTGCCCGCCTTATAGCCAGGGATGTATATATATATATATTTCATTCGGAGGTAAAATGGATAAACAAACAAAAGTCTCCACACAAATGAAGTTTTATTCAACGCGTTTCGAACACTTTGTGTTCATCATCAGGAAGACACCAAGGATGTGGTGCTGACGGGTTGGTCCAGTGAAAATAACAAGTAGCTTTTGTTTGTTTATCCATTTTACCTCCACTACTACCACTCGTTGGCTCTACGTCCCGTGGAGGGACTGGGCCTGACCAATTATTGCCCTCCAGGCTGCCCGGTCTGTGGCGACGGTGCGCCACCGACGTACACCTAGCTTCCTCAGGTCCTCTTCCACACCATCGATCCAGCGAAGCCTCGGTCTCCCTCTTAGTCGTCTCCCACCAGGGTTTCCTCGATATAGCTTTTTCGCTGCTCTGTCCTCAGGCATTCTCTCCATATGACCCGCCCACCTAAGCCTTGCTTTCCTTGCTTCAGCAACTACATCGGGGTGTCCAAATAGCTCCATCACTTCTCTGTTGGGGCGGATCCTCCATTCTCCATTTATCCGGACTGCTCCAAAAATTTTCCTCAGGATTTTTCTCTCCCACCGGCACAGCATATTTTCTTCGCTCTTGGTGAGGGTCCAAGTTTCCGCTCCATACAGAACCACTGGGCGCACTACTGTTCTGCATACTCGCAGCTTGGAGGCTCTATTTAACCGTTGGTTCTTAAAAATTTTTTGTTAATTAAGTTCATTTTTTTAAGAAAAATCAGATGTTAATACCTATTTTTTTTTAAATAAAAAATAATTAAAATTTTCTCTTCATATCTTTCTGTTATTGTGCCCATAAATTATGCCATTACTATTTATTTCGTATCTCTCTAAACAACTAGCAGCCATATATTCAAAGATATATGTACTTCGTGTTAGTAACCAAAGATTTAAATCATAACAGTACGAAGTTATTCAGATGAATTAAAACATCTGAATTTTTGATATTTTCAATATATAAGCTCTATCACACGTTTACCTCTAACATAAATCAATACTTCACAATTTTTAGAAAGATTGTTTCGGTCCTTTTAAATTATCCTAAAGAATGATCTACATCAGTGATGGCAAACCTATGACATTCGTGTCAGTTTTGACACGCAAGCTCATTTTTGGTGACTGCATCTTCAAAGATACAAAAATTTCAAATTCAAATATTTGTCTGTCATAACAACCAGAGTTTGGTTATTAAATAATAATATTATTATTTACAATTCAAAATAAGTTTTTTGAGAATTTAAGTTAAAATAATTTAACTATTCTTTATAATAAACGGATGTTTCGCAAAAAGTTCGGCATTTTCAGGGGTTTTTTTTTTTTTGAAAAATGTCGAACAATTTTCAATGAAACGTTGGTTTATAATCAAGAGTAGTTGGTTCTTTGAAAAAAAAAATCCTCAAGAAACCTACTTTGAGTTTTAAGAACAGTGGTCGAAAAGCTATATCAATATTATTACTTACATAAATAATTATTCATAAGTTAATTCTGAAACCAGTCGTGCATGTCAAGTAAAATCATATTACATAACAAATATACATATTAAAAACATTTTAATATATTGTTTTAATATTGCTATATAAAGTAAATTTCATATATATATATATATAAAGATTTCACATAAACACGTGAAACAACAATCAATGATTAAACCACAATAAGAATGGGAAAACAAGACTAATGCATGTTTTCTATTCTTGCATATAAAAAATGCTCGTGCGGAGTTTCTGGTCTCCCATCGAGCGCCTCCCCAGGTGGCGGATAGGGGAATGCCTCCCAGATATGGGTGGTACCGGAGAAATGAAATATCCGGGGCGGACCAAAACCAGACGCTGCTGCCTTGTAGTGAAGGGGCTGAACCCCCAAAGGCTAGGGGAAAGAAAACCCTACACAAATCACCTGGTCCTCCAATTGGGGGTTTGGCGTGGGTTAACCCCCAAAACCCGGGAAAAAACCAAAAGAAAACCGAAACCTCATAAAAAAACAAGGAAGAACCAGAAAGGAACTTCCAAAAAAAGGCCTTTACCAAAAAGAAATATTTACGAGAGTTAATACCAAAATATAATTTAAAAAAAAATAATAACACCAAAGTTAAAAAATGGGAATTCCAAATATTAATGTAAATTTCAACAATTATAAACTAACAAATTTAATAAAAGTTGGACAACTCTTTTTCCCAGAATTTAAATACCAAAAACATTACAATAATATATAATTTTTTTCTAGATTAACCTGAAGAAAAACATTTTAAAGGGTTTTAGTTTTTTAATAAACTTTTTGTATGGAGACTTTATACTTTTCCTAAATAAATTTGATATTGAAACCATTTTTTTTCGATACTAGGACGAGAGTCTTCAAAAAAACTACACCTCTGACACTGACTCCTGAAGGGAATATTACTTCTTCCTTATTATTTTATAAAAAGATTTCACATAAAAACGTGAAACAACAATCAATGATCAAACCACAATATGAAAATGGGAAAACAATACTAAGATCTTTCAACCGTAACAAGCGGTCTTCGTCAGAGTCAAAAACCTAGTTGGGTTTTCCCATTTTCACATTATGGTTTGATCATTCCTTATTATTTTATATTGGGGGTCTTAAATATTACCAAACCCAAATCTATTTAGAGTCGTAATCTTTAACAGGTAGCTAATATTGCACAGGTATGAGACCGACAGCTTAATATCATTTCCTAAAGACGCCATACTCAGATTTTTTCACCTCATAGAGTGAAAAAATTGAGGTCTGAAAATTTAACCCGATTCTACCATTCAGAGGTTAGTGTTTAAGCCAATAGACAACTCTGGCCCCTATTATATGTTCTTAGTATGTAGGATTTATTGAAGTAATTTTATTTTAATTATTATACGAATTAACTTGAATGCCCATATCATTTATTCAGTGAATGCATTAGAACTTTGCTTTCAAAAATAATGCTTGCTGTGTCATCATTCATGCACTCCATTGAACTGATTATTGCTTCAACCAGAAAAGCATCGATAAATATTATTATCAGTCTATTGGCTTTTGATTAAAAGCAACCACCATTTAGCAAGCAATTATTAATCGAATGCAAAAGTGCCTATTGCAGCGACATCAAATGTATGAATGTTAATCGCAGAAAATGTTAATACTAATTTATTTGATAACGTTGATTCTAAAAGACTCACAACTGCTGTCTATACATATATATATATAAAGATTTCACATAAACACGTGAAATAACAATCAATGATCAAACCACAATACTCGTATCAGTTGGGTTTTTGACTCTGACGAAGATCGCTTGTTACGGTTGAAAGATCTTAGTCTTGTTTTGCCATTTCCATATTCTTTTTTGATCATATATATATATAAAATATATATATTATTTATTATTATATATGTACAATATACAATTATATATTATATTTAAATCACCAGTTTAAAAATTCTTATTGCCTAATTTATTTTTAAGTTAACCCAAATGAAATTTTGAAATATAAAAATATTAAAAGTTAAATCAAAGTGGAATAACATTAAAGTTTTTAAAGATGTATTAAGAAGGACTTCCCAATTTTAACTAATTTAATAAATAGGTTTTATATCAAAAAAACCTATTTATATATAAACTACTATCGATATTTTTGACACCGTGTCATCGAAAGAATTTACCTCGAGAAGCAGGTTTGCTTCTCAACGCGAGTACTTCGCACTTCTTCCCGATGACGACGGATTTCGAAATATCGAAGTGAGTTCTGTAGTGTCTTTCTGTGTTCTTTTCTCTGTGTTAAAGTGTATATATATATATATATCGATGTTGTTAAGAAATATTATCGAATCCTACGTAATGAAATTTAATAGATCAAGTAGCCGAGGACAATATGACGAGGGCAGTAGTCTCATCAAAGAGGGTTGACAACTAGCGGATATTTTTTTACTGTACTCCTCTGTTTACTCTAACATCCCTCCCTGGACTATTGTCTTTTCGTGCACTTTACATCCTTTTAAAATACCACTCTTCCCTCCCACACCTTTGAACCCCTCACCATGATATTCCTGTATCTTGTATTTCAGTTGGGTTTTTGACTCTGGCGAAGACGGCTTGTTGTGGTTTAAAGATTTTAGTCTTTTATTCCCATTTCATATTATGGTTTGATCGTTTATATATATAATAAGATTTCACAATAAACTCGTGAAATAAGAATCAATGATCAAACCACAATATGAAATGGGGAAAAAAAGACTAAGACCTTTCAACCTTAGCAAGCGGTCTTCGTCAGAGTCCATAGCCAACTCTGTGAGTTGGTTTTATATATATATAAAATTTACTTGCCGTTGCGTTTGCAACGTACTGGTCTCCCTTCCTCTTTTCTCCTGAAAACGGATTTCCCGAAAATTTAAGTTTGTAAGTGTGTTTCTTTACTCTGTTTGTTACTCTTCTTCTTATACATATTTAATATATTCATATATATATAGTAATATAATTAAAACTTACATTGATTGTAAAGAGGCCAGGGTAACCCAGTTCCGGTAAATTGGTAGATCCGGAGTTCAATACCCACTGTGGCCTTCGAATTATTCAGGAGGGAGGTGAATAAATCTGAGTATGTTGTCCCACAGAGAGGACGGTAAGCCGTCGTTCCCGAATCTTTACGATATTAGGTACATCTTAAAGTTCCTATTATATATTTTTATTTACTTGTATCCTTTTCCTCTGTAAGTCGGCTACACTAATTGAGTACCTCTTGAATGAGACAGTCTTTAATACTGGCTTGCCTTCGAAACGACTCACATTGTTCTATCTGATGATGGCGCAGTCAAAATATAGTTGTGAGTGTTTGTGATCTCTTGTGTGTGCTTTCTTTCTGTGAATTTAGTTTTAGTTTGTCGAACCAATTTATGTTTTACTTCCGATATATATAGAATAAAAACATATAATACTCAACAGCATTGTTTATTACCCAGTTTCTGCTTTGGTTATTGGTTCATTAAGCGTCACGTCGTCTTAATTAAGACTATACTAAAGTGGTTCTGAGTACTGCAGAAGGTGAGTGTACCTCACTTCCGGTGAGTGTAGAAGTTCAATTTAAACCATAAACAAATACCAATTTAATACTGTAAATGATATTTGGATCCGTCGTTTTTTATAGAAAAGTGACCTTTTTTCCTTTTCTTTTTTGTTAGACTTGTTTTCTTGTCTATTAAGGGACTGGGTTTAAATAATCAGTGCTATTAGTGGGCCTTATTTTTCGATTATAATACGTCCAATTTGATGACTGTTTTAACTATTTTGAGTATATATATAAATAAAGATTTAAAACATATATGAAATGAAATGTAGCGAGAAATGATAAGAAACAAAATAATTAATAGCTGTTCAAACAGAATGATATTTATATAATGGACAAGAAACTTTACCTAAAGACTGATGTAAAAATTTACTTATGGAAACAAGAAAATTTAGGGTGATGTCATTGGGTGCTTTTAGGGAAAAGTAGATGTGGCGCACCGGCTAACAGGTCTGAATTGGAACCTATTATAACCTTCCCATGGGTGTATTATTGGACTTAAAGCAAAATGTAGGTACAGTAAATATTAAATATTATGTTATAGTTTTGATTTTTATAACATTAATATGACATGGTTTATTTTTTATTCCCTGAAAGTATTTTGAGTAGTCCAAAACTTTAGAGTTGTGTTTTAAATTATTGTTATAGCGTGCAGTTAATAGAAGACTTTAAGTATTAAATCATTTTGTGGTTTGTTATTCTAATACAAGTAATTCAGTGTGGCTGTTAATCGGTAAGATTATATAAAAAAATGAACAGTCGTTAAATGTAAAATGTGTCTATGATCTACTCCCATAGAATACATTTATGTATTAAGAACAAGAAGATTATTATGACATCGATGCCATAAAAGCTAAGTTATATTTTTTTTTTGGTAAATCTGTAGTATCAACTGTTCTATTGTTCCTCTTCATGAATAATCATGTACGTAATATTGCGTAACTACTTGTCTTGTATGAATTAATAAGTATGAATTTTTCTTTTATTTTGCAATAAAGTTTTAAAAATAATTTTATAAGCAATGCCAATACTTTGCTGTTTTTCTTGTGAAGTCTATAGAACACTTATAGCTTACAAAAATTAACCATCATACCTCGTTTGTCTAATTAGAGGAGAATGGACCTAACCTGAATAACCGGGCAGTAGCCTTCTCTAGGATTAAGACTTTGCAGATGAAATCTGTGGATTACAACTATCAAGAAGATTTAAAAAGTACGATTGATTTAATGTCTTATATCGTAAAGTAGATGTGGTGAACCGGCAGGCTAACTGATCTTGAACGTAGAAGGTAAGATGGTTAATTTTTATAATAATTTTACTAACACTGGTATTTTACCTGTTCACACTATATAGTTCAGACTCTCGCACGAACGAACTCACTACTTAAGGAGAAAATCAAAGACTTAACCAGGGTAAGAAACTGAGAGGTGCCTAAGTGGTTTAAATGTAATTTTTATTTAACATTAAAGAAAATATATTAAAAAAAAATATTTTAAAGAAAAATATAAAAATAATGAAACCAATATGCTTAAAAATAAATGTTTCATTTTTTTGGAATAATGTTTTTGATGCCTTCTTTTTAATTTGCTCCTCATATATCCATTTTATCTAAGCTCTTCTTTGTGCTTTATTATTGACGGAATATTTTTTGACACAATTCATGTAACTATGTCCTAAAAAGGAGTAATCTTTAGAACTGTCAAAAGTGATGCGAGGGTCTGACGGCGTCATAAAGTCTACAGTGACAGTGAAATCTAATCAATGCAAATCTGCCTACATGTAAGATTCAATCGTTCAGAGGGGAAAAATTCAATATACATTTTAACAAAACAAGGTTTTGTGTATAAAAAAAAATTATAATGATTTACCTGTAGAAATATTATTTCAATATAAGAAAAATGAAACAATATTAACACTGCTTCCTGTGATGACTAAAGTAACTTATCTATCCTGCTGAATAAACTAAGTTTCTATTGTCATTTCATTTACCTAGTAGGTAAATAAAAGAACAGTTAAAAGGCAGTATGGAAGTTTTCAGTGAAAGATAGACTATTTATGAAACAGTTTTACAAAAAAAGAATTCACAGGTAAGAATGTTAATACTCTTTTGTTAGTAACATTTTTATTTTGTAGAAGAGATTTATTACAAAAAAGCCAAATTATTTTTTTTAAATAGGGTTTTTGTTTTTTTGCAGACTAGTTCTTTCTTTTATTTCTTACATAGTATAATTGTAACAAGTTAATTGTCTTATTTATCAAAAAATATTAGTCATGATATGTTTAATATATTGATTTTTCAATTTTTTTTACTAGGGTTTTAGAGCAAGTGAAACGTATCCCAGCTGAGGAAGAGTTATCTGTGCTAGCCAAACAAATTATATAAGGTTTGGATGACTTGTCCAGTTAGGTAAAGATCTCATCAACAGGTGTTACCAACTACTTGACCCCACGATGGCTTCATTATTTTAAGAAACCGTCTTTGACTCCGATTCCATACAGTTCTATAACACAGGAGCTAGATTTTTAGGTTGGGTAATTTAATTTATAAACAATATTTTTAATTTTTATTTATTTTATTGTATTTCAAAGATAAATATCAAGTAACTATATTTTTTTAAATAATATTACTTGCTATCGTGATACTTCTAAAAATTTTACGGAATTATAGTTTTAAATTGACTTCTCCCACTCCAGGAAGTGTAGTCACTGGATTGCTTCTTCCCTCCTGTGTTTCCTCATACATCTTTGTTATCAGTGTCACTGGTAATGTAACACTTACATCGTTGTGACTTTAAACAAATAAAATTAAAACAAAAAATTGACTTCTTCTTTTAAGTTTGAGGAAAGGTTCTAAAATATTGTATAATATCTTAAAAAGTTATTGAAAATTCATTGTTTATTCTGTAGAGCTGAGCGTAATGTGAATTTTGATTGGAATTTTCTTCTTCTCGATTGCTATTTGTTTTATGTCATAATTGATATCATAAGTGATTCTGTGAGAAAGATGAATGCATGAATGAGAAAGGTGTGATTTATTTTCATGTCATATGTTGGCTCTATCTAATCTAATGAGATAAAAGAGCTTATTGAATATACAAGGTCAAACCAGATTGAAGTCTTTAATTTTGTTTTATAAATGCATTCGTTTATTTCGGGAAAAGTGTTTGTATTTTTATTTTGATATATATGTATGAAAAATTAATTATGAAGAGTGGTTCAGATGTGAGTGTTGAAAGTGAAGTAGAAGATGGAGGTGAAAGCTTCATAGAAACTTGGAAGTTACGTTTGAAAGAGTATGTCGGAATTGCTATAGTGATCCTAAGTGCGTTGTTCTATTCGATGGCATCTTTAATTGTCAAATTACTGCCAAATGTGAGTTCGTTTCAGATTGTCTCTACGAGGTATATTGGTATGTTGCTCTTTTCGGTTCCCATTGCTATTTATAGAAGAGAAAACCTGTTTCCTAAAGAAAAAAAGAAGTGGATGATGCTATTAACAAGGTCTTTGGTTGGGTGTACTGGTGGTATGACAAGCTTCTTTGCTTTCCAGCATATGCACTTAGGTGATGCTTCAGCATTGTGTACAAGCACTCCTTTGTTTGTTGGTTTAATATCATGGCTATGTTTAAAAGAGCAATGCAATTGGATGACATCTTCAGCTGTAGCGATTTCTTTGTCTGGAGTTGTCTTGATATCAAGACCGGAGTTTCTATTTGGTTCAGATGATTCAAAAGTAATAACTCAAGAAGGTTTCGGTGTCGTGAGCGCTTTGCTATCAGCTCTATGCAAGGCAGTCACGTTCATTGCTCTTAGCAATATGCAGGATATCCACTTTTCTGTCACACTCTCACACCTTGGTCTCTTTGGTACCATTCTACCAACAGCAATTGCACTTACTTTCTTCAATTACGTCATTCCACAAGACATCAGAACCTGGTTTCTTTTTCTTCTTTCCGGAATCCTTGGATTTATCGGTCAAACTCTCCTTACTTTATCCTTTTCTACAGAAAAAGCTGTCACTGTTGCTACAGCTAGAACAACTGACATTCTCTTTTCATTTCTTTACGAGATTTTCATTTTTCATAGTCCTCCCACAATGTTCAGTGCATTTGGGGCCCTCCTAATAGTACTGTCCGTTATTGTTGCAAAACTTAAACCCAAAAGTAAGTAACCTATAAGTCTTCTATCAACTTAGCAGGATAAAAATATTGTTTAAATCATAAATTTAAAACCAATTTATTTTCTAATTCCTCAAAATGTGATTCCACTATTTACTAAAATGACCTTTTGTAACTGAATAACAAATGAAAAACTGGTGTGAGGTCTCAATCTTTTTTATATACCACTATTGAAATATGTTTTTGAAAATCATATATATTTTATAATTTAGCTTAGTTCAGTCTATATATATATATATATATATATATATATAATAAAAATTTCACATAAACACGTGAAATAACAATCAATGATCAAACCACAATATGAAATGGGAAAACAAGACTAAGATCTTTCAACTGTAACAGCGGTCTTAGTCAGAGTCAAGAACCCAACTGACTCAGTCTTGTTTTCCCATTTCGTATTGGCGTTTGATCATTGTTATAAATATAAATATATATATGATTAAACCACAATAAGAAATGGGAAAACAAGACTAAGATCTTTCAACCGTAACAAGCGGTCTTCGTCAGAGTCAAAAACCCAACAGTTGGGTTTTTGACTCTGACGAAGACCGCTTGTTACAGTTGAAAGATCTTAGTCTTGTTTTCCCATTTCTTATTGTGGTTTAATCATTGATTGTTGTTTCACGTGTTCATGTGAAATCTTTTTATATATATATATATATACATTTAACTAGCCGAGTGGATTCTGCAATCAACATCTTTTTCTATAATTACTCTTGAAAAAGATCGTCAATGCAAAATATGCTCTGCTATTTAACAATGTATGCTTGGATGAAGATCTACTGCCAGTTTATACTAATATATATATAATATATATATATATTTGTAAATAAAATGTAAATATATAAAAATACTATTATGTACTTGTTTGCATTTTGACATTGATCTGTTAGTCATTTAAAGTTCAAGTGAACTTCATTCGTGAAAAATTGTATCAATTATTTGATAATAGTATTAAATATATGGACGTTGCATTAATTCTGTTAGATTTAATTTTATTTTCTATGCAGTTTGATGTTCGAATAACTTAGT
This sequence comes from Hermatobates lingyangjiaoensis, assembly GCA_026182355.1. Classification (NCBI taxonomy): domain Eukaryota; kingdom Metazoa; phylum Arthropoda; class Insecta; order Hemiptera; family Hermatobatidae; genus Hermatobates; species Hermatobates lingyangjiaoensis. The sequence continues at coordinate 126,219 of JAPFBL010000311.1, read as the reverse complement.
CAGAGACTTTTAAAAGTTAGTTTATCCCTATTCCAGAGCTGTTTTCTATAGTTTGGACTCTGCAGGTCGATTTTTGCGCGGATTGCACTGTACTTAATTCCTCGGTTCTACAGACAAAATCTGGAGCTTTCAGACTCGTCCAGATCGGGCAAACGCAGTCCGATGTGTCCGCAGTTGACCTGTCGTCCCATTGTTTACAGCGGTGCCGGAACACTTGTAGCTGTTTGGTCCGTGTTTCTCGATTTTTTTTGCCTTGTTTTGCGTGTTGTTTGTGACAACTCGATTTTTTTACTTTGTTTTGCGTGTTGTTTGTGACATACTCAACATTTTTGTTAACCATGATAGCTTCTGAAATACAGTAGAATCGGAAGCTTTTGACAATCGGGAATTTGGGACTGGCGTTCCCCATTCTTTTAGTCCGTAAAACCGAGTTATGAGTGTAGCATATATTACGTACTAACTAACAAGCCAAAACCATGGTATTTAAAAAAAAAATTAGTAAGAATAGAATTTTACCTAATTGCAAAGAATTTAACATTTTTTGTCATAAATTCCCCCCCCCCCCCCCCCCCCCCAAAAGATCTAACTCAGTGTTAACAGTACTTTAAATATGAAATTTAGTTATTATAAGAATTTTGGTTTTTGAGATATCCCTTTATACACACGCACACATAGAGGTCAAGTATCAAAACGTATTTATTGAATCCAAGATATCTGAATATGTTATTTCCGTTGAGAACTCTGTTTACCCCAATAGTAATTTAACCTTATTCTACAGTAATTTTGTGAGTATTTTTAATTTTAAACTCATTTGTAGAATATTATAGAGTAATTTGTTATTCACCCAAAAGCAATATCTTCATTACTCCATATTTAACGCAGACGTAAATGAAAGACAAAGGAGATGCAACAATCAATATCGACATATGTTCAATTTGGCTGTTAAATTATACTTTTTTTGAAGTTTCTTGTAGACATTTGTAAATAGTACACTTAGTTACCATAGTGCTTACAGAAATTTATATTTTATTTTATTAAGTTTATTTATGTCCCATGTTTGGTAAATCAAAAGTTAATTAATGTATTTCTCGTAACATTATTTTATGCAAGTTATGTCAATTAAAGTTAGTTAACTTTATTAATTTGACCCAAATACTTGTGTTAATTAATTGTTTTGACATAATTGAAAATAGACCTACGCATTATTACATTAATTTACTTTATAACTTTTAATTTCAAATCAAAGTTAATTTATGGTCCAAAATTTAATTTGAGTTGAATTATTGATTCACTAATTCAATTCAATATACCATTTATTTATAAATTAACAATAAAAGAAATTATATTGTTGTATTTGTGAATATCCTTTTTCATTATTTGACTCTCTAGTTTATTATTTAATTTTAATATTTCGGAAATGATTTGTACTGTGTTATGAAAATGAATATAAGAAAGAGGAGGAATCACGGATTTTAACATCAATAAATTGAAGGAAACCGCTAAACCGACTTGAATTCAATATCAGTTAAGATTTGGATTGAATTTGCGGCTCCCCTTATTAGACCAAGCCGTGTACTAATAAGTAACCAGAGGTAGTAACCCTCTCTTCTTATATACCTACCAATAAGCCCCAAACTCGATTTGCTTTCAAAGAGCAAACCAGTAATAATAATATAATTACTTGCTAAACAAATGATTCTAATTTGAGCTTAATTTAAATTAATTGACTTTAATGATATCGGATGAGAAGCCTCTAGATTTTTAATTACTTTATTATAAATACAAACTTTCCGGAAATTAAATCTTATTTCTTTTAAAAGAATGAATAAATTCGTGCATATAGTGTTCGTTTAAAATTAATTTGATTTGAATAATTAATTAGTATTATGCAATGTTAATAATCATCACTTCACATTTATATATTGCACTGAAATTAATTCATGTAATCTCGAAATTCATTGTTATTCATTGAATAGTAATGGATTAATATAACCTTGAAAACAGAAAGCTTGAAGTACAGATGAAGTATACTGTGGTCTATTGCCCAGTGACTATGATATATATAAATGAAAATACTGAATAGTTTAACCGAAAATTAGATACTGTAGATGTGTTTTTCTGTTTACTGTTTAGCTATAGTTTATTCTGAAACGTTTGTTGCCCTTTGGTTTTCTTGATGATAATATATATATATATATATAGGTGTGTTCTCTAATCGGGGTTCGGTCAATTTTCCAGGATAAAAAATTAAACTCTTGTTGCCAACGTTTCGGTTTTATTTAAAACCTTTTTCATAGGCATCTTCTCCATACACTCTTCTTATATCCTCATAAAAACCCATATTCGATTAGAGAACACACCTATTATATCAAACGGTCGATATATTATTGAATCTGTTATATATATATATATATATATATATATAATATTAATATAATTATATATATAGATAAATGTATGTATATCTATATACACTTTTTTGTTGGAAATACGATCCGAAACGGACGAATGGAGTTCAACGTAGAAAAAGAAACAGAGAAATCAAAAGTACACACTTGAGTCTCTTGCTAAACTTGCTAAATAGACTTTGGAGACGGACTGTCTCCAACCATCTCTGAACAAGTGCGCTTGGTTTCCCTCTCTTATCTCTCCTGAAGACGGTTCAAACCGAAAATTAGAGACTGTAAGTGTGTTCTTTTGATTTCTCTATGTTTCTTTTTCTACCTCCAACCGTCTCTGAACCGGTGCGCTTGGTTTCCCTCTCTTATCTGTCCTGAAGACGGTTTAAACCGAAAATAAGAGTCTCTAAGTGTGTGCTTTTGATTTCCCTATGTTTCTTTTTCTACATTTAACTATATATATATATATATATAATATATATACTTTTTTTCGTTGGAAATACGATCCAAAACGGACAAATATAGTTCAATATAAACAAAGAAACATAGAGAAATCAGAAGAACACACTTACAGTCTCTAATTTTCGGTTTGAACCGTCTTCAGGAGAGATAAGAGAGGGAAACCAAGCGCACTGGATCAGAGACGGTTGGAGACCAACAGTTCCATTAATTAATTAATTAATTAATTAATTCCATTAATTTAATGTAATTATAAATTATAAATTAATTATAAATTGATTCCTGTCTACCTTATTTTCTGTGAACGGGCGCGCATGCGGCAACGCTGTTGGTCTCCAACCGTCTCTGATCCAGTGCGCTTGGTTTCCCTCTCTTATCTCTCCTGAAGACGGTTCAAACCGAAAATTAGAGACTGTAAGTGTGTTCTTCTGATTTCTCTATGTTTCTTTGTTTATATTGAACTATATATATACATTAGATTTATAAAAAGGAACGTATAAAAGAAATCATATAAACTCACTACTGTATTTCGATTGCCTCAACTAACCTGTGAGTCGTCATCTGTCTTTGGACGTCTCGCATCTATCTTCCTGATGACAAGTCAATCAAAATTTTGTAGTGAGTTTCTGTGTGTTCTTTTTGTGGTTGTAATTTATTTAGTTCGTGGAATCGTTTCATTTAATGGGTATATATATAAACTATATTTACAAAAAGAACACACAGAAATGAAACAGAAACTCACTACTCTATTTAGATGGCCATGTCATCAATTATAGATCAAGGAAAAAGTCTCATGGAAAATATGTATATGAAAAGATTGCTGAATCTTTGGGAAAATGCTATCAATGGCAGACCATTAAATGACGATATTATCTCATTGGCCGTCTAACGTTTTACTTGGTCTGAGAAAGAAACGATTTCCTAAACCTACTTTAAAAATTTATCGGTCTCGTATTTCACGGTGAAATACGATCTCACCTGAAATCAAAATGCCACACAGAGCTCATATATCACATTAAAGTGAACTTTTTTATTCTAGTTATCAATTTTCAAGTAATCCTTTCATGGAATATCTATTCAAATAAAAAGTTATCTTGAGTCAGCCCTATAACTGTACTCAAACCACTTATTTGCTCAGTGTTCCCCAATAAGTTTTTAAATAAAATTTATAATTTTGCTCTAACCTGCTGTTGAAACTATTATGTATGTAGTTTTTAACCACACAGCCAATCTATACGGGTTATAATGTAACTGAATTGCATCTCTTTCAATTAAAGATTATTTAACAAGAGTGAATCAAACCCTTTGATGTTGTTTACTCTTTGTGAACATAATGAATTGAATACAAATCAAATGCTTATCTTTTCTGTAGAAAATATTAACGAATTAATCTAAAACACATTAATGCTGGTTTAGAAGACTTTAATCTGTGGAAAGACTTGATTTGTTAATATAGTTTCGAAATTGATGTTCACTATTGGAATACTGAGTAATTGCAGCAGATAGAGTGATTACCCATTCAAGATTGTCCCGGATGAAATTTATAAATATTTCATAGTAAAATATAGAGCCGTTGTCGTTTAGAAATTTCGAATCAGTGGCGTACAAAAGGGGGGGGGGGGTAGGAGAGGTGGTGCATAGCAAGGGGTGGCATTTTGAGGGGGTAAAAATAGAAAAAAAAAACTAAAATAAAATAAGGATAACAAAAAAATCTGAAATTTCATACTAAAATTTTTTTTAAAAATTCTAATTGCTTTTATGCGTCTAATACTATTTTTGAAACGATTTTCAGTTGTAATATTTGCGAATTAAAAATAAATTTATTTTAAATTTTTCAAAACTATCTTTTTTTAAAAGTTGTTTTAATTGTACTAGTTTTTGCGAAGAGTACTGTAAAAAAATGTAATTCTGGGACTAATAACAGAATCTAAAATTAAATCATTGATTTTATTTCCATGAAAATAAATATTTTGAACGTTAACGGATGATTAATGACCAGCGAGGGCCAGAAGTCTTAAGATCGCCCTGGGTGGTAGAAATGATTGCTACACCACTGTTCAGTTTACTATTTTCTGTTAACATGAGGTATGGAAACAATATCAAGACTGTGACTGTAGTTATGGTTACTTACAAGCAACATCCTTTACCTAATGATGAAGAGTTTAATTAATCAATTCAATGTATACATGATTATTGATCCACAATATGAAATGGGAAAACAAGAACTAAGATCTTTCAACCGTAACAACTAACTGAGTTGGGTTTTTGACTCTGACGAAGACTGCTTGATATGGTTGAAAGATCTTAGTCTTGTTTTCCCATTTCATATTTTGGTTTCATCATTTTATACATGATTTCGTTTCATCTTTTTATGCATGATTATATGTTGTACATAATCTTCGAAGATTTAGTCATGATATCCATTTGAATGGACTTTATTTGCTCTTTAAAAGGTGCAATACAGTCAGACTTACAGATAGACGCAGTGGCTGCATAGAAATAAGTTGCCTATACCCAACCTCTTCAATTAATCTGCCTCGATTCTTGAAGAGGCCCATTTTGAAGAGCACTAGGCTGTTTCTAAATATAACTAGTAAGATTGCTACTATAGAATGCTACCTACCTTCGATGTTGTTATCTACCACTTACTATATCACTTCGTAGTAAACAACGCAAAATTTATCACAAGTATGATAAGAAGAAAAAAAAATCCTTTAAATTTAAGGATTAATGATAATTTAAACTAATTAAATTAATTTACTAATTAAACTCTTTATCATTAGGTAATGGATGTTGGTTGCAAGTAAACATAACTGCAGTCACAGTTTTGATACTGTTTCCATACCTCATGTTAACAGAAAATAGTAAATTGAATAGTAGTGTGGGATCATTTCTGCCACCCAGGGCGATCTTAAGATTTGTCGCCCTTTAAATGTATATATTTAGAAAATTAAACATTTACTGTGATTATTTATAGCAAGGATTGAGATACTGAAAAAAAAAAGAAGTACTTAACAACATTTACAATCTCATTTAGACCATTACTGTTGGAAAATTCTGAGAAAACAGCATGCTGTATATAAACAGCGATGTATGGTATATGTTTACAAACACTAATAGAATTGATTTTGACGGGATATATTGTATAGATTACTTCTTTTAATTTTGTAAATTTTGATTATGTTTTGTGTAATGAATTGTGAATAATTTCGAATAAAACTTTAAATTACACAAAATACGACATATAAAAAAGATAAAATGCACACTTACTAAATTCTCAATATTATTTCGAACTATTGTTCGTCATCAGGAGAAGACTAGAAGAGAGGACGAAGTGAGGGAGATCTCCCCAAGTCGAAGGTCCTCTCTTCTAGTCTTCTCCTGATGACGAACAATAATTCGAAATTTGAATTTAATAAGTGTGAATTTTATCTTTTCTCTGTGTCGTGTTTTATGTGATTTGAAGTTTTATAGTCCGTGTGGACCGTGAATTCAAATAAATAGTTCTTATTTATTTATTATTAGTTATTTATTTATTAGTAACTTCGAATAAATCTATCCATACAAACTGTATGTTTGTTTTGTGGGGGTTGCGCTGGTTGTTTGTTGATAACCTTCGAGAGAAGTGAAGTGGAGGTGCTGTGTGGGTTATCAACGAGACTAGGAGTGCTCGTTGATCAAGCTTCTTTTTCTAATAACCGCAACTACAGCCTGTTCGCCTTCAATGTTTTCTACGAATGGAAAGAAAAGCTTTCAAAGGCTGCTTGTCACATATTTAGTTAAAAGTGAGTCGAACAATGAAAGACTAGTGAGTGCTACGCCAAAATTCCATAGTTTCATTGGCGTTCTCTTTTGTGCACTTATGAATTTTATTCTTCTTACATATAACTTTTAAAAAAATCATCAAATTGCATTTATTAAACCTTTAATTGACAAGTTCGTTTGACTTGATGCAGATAAAAAATTTCTTTGTCAATCTAGAATCTAGACAAATGTACAGCAGGTTACCCGTTATTCAGGTGAGTCTTCATTTTTTTTTTAGCCATATTGCTTTTCTGCAGTAATTAGAATGTCTTGAAATTTATTTAATAGTATACTAATTTTTAGGTAGATTATTTTCACCAAATTTTGTTTAGCATAAAAAGCAATAATTGTCTGAAATTATAAAATTTATCGCATCTGTCCGTCCTTGTAATTTTGACAAAAAATGTTCAGTTCATCTTCTCAAAAGGTGCTATTTTTGGGTATAATTTCATTCCTAACAAACAGTGTAACTTTATAGTAACTACAAGTTTTTAAAATTAATATTAAGTCAAAATTATACATTTTATGCAAAACTGACTGTTTTGGTTAGTGGAAAAATCTAATTTTTTTTCTCTCTTAATGCTGCTATTAGATTCATAATAATACCAAAAGCGCCAACAATTTGGAATTAGTAGTTTAAGAGGAAAAATGTTTCATATCACATTTTAACCAACAGGTTAAAAATAATAGTGCTCGAGAGTGAAGAAAATTTAGTGTGTTTTCACCACAAGGAATTTTTTTACGACGCTTTCGAACACTTTATACTTTTTTCCTTTTTTTTATTCAAAAATAAAATTTCTTTTTTTTTATTCAAAAATTTCTTTTTGTTTGTTTAAAAAGAAACTTTTGGATATAGATCGTCAAATAAAATGTCAAAAATGACCTCAAACATAAAAATCCATTGTAAACATATCGAAATCGTTTTTTTTTTTCATTCTCGCTATACTTTATTTATAGTAAAGCAAACAACAAAAAAATTGTTTTTCTTTTTCAAGTAGAATGATATTTCAGGTTTGGCTGTTTAAGCCTATCCCCTAGCGGGTGGATAACATCAGCCGTTTACAAGCTTTTTTTTGATCGGCGATTATACAGATTCACATTCGGAGTCCTAAATTTTGCCATAACTCAAGTGCATTTCGAGTAGGGATTTTTAACGAGTAACTGATATCTTAAAGGCTCGGGATCGACGGCTTAACGTCCTCTCTGAGGGACGACGTACTCATCCGATTTTTTTATTCACACCCGGAGTGAATAAATCGAGGGCCAGGTGGAGATCGAACCCCGGACGACCAAACCCAGAGGCGAGTACGTGAAGCACTGAACTAACCTTGCCCCTTTCGAACACATAGTGTATAAAACAAAATGTACAAACAATTTTTGAAGTTATATAAGGGAACTAAAATTTTCACCTAACTAACTGCCTGTGTTACATACGAGCCCTAATAGCCCCTGAGATAATAGGGCTTGTCACACAGCCGAGGCAATTTTGAATAAATTATGAAAACATGGTCTTGCAAGCCCGGTTACTTGGCCAGAAACTTTTGGAACAAACCTACACCACATATAGATCTTCAAATAAAACGTCAAAAATGACCTCAAACATAAAAATCCATTGTAAACATATCGAAATCGTATTTTTTTTTCCACTGTCGCTATACTTTATTTATAGTAAAGCAAACAAATAAACAAAAAATTTTTTTTCAAGTAGAATGATATTTCATGTTTGACTGAGTACTATCCAAATAGACTTTCCTCTTTCAATCAATTTGTTAGTCGCTCTTGAATGACTATTCTTAGAACTCTATAAATTACGGTTATATCGCTTGAACTTCAGTTTTTACTAGCCTTGACCAATATGAGACCGAATAGATTTGCATTAACGTAAAATTTGTTGAGTCCAAAAATCATAAAAAAACAGCAACATTATTTTGAATAGAATAAAGGAAGATCAAAAATATCTTACCTTGAAATTTAATGCATATTTTCATTGATATCAATTCAATTGAAGGAATAGTAATATTATTCAATTCCATTAAACGTTTAAAATTCCGTCAAATATTAAAGACAACATTTTTGTAAATCGGTGTATTAGTTATGGTTATTGATGTTATCAAATATAAAATGAAATGTTAGAAATACTGTAATAAACAACATTAAAACACTTAAAGGTTTTAATAGCTGAAAATATGGGCTAACATAGCATTGAATATGAAACTAAAAATTATAGTTTATTAGACAGCCGGTTGTAATATAATCTGAATTCATTGTTTTATAAGCGATAAAAATTTAGGTTTTACAAGGGGGTTCATTCACGACCTGCACATATTGCTATAATTATTAATGTGCACGATACATGGCACACACAATTATTCATCCAAGTGTATTCATTCGCAATGTTGCTTAAATTTGGTGATATAGTTTATGTTATTTTGGCTTTACTATACGTAAAGTATAGTGATTGTGAAGAAATGAGACGTTTAGATTTTGACGGAATTACATGTTTTGAGGTCCCAAAAGTTGTTTTATTACGTCTTTTCTATGTTATCGCGGTGTGTGTGTGTGCGTGTTTGTGTATGTATCACACAAAGTGTGTGTGTGCGTGAGTGTTTATCGAAGAGTTTCTGTAACGCTACGGTCCAAAATCTTTGATGGATCAAATTGATATTTTACACAAAAATGGGCCTCATAATGTAGATGAACCATATTGTTTTTAGAGCAATCATACTTGATGTGAAAGTCACTTTCTTTTGGCCAAAATATGTTTTCAGACAACATTTTTTTCCCTAAACTACTAGCTTTAGAGTTTTGAAATTTTGGAATTATCTTTGAAAGTATAAAAACAAGAAGTGAAATAATCCTCAGATTTTTAAAACAACTGGAAATATTTTTTTCAAAAAACTGTAAAAGATTTGACTTAAATTCAATCTGAAAGCTTGTGAGAGTGATACAAGCCATACCGTCTGACGGATCAAAATGAAACTATACCTATAGATAGAACCATGTGAACGATGAGTTGAGATAATTTTTTTCTCAAATGTATTATATAAAATCTGCATAAAATTGGTAATTTATGGAAACAATTTCAATAATTTTACACCACCAGACGTGTACATCAGAATAACGTAAACATTAACTTCAAATAATTCATACATTTCCTACTTATTCGATTTGTAGAAAATTCATTATCTAAGTATTATATACTTAAAAAATTTATGTTGACTCAAGTAAAGCAGATTTATTAAACTTCAGCATATACCAAAAAGAAAAAAAATCTATCAAAAAGTTAATTTAATGATTAAAAAGTGGAGAATATGTGAAATCATTAAGGGGAATAAGATGTAGATAAGGGAAGCGGTAGTCCAGTGGCTTGCATACTCGTCTCTGGACTGGAGGGTTAGATACTTACTTTTTCCCTCAACTTTTACACGTGGGAGGGGAAAAATCTGAGTTCGTTGTCCATTAGCCGTCTTTTCCAAATCTGTACGTTGTCAGGTATTCGTTAAAAGATCCCTACTGCTTAATACACTTGATTTATGCAAAGTTTAAGACTCTCAATGTAGAATATTTATTGTGTGGTATCACAAAATGCCAGTCTTTAGCATATACCTGTTTTTTATGAAACATCCACTGGAACAAAACTTAAGATATGGTACTCATTAGAGGTCCCTAAGGGGGCCAGGCTAGCTCAGTGTTTACGTGCTCGCCTCTGAACTGATAGGACCGGGGTTCGATCCCCACCTGGTCCTCGATTTATTCATGCGGGGGGTGAATAAATCTGAGCACGTCGTCCCTCGGAGAAGGACGTTAAACTGTCGGTCCCGAGCCTGTACGATGTCAGGTACTCGTTAAAGATCCCTACTCTAGATATACTTGAGTTAGGCAAAATTTAGGACTCCCACTGTAGAATCAATCTTGATTGTGTGGTATCACAAAGGGCCAATGCTCGGCCTAAGTGTGTTCCCTTGTGGGACTGCCCCTGCAACCTAACCTAACCTAGGCAAAATTTAGTACTCCCACTGTAGAATCAATCTTCATTGTGTGGTATCACAAAGGGCCAATGCTCGGCCTACGTGTGTTCCCTTGTGGAACTGCCACTGCAACCTAACCTAACCTAGAGGTCCCTAATGTACACTTGAGTTAGGCAAAATTCAGATTACCAATACAAAATGAAAATGTTTGCGTTGTATCAGAAATGAAAAATTTTCGGCTTTTGTGTATTATTTCGTTGAACGGCCACTGCAACCTAACGTAACGTATGTATATATATATATATAATATATATATATATATATACTTATAAATTTCAACAATGAAGGTGATTGAATGAGTTCTTCGGATAGGGGAATTGCATCCTTCATTGCTTTTGCGCACTGTTTTGTTCAATAATTATAATTATAATTATAGAATTATTATTTATATTTATAGTTATAATTTAAGTACAGTATGATGTATTAGGACAATTGATGATACATTTTCTGGATCAGTCCATTTATTGTAGGTCTCGAAACTGCTTTTTTAATGTCTGTTGTTTCCTTGTTTGCATGAAACATTTTTCTATTGTTTTCCTATAAATAATATTGATGTAAATACAGTCAGTCGCCTTTAGCTAGAGCTGGCAGAGTGATATCTGTTTATTGGAAGAACAGCAATATATCAATTTCACTACTCTCATATAGCGATATATTACGCCAGTGGCTTATCATTTTCTTCTCTAACTCCTAGTCGACTTCTGAACTCAAAAGTTATTGAGTTCATACATAACAGCCCAAGAAAATGTTAATATTAAATAATTTGCCCACATCATTATTTCCGTTGAGTATTCGTAATATAATAAAGATATTCCAATTTATTTCATGAAAAGAATAATACATAATACTACGTAATTTGAATAATACGTAATTCAAATATCTATTTTACAGTAACTTTATAGTGGTATACATTTTATAGCTTACTTCTTCATTCTCATTAACTCTATTTGATGAAAAGAAAATCAATTAAGTAGAGTTTTTGCTTAAACAAATATTAATTTCAACGCATTTAGTATGAGAGGACCATGAATCTACACATTATTGATCTTGCATTGGAAAAAAATTGAACATATCGACATAATTGAAATTGTAAACCATCGTTTTGTTAAAACACAGGTGACAAACATACGGCCCGCGGGGCGCATCCGGCACACCTGGGGTTCGATCCGGCCCGGGGGATAAATCTGCATTATTATATATATATTAAATCAGTTTACTCTAATTTGCTTAAAAAGCTGCAGTTCTAATACTATCCACCAGTGTTTTAATACGCGCTGTATTATCAACTTGTCCTTTGTCCTCGCACCTTGACCAGTGAAATATCTCTGTCAAAATGGATAATAGTGGATACAGAGTGTCGGATTTTAATAAATATTTTTATAATTGACTTATTTTTCTTTGCACTAATAATTAGTATTAGTGACTGATACAAAGAAAAAGGTAGACTTATTGTTAGTTCTATGTAATTTTGTCATTAGCTCGCTGGCACGGCCCACTTGAGATCAGATTAAACTGTATTCGGCCCTCAGGCCGAAATGAGTTTGACACCCCTGTGTTAAAATATCAAGAGGAATGGAAAACTTTATAAGAAACACCTCTGTTGAAGAAGAGATTAAAGCAGTTAGGTAAAATAAATCATGATTTTTAATAATGATAATGGCATTCGTTCATAATTGTCGCATGATTATTGAAACAAATTTGATAAATTACCTTCATTATCTGGAAACTGAGTCGAGAATATATATATATAATATATATATATATATATCCACTTAAAATTAAAAAAAACGATCCAAACTGGACACAAATCGGTTCACAAACGAAGAAAAGCAACACACAGAGAAAGAGACACACTTACAAACTCAAATTTTCGGATGATCCGTCTTCAGGAGAAAAGAGAGAATGGGCGACCAAGCACGCCGGAAACACAACGACAGGTTTCAGTAGCAGTTTGCTTCTCAACGCGAGTACTTCGCACTTCTTCCCGATGACGACGGATGTCGAAATATCGAAGTGAGTTCTGTAGTGTCTTTCTGTGTTCTTTTCTATGTGTTAAAGTGTATATATATATATATATATATATATATATATAGTAGCAGTTTGCTTCTCAACGCGAGTACTTCGCACTTCTTCCCGATGACGACGGATGTCGAAATATCGAAGTGAGTTCTGTAGTGTCTCTCTGTGTTCTTTTCTATCTGTTAAAGTGTATATATATATATGAATTAGTACATGACCTAAAAGAACATTTTATTCATTATTTCAATAAGAAAGCCTGATCTGGGGATAAATATCCACGTTATTCATTTATTCACTATTCATCTCGATGATAATTCATTGCACAAGTATTTGAGATTATTGACAAAAAGTTTTTTGCCTCCCTAGATTGTATACAATGCTTGTGTTTATCTTTTCCCTTTAATTAAAATATGTTATTTTTCTTCAGTATAAAATTACGCCTTTGTAATTTATTAATTACGCATTTACTAATTTTTTTAAAGTTAATCCTTTGCAATTTCATTCCTTTATTTTATCTTTGGTAGGAATTACCACCTTTACGTCAGCAATAAATCCTAAATTTTTTGCCTAAATTTTAAGGAATGGTTAGAGAAGTAAATCGAACTGTATATCCAAAAACATCTGATCCAGTATATGAGTGTTCCTGACATCTGTTAGTGATTACTTCAAACATTTTCTTATCTGCAATAGACAAGGTATACAAGGTAGCTAGCTCATCGATCCGTAAAGAAACTTCTTGCAATCCAATATCAGTATCAGATCTTTAAGATTCATATAATTTACTAAAAATTTCCGTACTACTTTATGTAAAAAGCTGCTGCAACATCTAAGTTAATAAAGTATAATGTTATTCATTATCGCACTATATAAGATGACGTACGTTTGTATTTATTTTTGAAGGTATGCATTTGTATTATATGTAATAAAATAATATATATTTATTATAGATCTACCTCTTTAAAACTTCAAAAACGGTGAATAAAATATTTAAGTAGGGCATAATTTTTTATTTTGGAAACTAACTTTTAATTCGTTTATTTTTCAGTACAAGTTTGATGTAATGTAGGGGAAGTAATTCCTGTTTTGTTAATTAATACACCATCATACACTCTCCGTTAAAAACGGAGCTAAAAACAACAATGAGATAATTAATGAATGCAACAAGAATGAAAGCACCAAACGTTTCACTTTTTTTTTTGATCATCATGTTGTGTTAATAACGGTCCATGAATTTTTAATCGTCTAATATTTAAAAACCTTTATCAGTTTAAAACTGCTAACATGGGGATCATGTTACTATAAGCTTGAATGATATAATGAAAACTTTGAAAACATTATATATATATATAAATTATTTTTTTTTATAATTTTTTCATTAGACTTATTTTTATTTAAATAATTATGATTTTTACTCGTTCCTTTTACGTCTTAATTTGGCTCTTCATTTTCTTCCCTCCCTTCCCGCTTGGTGGTAAGTGGTGGGGTACTGGCTGCGGTCTCCGAGTTCAGTCGCTGCCCTGTCTTCCTGCGGGACTCTTCGCTCGTCACACCTCCTGATGACGACGATGGTCGAAATATCGATGTGAGTTATGTCTGTGTCTTTCTGTGTGTTTCCTTCGTTTTGAATTTATTATATATATATATATATATATATATATATATATATATATATATATATATATATATATATATATAGGTGTATAATAAAATCGGGATTCGGTCAATTTTCCAGGATCAAAATCAAACTCTCAATGCCGACGTTTCGGTTTTATTTAAAACCTTTTTCATAGGCCTACAAACAAAGGATGACAAGAAATCATATATAAACATCAACATATAACTAACATCAAAATGGAATATTACAATTGTGAAAAAACAAAAATATATATACAAGTAGAAGTAATAGAAAAGCAATAAATATTTTTATGAACTTACAGAAGTCAGAATTTTTGAATTAGAAAAATGATGAAATTTACATTATATAAAATGAAGTAACAATAGATAGTTAGTGAACTAACATCTTAACTGGTCAAAAACTTGGACCAGACTAACTGATTACAATTACATGTAAACCGAACACTGTTCACTCAAAGAACACAAAAAGGAACTAAGGAAATTAAATTTCACTAAAATCAACTTAACACTCCTGAATAAATAGTGTTCAAATTGGTAATGTCACTTCTATGATTAACTGAACTTAGATCTTTTTTAATATATAGCATTTCGAGGGTCTTTCTTCTTTGCTCATCCTGTTCTTTATCTACTATAATTGCTTCTTCAAAATCGATTTTGAACTGGCAACCGCCAGTGCTGTCAACCGTACCCGGTCTTAAAGTATAAAATTAGGAGAAGATATAAACAGAAGCTCAGATAAGCAGTACTGGTTGGGTAAAACTATAAGTAGGTGAAAAATTATAAACAATATAAGATAAAAACAAACTATAAGAAACAAAAATAATGATAGAGAAAAGAAGAAAAAATAAATAAATAAATAAAAATAAATACAATACAAAAAACTTGCATTGGTTGTTTTAGTAAATAAAAGATAGAGACTGAATAAAAGGGTAAGTATGGGAAACTAGTTAGGAATAAGAATTTAGAAAAATAAAATAGGATAAAACAAACTAGTAGTAAGTGAAGAAGACAAAATAGATATACACAAAATATACGAAAGAGGAAAAAAGAAATAAGTACTAGAGAATAAAGAATACTGGAAAAAAAGTACAAAAAAAAAAACCAAAAAAAAAAAATATACAAAAAATTATCTTTTAAGGTTAAGTCCAGGTGCACTGCGCGCCCTGAGCAACCAGATGTGAGCCTCCTCAGAGGCTCTAAGGGTCACGGTATTATTATATTTATATTAGTGAATATAAATATAAAATATTATATTTATATTTTATATTATTATATTAGTGTGCAGATTCTGCGTCAGATTCCCCCTGGTGATAATACCGTGACCCTTAGAGCCTCTGAGGAGGCTCACATCTGGTTGCTCGGGGCGCGCAGTGCACCTGGACTTAACCTTAAAAGATAATTTTTTGTATATTTTTTTTTTTTGTTTTTTTTTTTGTACTTTTTTTCCAGTATTCTTTATTCTCTAGTACTTATTTCTTTTTTCCTCTTTCGTATATTTTGTGTATATCTATTTTGTCTTCTTCACTTACTACTAGTTTGTTTTATCCTATTTTATTTTTCTAAATTCTTATTCCTAACTAGTTTCCCATACTTACCCTTTTATTCAGTCTCTATCTTTTATTTACTAAAACAACCAATGCAAGTTTTTTGTATTGTATTTATTTTTATTTATTTATTTATTTTTTCTTCTTTTCTCTATCATTATTTTTGTTTCTTATAGTTTGTTTTTATCTTATATTGTTTATAATTTTTCACCTACTTATAGTTTTTACCCAACCAGTACTGCTTATCTGAGCTTCTGTTTATATCTTCTCCTAATTTTATACTTTAAGACCGGGTACGGTTGACAGCACTGGCGGTTGCCGGGTTGGTTACTTGCCGTTGCGCCTACAACGTGCTTGGTCTCCCATTCTCTTTTCTCCTGAAGACGGATTACCCGAAAATTTGAGTCTGTAAGTGTGTTTCCCTACTTTGTGTGTTGCTCTTTGTTAATCTCGAACTCGTATATATATATATATGTATATATATATAAATCAAAATATTAAAACGGTCCAAACCGGACAGATATATAAATGAAAAAAGACAACATATGGAAGAAGCGAGAAAACTTACTGGATCGATATTTCGAACTGAAGTTCGTCGTCAGGGAGAGAGTAGAAGGGAAGAAGAAGAGGTACGTGCGTTCACTTGTCTAGTACCTAGTCGCTCTCTGCCGGTACAAGTGAACGCACGTACCTCTTCTTCTTCCCTTCTCCTCTCTCCTTGACGATGAACTTCAGTTCGAAATATCGATCCAGTAAGTTTTCTCGCTTCTTCTATATGTTGTCTTTTTTCATTTATATATATATTTTTTTTTTTCAATTTTCCGAGTTAAGCTGTAGAGTATAATCAATATCAATTCTCTATAAAAATAAAAAATGAGAGGGAAAAAATTAGTGGACCAGTGTTACTCTAAGACCTCTAAGCTTAAGATAGGTTGCAAATGCAGTCCCACAAGAGAATATACATTGGCCCTTTGAGATACCGTAGAATGAAGACTGATTCTACATTGGGAGTCCTAAATATTGCCTTACTCAAGTATATTTAGAGTAGGGATCTTTAAAGAGTACCTGACATCATACAGGCTCGGGGCCGACGACTTAACATCCTCTCTGAGAGACGACGTGCACAGATTTATTCACCTCCCGTTTGATTAATGAAGGTCAGAGTATTGATAAAAAGAGTATGTTATTTCCATATTTTACCTCATTCATAATTTATACATCTTGAACAAAAATCAACTTCATCATTTGACAATGGTTTTTTATTCCTTTGATTGTATCATTTCTAGGGTTTATACAAAAACCGACATTTTTGAAAACCGATTTTCGAATAGTAATTTTTCCAGAAAACCGGTTTCGAATGTTTATAAACAAATTTTTTTGCTCGAATATTCTGTATTTCAAACAAAAAATTTTAGCAGAAAATTTAGAGTGATTAAAAGAAGTTTTTGACTGAAATTACTTACTGTTCAATTTTTTTTGATAGTAAAATTTTTTATATAATTTAGTAGAACAAAGAAATAATAGTTGACCAGGATTAAATAACTTTTAAAACAATTATTCGTTGTTTATGCATAATTTTCACATAAAAGGGTGTAAATATTTTTATAATAGTGAAACGAGTTATTCAGCAAAGGGTTCGAATAAATAAAAACAATATATTTTCATATTTTATAATAACCATATTATTTTATAACCATATTATATTTATAATAACTATATTATAATAACCATATTATTAACCATATTATTTTATAACCATATTCTATTTATAATAACCATATTATTAAATCGGACCGATATGATTCCAAGAACCAAACCGCTTGCAACAGTGTTTTCATCAATCTGGTACATTTGGCTACATTTGTATTTTCAAATTTTTTTAAGTGTTATTCATACATTGAAAACCGATATTTTCTACTAAAAAACCGGTTTTCGAATTTCATAATTTTTTCCAAAAAACCGACAAACCCTAATCATTTCACCTCATTTCTTTTCAATTAGATATGCTTTATTTGAATTTATTATGCTATTACTTTATTTTGGTTATTTAGTTTGAATTTGTATTTATTATTTACCATCAAGGTTTTACTGATATTTTGTTGTAGTTCCATTCTCAATATTTATAATATACATATTATGCCATTATTATTTCTAACATTCCAAAGGAAGCGTGTTAAAATAACAATGTACGTAATTCGTGAAGAGAGGTCAAAATAAAATTAGTTCTTGAATAGAATTGCCTGTTCTTTAATATCCTGTGGGATAGGAAACATGTTTGGGTGGAAAACAATCCTATTTTCCCAGAGGAGAGCTTACACACCTTCAGACCTTTTCCAGTAAAAAAAAAAAGAAAAAGAGTAAAAAACAAAAAAATAATACCGTCTTATGAACAAATGTTGTGAAACATACTTTCCACATGAATTAGGAAATAAAAATAAATAATTTCTTGGCTGGAAATTTTAACCAGAGCTATATTGCTGACTTGAGAAAAAAAATAAGAAAAGGAAAAACAACACTGTCTAATCAACAAATGCTTTAAGAAATACGTTTTACATGAATTAGAACTTAAGTTAAAAATAAATAATTTCTCTGTTGAAAATTTTAAACAACTAACTATATTTTTAGACTAGCAAACGTACCCGTCTTTGACGGAATCAAAAATTCTATTATACTTGGTATTCCAAAATATCAATTATAGTATTATACTAATACTACAATTAGAAGTTATAGAATAGTAGAAAATACCATTATTAGTACAGTGCTAAACAAATGCCTCTGTATACAAAGATTAGATTTCAAGTTAGACATACACAAATCTACAATCAATGTTTCAGCTTTATATGTCTTATGGTAGCAATATTTTGTGGACAAACCGACAGACAGAAATTATTCTAAGGGTACATGTGGCTACTCTGAACTATGAAACGTAAAGAAAACTTGAAATGAGTTAGTTCTAATTAACGTGCTCCCAGTCAAAAGCTAGCACGCAAGCCACTGGGCTACTCTGGTTCCATACCTTACTTTATTACCAGTGTTTATATTACGCAAATATTAAATTAAAAAAAATATTTTTGTTGTATTTTTTTATAATACATTTGCACTACTCTCATCGGCGAGCAAGCAAGCTACTGGCTACCCTGGCTAGATCCCTTTACTTTATTACCATCTTTTATATTATCCACATTTTAAATTCAAAAAAATATTTGTTTGTTACATTTATTTATAATACATTTGCACTACTGTCATCGGCGATCACGCAAGCCACTGGGCTACTCTGGTCCCATACCTTACATTATTACCAGTGTATTTATTAAGCAAATATTAAATTCAAAAAAAGTTGACATTTATATATAATACATAGCAAACGTACCCGTCTTTGACGGAATCAGAAGTTCCTGTTTTGTTTTATTGCCGTGTGCCTATGCATTTTGGCTATACCACTGAGGAATCAGAAGTTCCGTCATTTTTGGTATTTCAAAATGTCATTAGAAATTATAGAATAGTAGAAAATACCATTATTACTACAGTGTTAAACAAATGCCTCCAGCTAATACACTACATTAGCTGTCTGTCCTTCAGGTTCATGGTAGAAGAAAGAGTTGAAACCTCTGACCGTTGAGCATGTAAACTACATTTGACCATGTGAGAAAAACTTGGTTTTGCTACCTTGTATTCCTGCGTTAGATGAAGTCTCCCTTTGCGACTTAGTTAACGTCATTGCGAAATAGACTCTGACCGGACTTTGCAATCATTTCAACGTAAACAGACAGTGGCTCGGAATCAATGGTATGTGAAGTATACACACAGACTCCCAATACCACATCCAGTCATTATGTCCGCCTCTATGGCATATCTGTGTAGAGCACGAACTCAGAGTCGTGTCCCGTTGCACAGTTTTGGGGCACTCATGTTTCGTAACATGAAATTTGTTACTGCTACTAAATTGCAGCATGATTGGTGCTCTACTTTAAGTTTTTACTCATGAGCAGGCAGTCCAGGAGAAATAAATTCAGAGTCAAGAAATTCAATTAGATAATGAACTGCTTCTTCATCACTAATCCAATCTCTTTACTGACTTGTAAGTTCTTTCCTCGGCTTCATATAGCGTAAGAACTTGTTTGTTGATTTCTTATGCCTGTTCATATTAAGGGCTGAGAATTGCTCGTTTACAAAACATTTATTCTCAATAGATAGTACATTCTTAACTCTGTGAAACACCATTTCAATGATGTCAAATACGCAATATATTCATATGCTCAATTGAAATTAAAATCAACTAACAATACCTACTTGCCACACCTGTGTATTTTCAACAAAAAAACTTGTCTATGAAGTTAGGAAAATACAGCTAAAAGCCCCATAACTTCGCTTCTGTACTGAATTAATAATCTATTTAGAGCCCATATTTTAAGTTAGGCACACACAAATCCAGTGTCAATGTTTCAGCTCGCTATGTCTTATGGTGGCTGAGTTTACTTGTGACAAACATTTTTGCGTTAAACGTCCATAACTTCACTTCTACGTTGAATTTCCAATCAATTCAGAGCCTATATTTTAAGTTAGACCTACACAAATCTACTGTAAAAGTTTCAGCTTTATATGTCTTATGGTAGCTGAGTTTGCCTGTGACAAAGTTTTGCGGACAAACCGACAAACCGACAGAAATTTTTCTAAGGGTGGATTCGGTTTCTCCAATGTATTAAACGTAAAGAAAACTTGAAATGAGTCAGTTCTAAGCAATGTACAGACAAAATCGTTATTTTATTTATAAAGATTGAGAAATTAACAACACTGCCTTATCAGCAGGTGTTTGAAGAAATACGTTTCACATGAATTATGAGTTAAACATAAATAATTTCTTTTGCTGAAAATTTTAGATAAAACTATATTGTTTGATTGTGCAATTAAAATACTTGATATATTCAAATGTAATTTCACATTTGATGAAGTGATTAAACTCTGACTCTCCAATAGGGTTAAATAACAGTTTACAATCAGTTCTAATGACAGGGTTAACAAACCATCAAACATTTTATCGTCACCCAACAAAGCTTTACAATTATATCTTCAGTCTATTCGACATTTTCTTGACGATAAACTTGATTTACCTTTCCATGATAACAGTATTCAAACTTAGTAATGCAACCTCATGAAAATAAACCTTCCTTTGAAGTTCTTCATTAAAATACCTCCTGTTATACTCCTTATTCGTAAAGAGAAATTTATGACATTGCGGTTAATAATAGCATCAGTTTACTATCTCTCATGTATTGAT
Source organism: Hermatobates lingyangjiaoensis (assembly GCA_026182355.1). NCBI lineage: Eukaryota > Metazoa > Arthropoda > Insecta > Hemiptera > Hermatobatidae > Hermatobates > Hermatobates lingyangjiaoensis. The sequence goes on along the minus strand of JAPFBL010000311.1, from coordinate 105,056 downwards.
TTCTAGATCAACTACTAGAAATGATTTCCCAACGTTTATTTATAAGGATATAAATACAAAATAAAATTTATCAGGATTCAGTCAGTTTTTGAGGTTCAAATTAAAATCTCCATGATAACGTTTCAGGTTTTATTTAAAACTGTTTTTATAGGCCCACAAAACAGAGAAAATATAATAAATAATAGAATCATTTAAAAACGAAACATACATAAAAAGTACAAAATAATCCAAAATTTAATTAGGATAAGAATTTAAAAAAACAAGTAAGTGAGAGGACAGACAGAAGTACGAGTATGAAATTTTGAAGAAGAAAAACTTAAAAGTATTACATTAGAAATTGTTTTTAAAAGAAAATAATTTGAGAACTCTAACAATAACTGTCTAGTTGTTTTCTTTTAAAAAAATTGTACTATTTCTTATATTTCCTCAGTTTTGTAAGCCTATAAGAAACGTTTTAAACAAAAACTGAAACATCGGAAGTGATAATCTTTCTATATAGATTTATTTATAGAATATTTATAGAAAACAAACAGGAATGAAAGCTAGACAGTAGGACTCACTTTCGATATTTCGAACTATTTCACGCCCTTCCTCAGGAAAGGAAGTGGTAAGGTTAGAAGACGAAAGTCAACTGAGCAGCTTCATAAAATATGTTGGATATAACGGAAACAAAAAAAAAGTACTAGGAAAACGGAAAAAATAGAAATAAAATCTTATCATAAAATACGAAATTTAATCCAAGAGAATATTAATTAATAAGCTAAAAAATAAATAACTAATTATTTAAATTTGAATAATAATTAGGTTTAATAAATTATTAGAAATAAATATGAACAAAATAATTTAGAAATCACATAGTACAACTTAGTGTTAAGAAAAATACAACTTCTGGTTGATACCGGATGTATACGAGCTCCTAGAGTCAGAAAACTGCTATGTGTTCTTAGAAAACCTCGTATTTCAGATAAGGAGAACACTTTATCTTCTCCGGTGCCTTTGGAGCTTCGCTATGCCACATACTGGAAAATACCGTCACCTTTCCTAATAGTGTTTATATAGATAAAGACTCCAGACTTATTCTTCCTTAGGTTAGTCGGAGACTAGAAATAGACTGTTTCTAACTCTTATATTTATGTCTTGATGTAAAAGAAAATTTATTTCAAACTCTAGGGGCTATATATGAGAATTTTCTGTAGCTCTTAAAATGACAAATCTCTTGTATTGAGGGAATATTTTAATGTATTTGAATTCTAGAACATTCATTAAATCTGCGAATATAAGAATTGGTATGATTATCAACTGGCAGTGTACAATCCCGACGGACTCGATATATATATATATATACTCAAATATATAACAGTATATATATACTGTTCAAATCATTAAGCTAGTGACCACTGATGACCGTAGTTTGACATTAAGAGCGTCTGAGGAGGCCCACATATGGTTATTGGGGGCCCGATCAGATCCCGGTTTAAATCAGAAGCGTTAACATTTATTTGTTTTTCCTTTTATTTTTAACTTATATATTCATATTCATATATATATTTTTTTAATTTATTAGTTTTTTTCCTTTTTTTATTATATATATATTTTTTTATTATTTCCTTTTTTATAATTTTTAATTTATAATTTTTAATTTTATAATTTTATCTATTGTTTTTGCTTTCTCCGTTCTCCGACGTTTAGTGCCTAGCTCCTTTTTTACGCTAGTGCTGCTCTCTTCGGTTGACTCTTTATTTCTTCATTCGCGCTCCGTTCTTTGACGTGGGGAGATTTCTTTCACTTCGTCCTCTCTTCAAGTCTACTCTCCTGATGACGAACAACAGTTCGAAATATTGAATTCTGTAAGTTTTCTTTGTATTCTCTTTTCTGTGTCGTGCTTGGTGTAATTTAAAGTTATATATATACTCAGTAGAGTTTAATGTTTTACATGTTTTAATCCTATATATATAAAACTGGTCCATGATGGTAAAGTGGCTGCACTACGTATCACTGTATCGGTCGGTGATCCTTCGTCCCTTCTCCTTTTTCTTTTTCTTCTCTCCTTAAGACGGCAAGGCAGCCGAAATGATCGAGAATTGTGAGTGTTAGTCGTATTTTTTGTGTTTTTGTATAAACAAAAGATAAATTAAAATGAATAATGAACGATTGAGGTTAAACCCAGGAGTAGATCTACCCCTCAAAAGACTAATAAGAGCTTCTTCTGAAGCTCTCAGAGTGACTTTTGAATTGTTATCGGTTATCTGTCTCAGGACCTGTACACGGAAAGAGTCATTAAAACTGAGTCCGTGAGAACTGGCATGGGTAGAATAGGGAAAGTCACTGCGTTTACTAATGGACGACCTGTGATTGATTATTCTTCATACGCAGGCTTAGCTTCGCGGAAGCCAAACCCACATAAAAAGCATCACACTGGGTGCAATCCAAACGGTAAACGCAGTTACCAGAGGTACAAGAGGTTTTGTAAGAGATAGGGTGGGTGCGTTTGATAAGGAAGGAAGTAAAGAAAGGAACGGGCTTGATGATAGGACAAGTAAGACATCCACGACGTCCACATTGAACCATACCACCAGCAGTATTGGGAGACTTGAGAGAAGGGAACAGTATTGGAGAATGGATATGAGAAAAGATAGATCTAAGATTGGCAGGTTTGCGGAAGGAAATAGAAGGTGCCTCTCTGAGGACCGAAGAAGTACAGGTCTAAGAAGAAAGTATAAGGAAGAACTTGATGACTGCGGCCAGCCTATGAAAACCAGGAAAATGAGTGACTCACCACTCACCACAAAGAAAAATTAATATATATTTCGATACTATTGAGTTTATTTTTCAATCTACTTCGATTGGTTTAGTTAGATGAATGAGATAATTATTACTGGATTAATATTATAAACATTAGGTGATTTGAGAGATGCTATGATTAACTGGTGCAATTTAATTAAGACCCGTGCAATGTAATGTCTTATTAGAAGCTATTCGAAGCGTTAATGACATTACTTCATTAGATCCTCGACACTAGTGTTTAGAACAATTATACAGATCAAATAGCCTACGAGGTGATGTATTATTTAGACAATTCAGCAATATGACTGAAGTAATAAAAAAACCAGTAGACTGGAATACTTATGAAAGTTATGTCAGTAGTTAGTAAGGAATAGATTATTCATTATGGAATTTAATTATACATAAAGTGTTTTTTATAGTTCGGAAAAAACAATTTATAAAGGAAATCGCTGCTGTGCTATTCTAAAGTTGTTTTTTTTCCATGACTACATCGTACTTGCTTTTATTGAAACTCTTAACAGAAAAGTCTTATCATAAAGGAATTTCTTTTTCTAACCCTTCCCATTGCCTGATCAATTTAGGTTGATTTTATATTGTAATTATAATTCATTAGTTGTGCAATCCGTAATTTCAGTTAAAGGTTTTCAAGCATATCCGAAGCCTTTGTCCCTTATCTCCTAAATTGCCTATTCCCACTCTTTCGCAACGGATCTGTTTCCTACTAGTTGTGTTCACTGGACCAACCCGTCAGTACCACATCCTTGGGTATGTCTTGAATTCTCTTAATTGAATTTTATTATTTCACTCTAATTTTTGTAACTACTTAGATATAATTTGTATTATAGTGTCTTCCTGATGATGAACACAAAGTGTTCGAAACGCGTTGAATAAAACTTCATTTGTGTGGAGACTTTTGTTGGTTTATCCATTTTACCTCAGAATGTAATTATAATATATACCGATACGTATTCTTTCCTTATGTTTAATACTTCCCTTCTATAGTTCTACCTATACCTTCCTTATTAATTCTTACTTACTTCAAACACTTTTATTTTATGTTAACTGCTTTGTATATTTTATTATTTTCTTTCCAAATTAACTTATCTTTCCTTGTTCTTTATTAATTTACTGATATGAAAAAAATTCATCTTTTTTGATTATGTCATTGATTTTGTGTAACATGTCACTTGGCCAGCTCCTTTTCCAGTTGAATCCTGTTAGCAGCAAGTTAGTTCGTAAAATCGAATTTCACAGTCTGAAGATCGTTAATGACGAAATTACTGTCCAAGAATGAGTATGAATTGTGTGGTGTGTGTGTGAGTGTGAATGAGTTAGTGTTCCAACAGGTTTTTTAAAGGGTCACAAAAGAGCTAACAAAAGTTACGTTGGGTTTCATACCAGATTTTAATCAGTTAAATTCGTACATAGAGTACTCTGGTTTGTATTCTGCCGAGAATACAAACGGCACAAATATTTGCACAAATATTTTATGCAAATATGCACATATTTGCATATTTTTTACAAAAAATAAAACGCTTCTTTCATATAACGAAAAATGGAATATAAACTGGCATCTTGATATAAGAGACTCCTTCTATATTTTAAAGAAATGCTAGTTCAGCTTTGTATATTGTATTTTAATCATGTTATTTAAGCGTTATATTTAAGTATTAGATACAATCGTTAAACAGTTTTCATGATATATGGATCATTGTTGGCAGAAAATTTAATCTCACATGCATAACATGCAAATACTTGTTCCTCAAATATATATATATAAAACGAGTATATATATATATATATATATATATAGAAAGATTTCACATAAACACGTGAAATAACAATCAATGATCAAACCACAATATAGAATGGGAAAACAAGACTAAGATCTTTTAACCGTAACAAGCGGTCTTTGTCAGAGTCAAAAACCCAAATGAGTTGGGTTTTTGACCACATATTGTGGTTTGATCATACATATATAAACTGAAACCTGTACTCTGATTGACCAATAAGGCAAGTTTATTGGACCAATCAAAAATCACATCTACTAAGGAAGTTTACATGGAGCATCCTTCCAGAAGAAGATTTTCCCGACGATGACCAACGTAATAATGGTCGAAAGCTCGTATGCATTGATGTCCCTTGGACAATTGATGTGGAAGCTCCAACCATAAGATAGAAGAATCGCCCGTAAGATCCAGGCCACCAGCTCAAAAATCGTGAGAGCAGAAGCTGCTGCTACTTTTAACAATATTTGCATACAAGAAGATTTGCTGCCGATTTACACCAATATATATATAATTCTATGAATAATTCTATCTTTTTTTGACCACAAAAATTACAGCAAACAGCAGAGGTTATTGAGGGTTGGTCTACACAAACAAACACTTCACTTACGCCAACGTTTCGCTATATTTTTATAGCATCATCAGGGCTGTATAAATAACAAGATATACAAGACTATCGGAAGTATATCTTGTTATTTATATAGCCCTGATGATGCTATAAAAATATAGCGAAACGTTGGCGTAAGTGAAGTGTTTGTTTGTGTAGACCAACCCTCAATAACCTCTGCTGTTTGCTATATATATATATATATATATAGTTTTTATCAGTTGCCAGAATAACATATATGATTAACTGGGATGCATGTTCGTTAGCGACCAATAATATGAACCCCAATCGACCCATAACTCCACTTGAATTCAACTGAACTTATAAATTAATGAATTCATTAATAATGAACTGTTATTTATGATATATCTATTATTGTTGTTTCATTTTATATGCATGTCATATTTTTGTTCCTTTTATGCCACGTTTTCGTAATAAAAATAGTTTAATATTTTAAAATAAAATAAATTCAAAACGAAGGAAACACACAGAAAGACACAGACATAACTCACATCGATATTTCGACCATCGTCGTCATCAGGAGGTGCGAAGAGCGAAGAGTCCCGCAGGAAGACAGGGCGGTACTCAGGGCGAGTACCACCCTGTCTTCCTGCGGGACTCTTCGCTCTTCGTTCTTCGCACCTCCTGATGACGACGATGGTCGAAATATCGATGTGAATTATGTCTGTGTCTTTCTGTGTGTTTCCTTCGTTTTGAATTTATTTTATTTTAAAAAAGTCCGCTGGACCGTTTCTTTTAATTGTAGTTTAATATTTTCTAATTTTTACATCATAGTCCAGCAATAAAGAGTACTGCTATTAATAGCGTTAATAACATTAAAAACTTTTGCTATAAATTATTTTTCTTTCTTTAACTGATAGGAAAAGAGAGTTAGTAAAACTTCAAGAGTAGAATTCATTTACGACTACGATAGAAACAGAAGTTTGACCTTTATTAACTCCAAGTTGTTACAAACTTTTAAAATAAAAACTTGGTAGTTATTGGTCTAAGCCATCGTTTAGACGTACTGTTTATTTAAACTCTTAATACAAATTACTTAATTAATTACTTTTACTAAACGCAATAATATGATAGCAGACTATTTTTTTTATTAAATTATAATTTAAATTAATAAAACTGTTCTTTTATAATTTTACATTTTCATTTATTCAAGAGTATTTATTAACTTTATTCTCTCACTCATTTTTATTGTTACTAATTTATTATTCAAATGATATTCGAATTAAATTATGACAGAGAATGAGTTCATTTAATGCAGAAGCAAATAATCATTGTGAAATAATTTTATACAATATATATAGTTCATAGATACTAAAAAAGAAGCTTAGATAAAAAGAAAACCACACCCACTCTCTAATTTTCGATTTGAACCGTCTTCAGAAGATCAAAGTGTGACAGATGAAAATCATGGTTCAGCGACGATTGGATATATTTTACATCAAAATTTATTTCAATTTTTGAGTTATATATATAGTATATATAAACAGGCTCTTCGGAGCTGGCTTACATCCAGGTATCACTTTCAACATTTCAGTTGTATTCTAAGAGTAAAAATTATATTTATTTAAAATTTAAAATTATTTCTTCTTGTGTTGATTAACTTAATTATATTTAATTTTTTTACTTCCGTTATTTATTTTTTAATTTTATAATTTATTAATTTACTATTGGATTAACTTTTATTTTTTATTAAAAGTCTTTTATTTTTAATTTATTATATTTTTTTTCTCATTTTTTTCTTCAGCAGTTCGTAGTATTTTTTTCGTTTTGTTTAAGTTCAACTTGCACTTTTTCCAAGATGCTTGGGCTTTCTTCTTCAAACAGTACTATGTATATACTTTCCGGAAGACAACTATTAAAAAGTCAAAATTTTGAAAATGGGTCCCAGCGTTCAGTTTTTATTACTGATTATTCCCGTATTATATATATATATTTATGATCAAACCACAATATGAAATAGGAAAAGATACTAAGAAATTTCATATTCTGGTTTGATCATTGATTGTTATTTTACGTGTTTAAATGAAATCTTATATATACGAGTTCAAAATTCAAGAAGAGTAACACACAGAGTAAGGAAACACACTTACAGACTCAAATTTTCGGGTAATCTGTCTTCAGGAGAAAAGAGAAAGGGAGACCAAGCACATTGTAGACGCAACGGCAAGTTACTTACAACGAGTCTGTAAGTGTGTTTCCTTACTCTGTGTGTTACTCTCCTTGAATTTTGAACTCGTATTGTGTCCAGTTTGGATCGGGTTTCGTTTAATTATATGAAGATATATATATATTTTTTTGAGATTTATTGAGGGTTTTTGGTCTAATATTCAAAAAACTTCGTTGCCAACGTTTCGATATATATTTATATCATCTTCAGGGCTAAAAACATTGTTACATTTAGCACACTTATTTCAACAAAACTGGTCTATTGTTTACTATTATGTACATGGTCAACAAAAATTGAAAAATGTATGTTGACCATGTACATAATAGCAAACAATAGACCAGTTTTGTTGAAATAAGTGTGCTAAATAAAGATTTTAAATAAAAACCGAAACGTTGGCAATGAGAGTTTAATTTGAACCTCAAGAACTGACGGACCCGGTAAACTTTAGTTATATATATATATATATATATATATATATATATATATATATATATATATATATTAGTATAAGTGGGTAGCAGGTCTTCTTGGAGACAGATAGAATTGAAATGTGCAGCAGCCTCTGCATTAACGACCTTTCTACTGATAGCCTCTATTTTTCGTACAACCGTCCGTTGCTCTAGAGGTAATTACCATAAATAATTGGCCAGAGACATGTGAACACACAAGCAAAACTACTGATAAAACTAAATGACTATATTGAAAACAAGATTATACACTCTTTCGACCATACATTGGTCAACTTCAGGTTTAAAGTATGTTAAAACCATGTAAAATATCAATAACAAATTAATTAATAAATTTTTAACACTAAACAAAAGAAGTGAACAAAAAATAAAATAGGAGAGAATACGGTATGTGAAAGTCCTTAAGCAGAATGCCTTAAAGGTCGTCTCAATGGAAAATTTAGTACTGTCTTTGTTGACTGCTGATAAGAAAGAAGACAGTTGTTGAGATAAGTGGAAACTGCTTGCAGACTTCAAATAAGAATGATAGTTCTTAAGATTAACTTAAGAGCATATGAATCGATGCTATAGCATTGTATCGAATATACAGTTGTCATACTGAATTGGTAAACATTTTCCTCGTTTTTTTTTAAAAAAAAAAGAATCACGTATTGGTTGGCACGTACAAGTTTAAGATAATGTTAATTGAGTTTTGACTGAAATGTATGGTGTTTCAGAAATTTGTATCATGTGGCTGGATGGTGAATTGAAACATATACAGAAAATCTCTCACTTTTCGCGGATAATGGGGTCCGAAGACATCCGCGAAAAGCGAAAAATCCACGAATAATGGATGCGCCTTTATAGAAGCTCAAACAATGACCTTTCCAACAGAGAGAATCCTGACCTTACTGAAAAATGTACTGTGTTGTAAATAAAAATCAAAAACAAAAAGAAAAAAATAAAAAAAAATTACGTTTTTACCAACTATAAGAGAGAAGGATAGAGAAAATTATACCCTTAATGTATTGTACAGTAAATAATAATGCAAGTAAATAAAATAAAAAATTCGAACTATCCTTTATTTTAATTTATAGATGAAAACGCATATTTTTTTATATTTTTATTATTCTCTTGTTACAATTGATTATGTTTTAATATTTTTCATTAATTTTTAGTCTATTGAATTATTTTTAATAGCTTTTATTAGCCTTTAATTTAATACTGTACAATATATTTTGACCCAGCAAGTCACTGGTTGTTTGATATCTTTCTCAATCGTACAAGAAAAATCCTGTGTATTTTTTCCCTAATACTAACTACTGTTCTTTTTCATTATGAGTTGTATTTTTTTTACTGTAATTACAGTTAAATATTTTTTTATATTTTTTAATTTTTAATTTAACATTTCAGGACACTGCGAAACACTGAACCCGCGAAAACTGAACCGCGAACTAGTGAGAGATTACTGTACAATAGGATTCTAGCGGGGATGTTGTGTTCAAGAAGAGTTCTAAACTATTGAAAATCTTGACTTGATGTTGAATCATGACAATGCGCCTGTCACTCATTCTGTCTACAGCTATTTTGTTAAAGATGATACTCCATCTACACCCTATCCAACGTATTATCCTAATATACGAGTATAGGCCCAGAAGACCTGATTACAGCTTAAAATCACATTGAAAGAGACTTCATTCCCGAACCTTAGATGATGCAACAAAGATCTGCCAGCAAATCCTAGAAAGAATTCAGGGAAGTTTTCGAAAAAGCAAAAGTTTAGGAACAATGATTTTTTAGTCGAATAGAGCAATCTGAAGGAAATTATGCATCAAATATTAAACAATGAAAAATAAATATCTAATGGGAAAATTAGTGCTCTATTAGAACAGAAGTTTGTATCACTACTTCTACTTTTAAAAGTAAATTTAAAATGTATTATGTATTTATTACATCTAAGAAAATTGCTTTTCAGTAAAAATTATAATGATAGCAAACGTTAAATGTAAAAGGGTTATATTTTCATTAATGAGCGCTTGAGAGATTAAAGCTCGAATATTAATTTTCAATTCACTGGATATTTATATTATTATAAAAGCCCTATAATATTGAAAATAAAAGTAATAATTAAACTACTTACGTTATTAATTTTCAATTTGGTATGTTTTCCTTTGTCAGGCTTATAATGGCCTGATAGCTGGTAGAGGACAGCTCTTGATCTCCTGCGGCCGTAGTTTGCTGGAGGTCCTTCTGGGTCTAAATTTCCATTGGCATCTAAAAAAAAAAAAAAAAAATTAAACGACAATTAATCGTCTGTCATTTATAAGGGCTGTCAAAAGCAATGAAGTTCACCATAAAGGACTTATCGGCGTTAGTTTGAAATTAGCTGGTATTTTTAGGTCATATAGGGCCAGATAGCAAACTATTGCAGAAATATGAATCAGAGGATTACAAGAGTAATGAAATATTATATTCGTGGTATAAGTATAGTATAATAGTATGAAATATATAGTATTATACACTATATAATGTATAAAATTAAGTATCTATTTATATAAAGTTCGTGAGTTTGTTCGTTTGTTCACCCATTTTCCTTGGAGATAGAGACCTGAAATTATAATATATATTATTTATCACCTGAATAATGTCAAATGAAATAAAATTATTATTTAATTCCAAAAATAGGAGCCATGGTATAGGTATAGGTATATATTTCATATATTATTACAATCAATGATCAAACCACAATATGAAATGGGAAAACAAGACTAAGATGTTTCAACCGTATGATTGATCATTGATTGTTATTTCACGTGTTTATGTGAAATCTTTTTATATTATTACAAATAACATGGCAATTATATGATACTTATTAATCGTCTAAATTACTTAAAATACTTATTTTAAGTAATTTCTTAAATAAGTACTATGGAAAATTACTTTTTTTTTCCTAAATAAATCGTCTACTTAGTAAATTATATTTAGTATACACAGTAAATTATAGGAAATATATTTCACTGTGTAGACGAAACAGTGAGAGTGTTATTTAGGAAAATTGAAAAGCTTGTTGAGAAACAGGCGTCTGTTAAGTTTGGTGTTATTTTCAATAATGTATGCCTCAAAAATGGACTGCTATCAACATTTACAAATAATTCTATATATACGTATATATTATTGAAAATGATCGCAGTTAATAAAAAACCGACCTTTTTGTTAACAGATTTTAACCTCCTGGTTATTTTCCTTATTGTAGTAGCTAAACTATGAATCAGGTTCGCCAATGACATTTCCAAATAAATAGTTCAAGTGAATAAAAGAAATTTAAGTATCTATTTATATAAAGTTCGTGAGTTTGTTCGTTTGTTCACCCATTTTCCTTGGAGATAGAGACCTGAAATTATAATATATATTATTTATCACTTGAATAATGTCAAATAAAATAAAATTATTATTTAATTCCAAAAATAGGAGCCATGGTGTAGGTATAGGTATATATTTCATATATTATTACAATACTATATTATTAAATAATATATTTGTAATAAATTATTACAAATTTAGACCATGTGAATATACATGGTCTAAATGTATATTCACCTTACACTAATAAACGAGCTTGCAACAATCATATGCCATACTCAGGTTTACAATTGAAATAAATAAACTAAACAAAGAAAGTTACAAATGCTATTTGGTCTAAGTTCCATTCACAACTGAAGGCATGGATGGATGGAAGGGCGGGGGAGGGAAGAGGTGGGGTGAGTGGGAAAGAAGTGGCCAGCCTTAGACCAAATCTTAGAACTTAGACCAAATAGCATTTATAACTTTCTTTGTTTAGTTTATTTATTTTAATTGTAAACCTGAGGATGACATATGATTGTTGAAAGCTCGTTTATTAGTGTAAGGTGAATATACATTTAGACCATGTTATTATATTTCTTTCGTTCATTTGACCTATTTACTTGGAAATGTCATTGGCGAACCTGATTTATAGTTTACCTACTACAATAAGAAAAATAACCAGGAGGTTAGAATCTGTTAATAAAAAGGCCGTGAATGCAGAAACTGCGATCATTTTCAATAAAATATGCTTGAGAGAAGATCTGCTGACAATATATATGGTACCAATATATATATTTGTGTACTTAGGGAGCAGATTTTCGTTGATACAAATTTCATTAAACACTTTTTGAACCCTTGTTCTCATCTCTTTCTCTTTAACTTTTCTAATTTCCTAATCAGTGTTCTGAAGTTTTCAGAACACTGATTAGGAAATTAGAAAAGTTAAAGAGAAAAGAGACTAGAACAAGAGTTCAAAAAGTATTTAAAGAAATTTATATCAATATATATATATATATAATATGTGTGTATGTGTTCTCGGGATTCTATATAATGGGGATTCGGTCAATTTTCTAGGATAAAAAATTAAATTCTCGTTGCCGACGTTTCGGTTAACACTCTTCTTATATCTTCATAATACACTCTTCTAATATCTTCATAAAAACCCATATTTCTTCTCATATAAACCCAAATATATACGAGTATATAAAGCAGATTCAATTATATATCGGCTGTTTGATAGAATAGGTGTGTTCTCTAATCGGGACTCGGTCAATTTTCTAGGATAAAAACTCAAACTCTTCGATAAGAGAACACACTTATTCTATCAAACAGTCGATATATTATTGAATCTGTTATATATATAATTTATTTCAGCTTCAAAATAAAAAATATTGAAATATTTCACAAGAAAAGATGGTGTTAAGAGTTATTTTTACATTGATCCAACAGCTTCTCAGGAAATATGATATTCAGCGTCAACAATATTTCTATTTCTCTTGAGAAAGCTGCTTATTTTCGCTTTGAATAACTGTAACAGTAGTCTTTTAAATCGAATATGGTTTAAATTGACTGAAGCAACATTTCTCAGATTTTGATTGAAATAAACATGAAACCAGGAGCAGTCAATGTATTTAACTAATAGAAGATGTATTTATAAGAAATAACTTGCTTTATAAAGTTCAGAGAATTAATCATATATTTATTTACAGAGTTAATTGTTTCTTTAATTTATAAAATATATTTCTAAAAGATATAAATTAATTAAATAGTATCAATAGTTCTTAAACTGTATATGTATATACTAATAAAAGGGTTGTCTTAGTATTTATTTCAGCAAAGGATGTGTATTTTACTAAATGATAATGATTGAATGAGTAGATGAGTATTGCTAGTTCCAGAAGTTAAGAAAATTCAAAGAAGATGGATTTTTTTCTAATTTTCTGTTGATTTTTGTTTGCTGTAATGTGGCAAATACGCAGATATTAATCAATTAAGTATCATCTGTTTCCACGTAGCTATAATCATTTCATCAGTTAATCTGACATCATTGATCTATCTGACGTTACTTTGAGGATACATATACAGTAGTACCTCGAGATACGAATTTAATTGGTTCCAGAACCCCCGTTGTATCTTAAAAATTCGTATCACGAACATATAATTACCATAAGAATTAATGGAAAAAAAATTAATTGGTTCCACGGCCCAAAACCCGTATATAATTTCCCATTTTACGTTATAAAACTAACAAAAGTACACCAAAAAAGAAGCATTTAACCATACAAATACAAAAGAATTGAATAAATAATGAATTAACATGTAAAAACAGAGTTTCAGGTGCATGATTTTGGTACGTGGGTGGTTTTCGTGGGTGGGACTTCTTCTTAGGTCCCATAGTTAATACAATTAAGATAAATAGGACAAAGGAGACGCGGGCGATACGAGAAAGTAGGAGCACAAATACAGGGACCCGAACGATACGAAATTTACCGGCTTTCTGAAGAAAGGACGCCTTGTGGGATGCTGCGGCGTCGTATACGCATCGCTACGCGCAGTTCACGTGAACACATTGGGTCGTTCCTGCAACACACACGAATGACTGTCCCGAACGGTCTCAGAAGCTTCTAGAAGTTTCCAGAAAATTCTTTCTCAGCGCCTCAGATTTTACGTCGTAAGATGAACATTACGTCGTATTTAGAACAGGATTTTCACGAAATTTTTAGCCTTATCTCGAATAATTCGTAAGAAGAAGCAGTCGTATCTCGAGGTACTACTGTATAGTTATTTTTTTTTAGAAATAAAAGTTAAGTTAGGATGATATTTTTAAGCTATATTGGATTAAATCTGTTTATGATACCATTTAATTTCTTTTTTCTTGAGCCATTTGCCTTAGATGGATAGTGCAGAAAAGAGCTCAAAACTGCTAAAAACTCAAAACGCCCACTCATTTCTGAAGAAGAAAATCTGTAGAACACCACTACGATTAAGAAAATCAAACCAAAGCTTTTGAGCCCTTAATACATTTAATAATGAGCTCTTAAAGTTTTATATGACATTTAGTTTAATAAATTTGTACTGATCGGTAATAGCTTCTCGCTGCTTATAGAAGATTTCTATTTTCATGACAGCAGTTATAATGCTGTTCTTTAAGGAAAATTAATTTAAATTTTGATTAAAAATGTAATTTTGATCTTGATTAATTCTACATTATAATGTTATTAGAGGTAATTTTATTGGCTTGTTGAGTATTACCAGCAGGCTCATTGATGATAAAAGTGTTCTTCATCAGGTAGAGAGAGCCAGGCTTCTTATCCTTCCAACCACTTCAGCACAATCTACCTTTGCCCTCAATGTTTTAGTTTATACAACTCGAAATATGATTTAAACATTTAACATTAATTTATTTTATTTTATATAAGGTATAGAGGTAATGATAAATACCAATTTCAATATGATGTTGGAGTTAGATGGCTTAAGATATTCTGATTCTATTTTATATTTTACAAATTTTCGGGCAATCCATTTTTAAAAGAAAAGAGAAAGGTAGACCTAGCACGTTGCAAACGCAACAACAAGCAACCCATGTATATATAAAGATTTCACATAAACACGTGAAATAACAATCAATGATCAATCCACAATATGAAATGGTTGGGTTTTTTTTTGAACAATAAATAATACCAAATGCACCAATATCAAAATACCAATATCAATACTAGTACCAAATAGTAGAAAATACCGTTTTCTGAACGTTGGAACAATACAAAAGTGTTGGTATTTTCTTGAATCAGTTAGGTTTTTGACTCTGACGAAGACCGCTTGTTATGGTTGAAAGATCTTAGTCTTGTTTTCCCATTTCATATGGTAGTTTGATCATGTATATATATATACATCATGATTTGTGTTCTTGACCCAATATTTATATGATGTAATTTTTTTGAGGGTTGAGGTCCAATGATTTTAAACTAGTCCTTTTGCCGACGTATCGACATATATTTATGTCATCTTCATGGCTTGGAAATCTGTTTATGTTGCTGCATACCTATTTACATGATGGCTACTATTTGTTTGTTGGGAGGTTTCTTTACGGTTATAAAGAAACCTTTAACCGTAAAGAAACCTCCCAACAAACAAATAGTAGCCATTATGTAAATAGGTATGCAGCAACATAAATAGATTTCCAAGCCCTGAAGATGACATAAATTATTGTCGAAACGTCGGCAAAAGGACTAGTTTAAAATCATTGGACCTCAACTTTCAAAAAAATTACATCATATATATATATATATTTACTCTTCTTTATATAATCTAGGAGGTCTCAGAGCTTATTTTTCTTCATTCTGATTTTTCCTACGACATTTTGTCTCATATACATATCTTAGGTGTTGCTGGTCTGAATACTGGGCGGTGACTGAGTGTCGCTTGGCGAGTAGCTGGTGGTTGGTCACCTAGTAGCTGCAGTGTGCGTGAAACCCCCGTGTGTTGACGATTAATTAATGGGTTGTGCTTCATGATTTTCATGGCTTCATATATTTGCAGTCTGGCTGGATCATTAATTTTCTTTAAAATGATGGTGTTTTGAACAAGGTCCTGGCGGGTGAGTTTTCTTCCATCTTCCTCGGAGGTGTGTCTAGCGATGGCTCCTGCTTGCAAGTGCATTGTCAGTCGTCGTGAGAGTGTGGTCGATGTCATACCGATATATTTTGAATTGTCTAGGAGCTCACAATCTCCGATATTGTAGTTATATTCGTATATGACATTGGCCTTTTGCATCTCCGGGATGACTGCATCTGGGCTATTTTTCATTATCAGGTTAGCGGTGGTTCTACTTTTATAATAAATATGGACTTGAAGACGTTCATTTTCGTTATTACATTTAACATTCCTGCGGATAATTTGTTGCAACACTCTCCCGTCTTCTTTATTGAAAAATAGCCCAGATTTTTATGTTAAATTAATAGCCCTTGAATCATGTTAAGAATACTATATCAAAAGCATGGGGCATAAAAGAATCTGTTTCCTTGCCTTAATATCAAGAAACAACAATTAAAATTATCCCTGTCAATCATGTTCAGTGAATTAATGTCAATACCTATTGTTATAATTTTTGAGTGACACAAAGAGTCACGGGTAGTTTGGTATTAAAATAAAATTAATGTTGTACTCATAAAAGAAATTGGTCCAAGTGAAATAGAATGTCGTAATACATTCTTCAACTCGGTTTCTCTTTTCAAGGAATGTATTGAACGAAATGAAGCTTATTGAGAGTTGGAAATGAAAAAAAAAAAGACGTTGAAAAATGAAAATACAAATCGCAAGAAATATTTAAGAACATTGCATAATAGATGGAAAAGAAGAAGGTATTTTTATTGTTAGCTGAATTTATTCGTCTCAGCATTTTTTTTTTACTTAAAAATGCCAATTTTTGAAATTTAAAAGTTTTCTTAAAAGTAAATTGTTCATTTTCTGGGAAGAAAATATTTTTTTGTTGGTAACTTTTGAATTACTGTTTTAATTCATCTCGTTGGGTGGTTGGGCTTACAATAAATCTCAGAGAATGCTTTTGAAATACAGAAATAGAAGTACAGTTAGTTCAATGGGGAGAGTAATCTTAAGAGGGGATTCTATTATATCTGCGTAAAGTGCTACAGAGAAAAAATGCAAAACAAGACCTGAGAAGAAACGATTTGGCTATGTTTTTGAAATCTAGCTTAAACAAGGAAGGAGAAAAATAACATAAAGGAACACTTTTAGTCAGAATAGTCTATTTAAGCAGACAATTAGCTAAATCCATGTTACTATATTCAGATATACGAGGGGTGTTTTTTAAGTAAGTACCGTTTTGCGATTCCGCCACCGCAGCGCTACGGTCGGCGTTCTGCGCATGCGCACTGGTTACCTACATCTCTTGTTTACACACTGACGCCATTACAGTCTGATTCTTCATTGTATACGTTATTTATTGAGTGTTTAAGATGCCTCCGACAATCGTGAGTCCCGCCGATTGTGAAGTACGGGCTGTTATACGATTTCTTAGTGCTAAAGGCGTAAAACCGATCGATATTCATCGTGAGATCTGTGAAGTTTACGGACAAAACATTATGAGTGATGGTATGGTAAGGAAATGGGTGAGAGCATTTAAAGATGGCCGCACAAATGTACATGATGAAGATCGGAGTGGGGGTCCTTCGGTCGTTAATGAAGATTTGGTGCAGAAAGTGGACGAAAAGGTGAGAGAAAACAGACGCTTTACAATTTCATCATTGTGCGACTGCTTTCCTCAATATTCTCGTAGTGTTTTGTATCGCTATATGGGTGGTCAGCGTCTTCAAGACTATAACGAAGTCAAAACATTTGTGATGCAGTGGTTAACAAGTCAGGCGGCAGAATGGTATGAGGAGGGTATTTTAAAACTGGTGCCACGTTATGACAAGTGCCTCAATATTCAAGGAAATTATGTAGAAAAGTAAATTAAGGTACAGGCTTTCATGTAAAAATAAAATTATTGCGATATCTTTGCACGTCTTTTTTTAATTCCAAAACGGTACTTACTTAAAAAATATGAATAATTGAAAAATGTCAGGAAAGAAATCACTGAACGAGCCGAAAAGTTAGTAAAAAGTGTACTAAGACACCTAAGACAGAAAACGGTGCACTATCAGAGCAAACCAACAAGGAAGTAAGCCGTATTAAAAGCCCAATTAAATGAAGTCAAAAACTCAATGGAGAGTTTATCAAACTTCACCTCCCCCCCCCCCCCCCCCACCTACCAAGCTCAATATTGAGTTAAAACTACATCACCAAAACTTTAATTAAAACAACTCAGTCTTCTGTTGTTGCCCAGGAACTGAAATTTTCTTAAAGTTGAAATTATTAAGATTGATGAATCAATATTGCTTGTCAGAAATGGTTCAAAATGAAATGAATTTTACGATTGAACAATTTTCTATTCTCAGAAATGATTCAGCAACTACCAGAGAAAGTCTACTTGAATCATCGTTGACGATATATTTGATCAGAATTGAATTCTACAAAACCGATAAAACGAGGACTGTTTTCTTACATTAATATAGCGGATTAACACTAATCATCTAATTTGGATTCCAACAACAGCAAAAGTAAAAATTAGTAAAGAAACAACCAACGAAAATATCTTTTTGAAATTATCCAACTTATGGCATATTTTAGGTTGATTTTGTGTATTTTACTCAAGAGTTTCAGACTTTCTTTTTTAGTTGGAAGGTCATAGACAATTGCCTGGTGATGATTTGGGGGGGGGGGGGGGTGAACTTCTCAGCAATATTTTAGATTATCTAAAATAAAAAATTTCAACCTACAATTTACAAATCCAATCCAAAACAAAAAAGTTGATATTTCTGCCCCGATTCTTGACTGATTGTTTAAACCGATCCCCTAGCGGGTGATAACGTCAGCCGTTTACCGACTTTTTGTATGATTGGTGATTCTACAGATTCTACATTGGGAGTCCTAAATTTTATGTAACTCAAGTGATTTTCGAGTAGGGATCTTTAACATGTACCTGACATCAAACACGCTCGGGATCGACGGCTTAACGTCCTCTCCGAGGGACGACATATTCAGATTTATTCACCTCACGCGTGAATAAATCGAGGGCCAGGTGGGGATCGAACCGTGGACTACCAGCCCAGAGGCGAGTACGTTAACCACTAAGCTAACCTGACCCTTGATGTTTATTCTCATTGAATAAGAAAATCTGAATGCTATTACAAACAATGCACATTTAGATTAATTAGGACTACAGTCAAAGGAAGCTGCCGAGCTTAATCTCCTGAGTAATTGACTATGACCTTACGATGAAACCGAGAAACTTATGAGTAAAATACATACACAAAGTTAACCTAAAATATGATATAAGTTAGGATAATTTCAAAAAGATATGGTTGTTGGTCACCAGATTTAGTAAGATAAGGAATTTCCAACATGAAGACATTTTTAAAAAAAAAATTGATAGAAATTACCTTATTTTAGTTTGTCTGATCAGGTCAAGCCAAAAAAGGCGTCCACATACAGTGTTGTACGTCACAACATAGCTTAAGATTGTCAGCTCAAATACCAGACTTCCAAATGAGAAGGGTTGTACAAAGGTTGATACATAAATAAATGAAAGTAAAAGGGCTAAGCTTATATAACATTTATTTGAAATAATAATATTCTAATAATAATAATAATAATAATAATAAAGGAGTTGTTTTTATTGTTAACAAAAGTGTTCATCAAATATCACTGAAAAAAGTAAGTAAAGGTAATTTTGCTTTATATTGATCTTACAGTCTCATACAGAGAATTAATGCCGATCTACTTTCAGCTCGGTTTTAATTTATGTTTTCATTTTGCTGCTTTGATTACGAGTATGCCTTTACAACGCCTTTATTTTAGAACAATAAATCATTTTTAAAGGCACTATCAGATTAACCAGTTAGTTAGTTCCTTTTATCATATTTTTTTTTAAAAAGAAATATTATTTAGTATCTGTAATCTCATTGATTTATTTCTCACTTAATTAGGCAGTTATAATTACATGAGCGTCGTTAATATTTTTTTAAAATAAATTTATTTTAGCAAGGGGAAGACTAAAATTGATGTTAGTTATTAATTAGGTTGTTAAGGCAAGACAGTTGACAAGAAAACTTAAAGATGTAATTTTAATTTACTATGTCTCATTAAAACAAATTCAGTAATTAATACATGAAAATAAATAGTGATCAACGAAATAAAAAAACAAAATCCTTTAATTTATCTAATCCTGTATCCTTGAGAGAATAGATAGCATGTATGATTGATAAACTAGTAGCCCTACTGTTTCCTGTACTTTAATAGTCTATAAATCTACGTTTAGTCTACTATCCTATAACAGTTTACTATACGTCGTAAACTGGTATAGACTATAGTCTGTGCTAGTCTAATAATAGACTGGGATCTATAAGTATACGCATCTAGGGTTAATCAAATGCTACTAAAGCCTAGTAGGCTATGAGTTTATGGTTTGTCTACTGGTCTATTGCAGTTTAGTACACGGATCTGCTGTTTGTCTTCTGTTGTGGGAGTCAGAAATCATATCAAATTATCAAATAATAATACATCAATCTACAGGTCTACGGTTATTCTAGATCAACGAGAGTCCATTACTCTATTTGTCTGTAACTGTAAATATGCGAATTTAATTTGAAATTATATGGTATATACTTATATTATATATATATATATATATATATATATATATATATCAACGTTCAAACCACAATAAGAAATGAGAAAAAAGAGTAAGATCTTTCAACCGTAACAAGCGGTCTTCGTCAGAGTAAAATCTCAACTTAACTTCTAACGAATACCGCTTTGTTACAACTGCAAGATTATAGTAGTTTTTCTCATTGCTTGTTGTGATTTGAACGTTGATTATTCTTTCACGTGTTTATTGTGACATCCTGTTATATATATATATATATGTATATATATATATATATAATATGTATTCATAAATTATTCATAAATTCATAAATTTTATATATATTATATATATAAACTAGAAACACATAGTAAAGATACAAACACATAGTTTCTAATTTTTTGTTGAACCGTCATTAGGAGAGCAGAGATAGGGACATCAAGGGCACTTGCGATGCGACGGTTGGAGACGGTAGATAGGTGTTCCTACCTCTACTCTCCTGACGACAGTTCAACCAAAAATTAGGGACTGCAAATGAGTTCGTCTCTTTACTCTCTGTCTATAGTTTACTGTTAAACGTTTGTTGTTCTTTGTGGATAGTTTTCGTGTTTATAATATATATATTATTATTATAAGTGGGCAGATTATAAAATGTTATATGGAAATTACCTCCAGTACATCGAAAGTTAGTAACAAAAATCGAGGCTATCAGCAGAAAAGTCGTAAATGCAGAAGCTGCTGCACATTTTAGTTCCATATATATATATATATATATATATATATATATATATATATATATATATATATATGATTCATTAAAGTACACAGCAGCCTCTGCGTTAACGACTTTTAAGCTGGTCTGCATAAGCTGTTCGTAAATTGGAGCAGACCAGCTTAAAAGTCGTTAACGCAGAGGCTGCTGTGTACTTTAATGAAACATGTTTACGTGAGGATTTGCTGCCATCATACACAAATAATATATATATGAAGTTTAATTGTTCTGAGGTAAAATGGATAAACCAACAAAAGTCTCCACACAAATGAAGTTTTATTCAACGCGTTTCAAACACTTTATGTTCATCATCAGGAAGACACTATAATACAAATTATATCTAATGAGTTACAAAATTAGAGTGGAATAAAAAAAAAGAGTTTCTTTCTAAATTAGTGTTTCTGGCCTTCGGTATTTCAGTTAACGGTTTTCAAGCATACCGACACCTTTGTCACCTTATCTCCTAAATGCCTATCCCCAATCTTTCACAGCGGACCTATTTCCTACTGGTTGTTTTCACTGGACCAACCCGTCAGTACCACATCCTTGGGTATGTCTTGAATTCTCTTAATTGAATTTTATTATTTCACTCTAATTTTGTAACTGATTAGATATAATTTGTATTATAGTGTCTTCCTGATGATGAACACAAAGTGTTTGAAACGCGTTGAATAAAACTTCATTTGTGTGGAGACTTTTGTTGGTTTATCCATTTTTCCTCAGAATGAGTAAATACCACAACTAATGATTTTAATTGTGATTTTTTCTTCTTATTTATATATGAGTATCTGGTTAGTTTGTTTTTGAACTTATATCTAAAGATAATGTAGTTTTATATTTCCAAAAAGAAAATTCCCTCAGGTATCCATAGTTCTCTCTATCTCCTTTATTGCTTTATGCTTATTTTCTTTTTTATTTTTCTTTTTATGCTCATTCACAACGACCTACTTTGATCTAAGTTAACATCTTATTTTCTATTTATTTTTTTTTAACATATTTTATTTTTTTCATTTCTTTTTATCGTACCACCATACATTTTTAAGTATTTTCTACATTATACATTTATTTTGTAACACTGAATAACAAAAATTACAGAAAAAAAAAAATAAAATTTTTACAAAACAAATGGCATGTTGATATAAACACTTGTGGTTTGAAAGTTAATGCTTGAGTGAATTCTGTTCTGGGATTCCCTCTTGATTAACAATGCAAGCCAGTTAGTTATGTCGGTGGTTGGTTTGAGCCACAAGCATTTTCAAAACCTAATCCCGCTCTCTAGCACAGAATGTGCTAATATTTCTACAATAATGATTTACCAGATAACCCTCATATACGTGAATCCAAAGTCAGATAATCTTTTATGTAGATTTCCTATGCTTAATCAAACACGTATAACTTATTATAAAATTCTGATTTGAAATGTTTGTAATTTTTTGATTAAAATGTTTTTCAGTTCACCAATTTTAGTTTACTTTTTAGTTTGTTTTTTGTTCTCGTTTGGTGGTTTGGCTTCCACCAACCTAAGCCTGCGTATGAATAATCACAGGTCGTCCGTTGGTAAACGCAGTGAACTTCCCGTTGCTACTCATGCCAGTTCTCACGGACTCAGTTTCAATGACTATTTCCGTGTACAGGTCCTGAGGCAGATTGATCAGACTAATTCGAAAGTCACTCTGAGAGCTTCAGAAGAAGCACTTATTAGTCTTCTGGGCGGTAGATCGGCTCCTGGGCTTAACCTCAATCGTTGATTGTTTTTTTTTTTCTATAAGTTGTTATCAGCCTTTAATTTTATTTTAGTTAATGTTTTCATTCTTTTAATTTTTATTTGGCTTTTATCTCTTTATCTTCCTTGTCTCCGAAAGTTGGTTACACTGTTTGAGTGCTTCGGTTCGAACGCCAAGCCAGTCGTTATCAGCCTTTGGAGCGATTCACATCTATTCCTGACGACGAGGACATGGAAATATAGTAGTGAGTTCAGTTATTTCTTTTCTATGTGTTATTTTGAAAATTCTAGTTTATATATATATATATATATATATATATATATATATAGAGAGAGAGAGAGAGAGAGAGAGAGAGAGTGAGAGGGAGGAGAGAGAGAGAAAATTAAAATCTTTATCAATGTCAGACAATTTTTTAAAAATAATAAAGAATATATTGAAATAACACTCAAAAATACCTATAAATTTTCGTATTGGTTTACTATCAAAAACAACAGGAAAATACAATGCAAGTTCAGTTTTGACCTACATTTTAATTTTTCTTTAAAAAAATATCAGTCAAAAGAGAGAGACAAATGGCTTAGGGCAATATTTTGACCAAGTGATTGCCTCACGTTGCGTTTCATAGAAGCCAATATTTTTAGAGACCAGTATAAACATTTAACGTGTTTGTTTCTATTTTGTGACTTTCATGTTGGTTCTATTTTTATCTTTGTCCTTTTATGTTTTTTAAACAGAAATTTTATAAACTGTGCTTGTACAGTACATTATACACTACTGGTTCAAAATACAAGTTCCTTCAAGGCTCTAACACTTGATAATACTATTATTTCGTCTTTCATATTGTTCGTTGTATAATTATCCACGCATTGTTACAAACTTATGCTTTAGAGTTTATTTGTACTCACTTATTATTTTAGCAGATTGATTACGTTTTATTAACTTTTCAGTAGCTAGGAAGTTGTTCTTCATGGTACAAACTAAGAAAGTTACAATGGTAGCTTGAGTCATATGAATGGGTGTTTTTCCTCGTGCAAGAAGTCCTCCTCGATCGTCTCCCAGGGATTTCCCCGTCAGCCATATGATTTCTTTAGCCGATGATGCCTCTCTTGGGGGTTCACCCCCCACCACAAGGCACTGCAGCTGAAAGCTTTGCATCGCTATCCTGAGATTGTAAAATATTCCATTCTTCCTTCTTCTTCCCTCCTCTCTTTTTCTATATTTCGTCTATCGCCTATAATTCAATTCTCTTCTTTTCAACTCATATTTGCTTTTACCATAATGCAAGTACAGTGATAATGAAAAAAGTCTAATTTCAGATTTAATAGATTTGCAGGTCTTGAGGTAATTTGAGTCATTTTTTGTTTCATTTCTTCATTCTTTTTTTCTGCATTTCAACACTGTTGAGATATTTTCTACATGACACGTACTACGTAGTAGCACATTTCCATTATATACTATCAAATAGGAACAGTATTTGCAATTATAAGAGGATTTATTCAATGATGTGATATGTGAACTTGATAAACTCTCTTACTAGGTGACCACCAGACTTGCATCTTGTTTGATGCTGGTATCAAAGACGTTTCCACGAGGATCCACCTTAACTACGAGGAGGATTGGTCGATTTTGTCATGTGATGAAAGACTAAGTGGGAAAATCATTAGTTGTGCAATCCGTAATTGTGTGGTATTTACTCATTCTGAGAATCCGTAATTGTGTGGTATTTACTCATTGTGTGGAGACTTTTGTTGGTTTATCCATTTTACCTCAGAATGACTAAGTGTGATGTGTCACCAGTCAAGATTGTTAGCAATGTTAGAGTCTCAACTCAAGGAGAGCCTTTTTCATCTTTTGAAAAGTGAAAAAGTTCATGCTTTTTACACAAGATAATCGTTTTATTCAAACTTTCAACAGTTTGTAGTATTAATGTGTTACAAATGTCAATTACTACTAGTTCTACGTTACATGTTTGCATACCTTTTACATATCTAGTACTAATTATTATATTATATACATATTAATATAAACATAATTGTTTTGATACACAACACCAACTAAAGTTGATGGACTCTTTGACGATTGCTTGTTCAAAAACTCTACTCTATCTTTAGACGTTCCGAAATCAATATTTTCATTATCAAAGCTGCAAAGAAATACATAATTTATGATTAGTAAGCTGCTGTTACTCTGATATCTGTTTTGAATCACAATCGTGTACTCCAACCTTTCCGCCATACTATGGAAATATTAACATATCTAATTTTTAATTTACAAATACATTTCTTTTCCTGTTTAATATGTATCGCAATAACCAGTATGAAAGGTTACGACCAAGTATATTATCCACGTTTATAACATCCCATTCTTTTCTTAGTTCTGTTTCCATGACACATACAATGACAGTAATAATTTTAAAAAAATTGGGGTCAAGGTAGCCCAGTGGCTGCATGCTCATCTCAGGACTGGAGACTTTTTACCTTGAACTCGATTTCTTTATGCGATAAGTGAAAAAAATCAGAGAAGTCTTCCCTTGGAAAGCACGTTAAGTCGTCAGTTTCAAACTTGTTTGGTTCCAGGTACTGGTTAAAGATTCTTCCTCTAAACACATTTCGTTTAGGAAAAAATTTAGGTCTCCTAATGCAGAATCAATCAGGTAATGTTACTCAACCATTATAAAAAATTGGTTCACTGTAATATAAAGATATAGTTTTCACCTATAGAACAGCAATAAAAGTTAAAAACCTATAAACTGTGTTCTATTTGAACAGAAACAAAAAAAAAACTTTTTTTAAACCTTACTTGCTATTGAAATATAAAAAGCATTGTGCAATGTTTTTTTAAAGAGCACAACATGTCATGCTTTACTCCCCGCAACATATCATGTGATAGAAAATCATTGCTTTGGTCATTCAGGAGGAGAATTAGATGGCGATTCTGAGTCATAATTTACCGGACTGTAAAAGGTTTGTGTCTGAAGATTTAATTCCCTTCATTAATGTATCCATTGAAGACCATAATCTGACCATGTTGAATTGACATAGTCTTTCATTCGCTTTTGATACTCTTGACTATCTTGTATATTTTTCTAGTTAGCAATTCTTTAATATTTTTGTTTTGTTGTAAATTTATTTTACTTGATTCCTTTAATATATTTATCAGTAAATATTTCATTTGTATTTCATTATTTTAATATAATTAGACGATTCTCATTATTTACCTTTGCTTGTTATTTTTTTTCATTAACATGAATATGGTTTGCAATAAACAATCAATTTTTTTTTGTAAAGTCTTTACATTTGTTTACATTAAGTTCTTTAACATTAAATATATGACATCGTTTACGATTAGCTGCTGAGGATATATAAAGAAGAAAGAGGATTCCATGTTGAGGAGGTTTTATTCAGGTTTCTGGGTTACGGGGTTAAAAGGGAATGTATCATTTGTCTTTTTCGACTAATTGATACATCCACTGTTCTACCTTAAGTAACAGTTAAATCTTTTGCTTTTTCTTCTAAAGCGTTTCCAGTATTTATTATTAGAAAAATAGCCACCTTACCTCTTACTTAGTGCTTTTTGTTCAACGTTTTCGACTATCCCGACTAGACATGCAAATTAATATTATCTTTTGTGATCCTGTTTTTATATTTTTTCTTGTTCCTGGTATTGGATTGCTGATCGATGTAATTCCATTTCATCTAACAATCGCTGTTTTACTTTAAAATCTATTTGTATATTAAACAAAAACAGGAATATGAAGGAACCATAACAAAATTAAAGCCTTTGTCACCTTATCTCTTAAATGCCTATCCCCACGCTTTCGCAACGGATCTGTTTCCTACTAGTTGTATTCACTGGACCAACCCGTCAGTACCACATCCTTGGGTATGTCTTGAATTCTCTTAATTGAATTTTATTATTTCACTCTAATTTTTGTAACTAATTAGATATAATTTGTATTATAGTGTCTTCCTGATGATGAACACAAAGTGTTCGACACGCATTGAATAAAACTTCATTTGTGTGGAGACTTTTGTTGGTTTATCCATTTTACCTCAGAATGAGTAAATACCACACAATTACGGATTGCACAACTAATGATTTAACAAAATTAAACCTTTCACAGATTTCCAACTATGCTATCCTTTGTCGATACAGGTAATAACTCCCTGAAGATTATAGCTACAAAGACAAACTACCATAGTATATTATTTAATATAAAATTAAAAAAAATTCAGAACACAAAGGAAAGAACAAATACTGACATTTCTTTATAATTTCAGTGTTTCACCATCCTCGGGAATATAACAACAGAAAGGGTAAGGCAAAAGAAGTGGAAATTTTCATAGGCCAATACAAAGCCATTATTTAATATTTTTCATTTTATTATTATTAGGTAAGAAATCTGAGTCAACCTTTCTTTATCCGTGAAAAAGGGTTAGTAAGGGTTTGGCGGGATGCCACAGGCGAAATCAAAAGGGTCGAAGAGGGTACGCAAAGATTTATAGAACTCTCGATATCAAGGCAGGATTACTTCCTGAAGGAAAAGAATTTAGAGGCAATTATGCGCCTTATCATTAGAAACATCAAAATAAGGTTCAACTATTTTACGAAGTTAAGATAAATTGAACGGTTTGTATTTTTTGTATGTTAGAACATTTGGCTGATTGATAGCTGTCCAGACAATTGCTGCCAATAGGTTACAGTATTGTATTGAACATCAGTATTTTGTTTCTTATCAGTTTTTTTTTTTTAAGATAATGTGGTTGTAATTTTCTATGCTAAATCTCTGCTACTAAAGTTTTAGCCGGGATAATGTTACTTACGGATTTGAGCAGAGCGAATATGGTTAGAACCATTCAATAAACTGAACTTTTTTTTTTTTCATCGTAGGATGTGGAAAAATCTGTTCATCATATCCCTTAGCAAGACGTCTTGCTTAGGGTATGTCGGGTTGGGGGTCCCGACCCACTAAAAAACCATATCCTATTTCCTGGCAATACCCGACACGGAAACCGTTGTCACATTACTTCATGCCAGAGCCTCAGTCCTCCTGAATAGGATTCACCTTATTGTCCCAATAAACTGTTCTAGCATCTGAAAATTTGATAGCAAGCAAGTGTCTTCATATAAATAGAATAACAAGTACACGTTTTATCAGTAAAGTAGTGATTATAACAAGGATATTATTAATGTCGCAAAAATCTACTAGAAGAAGGTCTAGTCGATCGTCAACTGTATCAAGAAGACGATCACAAAGCGTAAGTTTGAAATTAATTAACAATAAATTAAAAGTTAATTTTTAAGCATAGAATTGGTTTCGGTGTAGTTTTTTGCGGGTTTAGTGTTCGTGCCAGATACTGAAATCTTAGTTCGGTTTGTTTACCTTTTAGTGGTAAAAAAAGATCTTGTATGTACCAATGATTGGTAGACAATAAAACTATCTGTCTTCAGATTCAACTCTATGGTTAGTGTAACAGTTAACTACAAAATAATCGTCTTGCTCATTGATCAATGATCAATTAGTCCTTACTCATTGGTCCTCATTGATCAATAGTTTTGGACTACTCCATCATCACGAGCAAATATAAATTGTGTATATATATTTTTTCTTCTGCCTGATGCTGGTTTACTGATGGATGTAATTCTATTTTACCCTGAATCACTGTTTTCGTTTAAAAAGTATTTTTTTTTTTAAAAAACCATGCATATGCAGGAATCATAAAATACATGCATATTGTTATTACCACTGAGGTTAGTAAGATTAATATTAGAATTAGAAAAAACCGTCATACCTCGTAAGTTGATATCGGATGGGAATGAAGATGGACAAGATCCGAAAGCGCTCCAACATCTCCGATATCAACTTACGAGGTATGACGGTTTTTTCTAATTCTAATATTAATCATAAAATAATTGAACCTCCCACAGATTTTCTACAGTGTTACCTTCTGTTGATAAAGATCATAACTCTGTGGTGGTATCAGTAACTAACTAACCTGAAAATAGGCTTGGTTTGATGGTACTGTGCTTGGGTTTATTGCCAGATACTTAAACCATGGTTAGGTTTAAGTAAGTTTAAGTTTCCTTTACACAAGGAAACATCTTGTGTAAACCAACTAGGTTAGGTTGCAGTGGCAGTCCCACAAGGGAACACACGTAGGCCAAGCATTGGCCCTTTCTGATACCACACAATAAAGATTGATTCTACAATGGGAGTCCTAAATTTTGCCTAACTCAAATGTATTTAGAGTAGGGATCTTTAACGAGTACCTGACATCGTACAGGCTCGGGACCGACGGTTTAACATCCTTCTCCGAGGGACGACGTGCTCAGATTTATTCACCTCCCGCGTGAATAAATCGAGGACCAGGTGAGGATTGAACCCCGGTCCTACCAGTGCAGAGGTGAGCACGTAACCACTGAGCTAGCCTGGCCCCCTAAGTGTAAACCAACTATTGGGAGACAATAAAACTATCTATCCTTAGCATGAACAATTTCAGGTTATCATTAAAGATAGATATATTAAGATAGATTTTTAAAAAAAAACCTTGAAAACATTAAAATTAAGTATTTACCGCGTAAAATAACTGAATTATTGAAATCAGTTAGAATCAACCAATGAGTCATACTTCCTGACCCTTTGACCAGTACGAAAGATCAAAGCATTTTGCATTATTTTTTGTTTTATCTGCTCAAGAAATTGTCGTTTTTTTACAATTCCATAATTAATTATGGTATACACATTAATGTTGTAATGTTCTATAACTGTTATAATTAAGGCGAGACTGATCCTTCCTTTTTAATGTACAGCTTTCTAACTGACCGATACGTGATAAATATTTGTAGTTAAATACTAGACTACCCGAGACCCGTGGGGTCATCCATCACCTTCCTTTTTAATGTAATCATGTAAGTGCAGATAAACTATAAATGACCCTATTGAGGGCAACATGTAATTGGCCATATTGAAATACTGCTTTATCTAAATGAACTACAACTTTCTGTAGAGTCTCTCCTTGAGACTTATAAATAGTCATCACAAATGCTAACTGAATTCGAAATTGAATCCTTGAAAAAGAAATGTTCCCCTCTTTAGATAAAACAACTTTCAATAATGGAATTAAAACTATTTCTCCTTAAAACTGTGATGCAATGATTTTACAAGCAATGACTTCATCGTAAAATAAACATCCTCTAAATAAAAATGGAACTAAGATCTTTCCTAGAAAAAAAAACTGGTAATGTTTATTCTATAAGAGAAATAGATTTTACATCTGGAGTCAGTAATTTTACCTGTCTTATGTTGAAAGAATTTATTTTTAATTCTTTTTTTTCATTGTCGCTATTTGTAAAATCATATATTACTCACTGTTTTCTTTAATATTTATTTGAATGGACCAGTATAAACTGAAAATAACAGGTATTTCAAGTTTCACCTGCGCGCAATATCCTAGCTTCTGTCAATAGTTGATTTATACACAGAAAACAAAATTTATATCAGGTTTTAAAATTGTATAAAAAGAAAGCTCCCATAGTCCAGAGCGTAGCTCACTGGACTTCAGATGGAAAGGTCGTGGGTTCGATTCCCACAAAATTACGTATATTTTGTTATTTATTCAGACAATGCACGGTGGCAAGAAACTAAAGAAGTGATTAGAGTTTTATAAGTATATAGATAATTAAATATATAATATTTGTCATTTTTTTCAGGTGAAAATAAATGAGAAAGACGAATTTATTAACTATCTAAATACAAGTGGGATTGAGGAAGCGATGGTTGATGCTTTGGTGGAACTATTCCGCCAGAAGCCCAATATGCCAACTGACCCGGTCAAGTAATGGCCTTTAATCATTTTGAACAAATATTGCTCAGGTCACAGCTAATTTATATGCAATCCAGTAAAGTCAATGGATAGTTAATTATATATAAAGTGTGTTTATTCAGGTATAAAGCTAGTGAATATATGTATATAATTCAAAATGGAAAACCATAAACTAACTGGTCCTACTGGAAGTTAAAAAGCATAAGAGTAAACAGGACAAAACGGTTTCCGTGATAGGTATTTCAAACTTTTTCCTGCTACGATAGGTTAGGTTACAGTGGTAGTTCTGCGAGAGAACGCAGATATGCCGAACATTGGCTCTTTGTGATACCTGTCTTGATCTATTACCAGGTACCTTTAATAAATAACGTAATAATAAATAACCTAAGAAAAGATGAATTTAACAAATTAAAACAGCATGTATTTAAATAAAAAAGTTATTTTATGTATAAAATTAAATAAAGCAATATATAGAATGTAAAATAATATACTCGTATTTATATTATTATCTTTTATCAGATAGGTTAAGTTTTATGTAATATTTTTGTAATAGAGGTTAGGTTTTGTGTTGTATAAGATAGGTTTTGTGTAATATTACTTATTGACGCAAAAAAAAAAAAGGGAATTTACGAAAATTGGGAACTTTCCAATTTGGAAATCGGAAAGTTGATCTCAAAGAATTCAATACTAAATGTTATTGAATTTATTGATGTATTTCCTAATATATATGGTTTTATCTGATCATTATAAGTAAAATAGAAAATAAAAGTACAATTTTACTAATAAAGCATTGAAATACGTATATAAACCTGGGGTTTACAATCAAGGGATATATAAGCGTGCACAAGGCAAAATGGTTGGAGTGCGTTATACAAAGGACTTAAATTTATCCACTTAATGGCAAAATCCCTGCCCTCACAGATTTAGCTTTAGGTAATTACATCGGATATATCTTCTTACCTGACCTTTTGTCGCCTCCTCATTAACCTCTTCATGTTTATTTATTTAATTTTATATTTCTTTATTTATTTTCACTCGGCTTTGCATAAGTACTGGGGTGTTTTGGCAATGCTTATATTAATTAATTACATGATGATTGATCACAGTGTCACAGTATTAATAATGTAACTCATAAGATGCTACGGATCCTACTCAAAAAGTAACATTTATTTTTATAAGTTTTCCTTATCTCGACCACTTATATTTAACACTATTTTTCTTTTTTATCGAGGTTTAATCTAGCTTCAATAATACAACACCTTGAAGCCGACGTTTCATCTATATTTGTAGACATCTTCATGGCTACATCAATACAAAATTTTAATTACAATAGCATAAAAAGTAATTATATTACATTATTTAATTAATATACATAATGTAATTTAATTACTTTTCATGTTATTGTAATTAAAATTTTGTATTGATGTAGCCCTGAAGATGTCTACAAATATAGATGAAACGTCGGCTTAAAGGTGTTGTATTACTGAAGCTAGACCAAACCTCGATAAAAAAAAAATTATTTTTATACACATTTTTGCGTATGTGTGAACAGGGTAAATATGTAAATAACACTTTTAAATAATGCTCTCTCTCTCTCTCTTTCTCTATCTCTCTTTCTCTGTGAGTGTGTGTGTCTGTTGTATGCGTATAAAGAGATAAAACAGGAGATTAGTATATACATTGTGTTGTCAATAAATTTCTCTTATTATTCTGAATAATAAATTTTGTTAATCCCAAAATTGTTCTTTTGTCTCTAATCCTTAGGATTACATTTTTCTACCCAATAGCGATTTAAAATGCCGGGTCAAAATTTTCTTAGCACAATTGCAAATATTGTTAAGTGGCAATGAGTTCTACTCAACACTGGTGGAACTGAGGTTCAATACCCTTTCTGGCTCTCGATTTATTCACGTGAGAGGTGAAAAATCTCAGACAGTCGTCTGTCTGAAAGAATATTAAACTATTGGTCCCGAGCCTGTATGATGTCAGTCAGGCATTCGTTTATGCCTGGTATCAGTACGATGTAAAGAGCCCTAAAATTAAGTACACTTGAGTTTTCGATAACAGTCATTTCTTTTAAAGTTGTATGTTTTTTTTCAGATTTATCAAAATCATAGCTGGTTATGATCTCAGGAAAGCATTAGCTTTGAAAGAGGACCTCGAAGCAGCTCTTCAAGAGGAAAAGGAGTTAATAGAAAAACTGTCCCAAATGAAACAGCGGAGGAAAAGTTCCGCTGCAACGAAAGCTTCAATATAGTATAAAAGAATATTTGAAACCAAATTTTTGATCAATCCTGATATATGAGTTATGAAATCGATATAATAATATTTGTTCCTCAGAATTATCTGAAATAGTTTTAGTAGATTAATGAATTCGTGTAATTTAAGATGTATGATCTATTTTATTGTTTATTACGTTCAGTCTAAAAATTCTGTAGAAACATTAGTTGTTTAGATAGGATTTATGCATGTCGTCCATCGTGATGGGACTAAAACATTCATCCCCTACTAATCCGTACCAGGTCAGGTACTCGTAAAATATCCCTACTTCAATAAATTTGAGTGAAGCAAACCTCAAGTCTCCCGAAGTAGAATCAACTTGGTATGTGGCTCGATTATAGTAAAATGGGTGTCAAATAATAAATGAGTCAGTGCTTGTTATTGCGACAACAACAATTTTCAACAATTTTCCAACAATTTTCCAACAATTCCAACCAATTTTCTGACAACAAAATTTCCAACAACAATGAATGAGTTGTCGTTGTTGGAAACACATTTTATTTTCTTGGTTCATGCCATGCTAACTACGGTTATTAAATCTCGGAGTCTTGACAGTTTGGTAGAGCCGTTTCTGGGTCTTTAGAAAGTTGTGACATTGAAAGTAATATTTTAGTGAGTGGTCAGAATTGGTAACCCTACTTCATGAAATTCTAAAAGCTACTGGAATCAGTTTTCGCATCTTGAACTATCATTTCAATTAAAACAAAACAATATTATGGAACTTTTACCATGTTCTATTGGTATTTATTTGTAACAAAAATTATGGATATACTTTCAGAATAGCATCAGGTGCCATTCAAATCTTAGAAGATTTGAAACGTACTGAGGCAAATAGTGCCTCCTAGTACATTACGCAATCTGACATCCAGAAAAAACCCAAGTTTGCTCTCAGACTGTCTTAGTAGGCAAGAGAGGTCTAATAGCACTCGTAGAGGAACAGATCGATATGCAAAGAGATTCTGAGTTTCTACAAATTTATATCAAAATATTATTCTATTACCTAATGAGTTATAATGATAAGGAATAAAACAATAATAGGGAAAACTTTATTTTTAATCATTATGTATTTTTCAATGTTCAGTTCAGTGCAACACAATTAATTTAAATTCATACTTGAGGATTTAATATTGTCTAAACTTAAAATTTCTGAATTGTTCAATTTATATATTCTGAATATTTTGGTTGTGGAAGATAACATTATTTTTCTATTCCTTTTTACACAAATATATTATCCTGGGGGAAAACGATAATTGAGTTTCCACACAAAAGACCGTCAGTCTAGTTGAAATTGTTGACTAGCAAACATTGTAAGTCCAGTCCATGGGAATATATATATATATATATATATATATATATATCAATGTTCACACCACAATAAAAAGTGGGAAAACAAGACTAAGATCTTTCAATCTTTCAATTCGACTTTGGTTCCTTCGACTAACTTCTCCCTAGTGAGACGAGTACCATGGACTTCTTGTTCATGCTGTTTTGGTCCACCAGCAGACAGATGTAGGGTAAGACGCCTCGAGAGCTTCGTGTTTGTCATGCCGATGTATGTAGAAGGCAGGGCTGCACAGTTCCCTGAATTACAAACATATTCATACACGAGATGACTTTTCTGGAGCTCTGGGGTGACACACTGGGGACTGTTCTTAAGAACAACATTACTGGTCTTACTGTTCTTATAGAATATTGTTAATTTAAGCTTATCCTCCTCCGTCGACGGAGTTATTCTTTTCTTTATAACTAACTATAAACTTTTCCTTCTTTTTCTAACTAACTATACCTTCCCTATTAATTCTTACTCTCTTTCAACTCGTTATTTAATATATCTTTTCTAGTTTACTATTAATCTTAATTATTATTAACATTATTATTATTATTATTAATTTTCTTAATCTATTTATTCTCTATTAGTCCAGTTATACCGTTGACCTTTCAACTCTTTTATTCTAACCGCTTGTTTCTTGTTCATTATTGACCTTTAACCTTCTCTTTATATTAACCTGTACTATCCTTTTAATCTATTTTTAGCAATGACTAAGCATGAGTCATCGATTTTAATCTATTTATAGTAATTACTAAGCATGAGGCATCGAGTTTAATTTAACATGTCACTTGGCCTTTCTTGAATTTCTTGGACTTTCAACTCTTTTATTCTAACCGCTTGTTTCTTGTTCATTATTGACCTTTAACCTTCTCTTTATATTAACCTGTGCTATCCTTTTAATCTATTTATAGCAATGACTAAGCATGAGTCATCGATTTTAATTTAACATGTCACTTGGCCAACTCCTTTTCCAGTTGAACCCTGTTAGCAGGAGGTTAGTTCGTAGGATCGAATCTCTCAGTCTTAAGATCGTGAATGCCGAGACTGCGGTTAATTTTAATGATACTTGTTTAAAAGAAGATCTGCTGCCTATTTATACCAATATATATATATGTATGTATGTATAAATACATTATACATGTGGGTGTTTTGTGTAATTTGTGTGTGTGTGCGTGTGTATGTGTAGCTCTCTCATGTTCATGTTTGCGTGAGTCCCTCATGTGTTTGTATGTGTCTGTAAGTGAGTTTGTATAGGTATAAAAATGTTACAAAATACACAGGTAAATAAATATCTAATAAACGTATGAAACAGATTTAAAAAACTAAAGCTAATCGACCGTTGGTCCTAATAGTCCCTTAACATCAGTTATTCTAACTATTGTATACCTAATAAACGAAACAAATTTGTCCAATTGAGAAAATAAACATTTCCATTAAGTAATTTAGAATTAAATTAAAGCAATTGGTATGTCTTCTATAGTTACAAACTGTGGCGACTGTTATGTTGCAAGCCTTTTATAAATGGACTTAATTAAGAGTTGGAGAGAACAGTTGATATAAACAATTAATGCTACCTTTTCGAAATCCAACACTCATTTATAAATAATTTTCAATGTTCCATTAAACTATTTCCTTTAATTTTAATTAATGTTTTTGCTCTCTCTTGTTGGATGTTCATGGCTTTCTCTTGTTGGATGTTCATGGCTTTTAAAAATATAAATAATTTATCTTATAATAAAAATCAATTTGCCAACGATATTGAAAAATATTATTTACGCACAACATTAAACATTATTAAACAAACTACTTTTTGTAGACCAGAGTTAAGAGAGGTATACTTGAAATTATTATTATATAAATATTGATATAGCTTCTCGACCACTGATTTATCAAGTTCAAAGAAGGGGTTCCTGAGGATTTTGGTCATAAAGAAAATTATACTCCTGTTTATATGCCGACGTTTGTCGTTAATAAATTGGTTTTTTGCTTTAAAAATGTCAAAAAATTTTTGCCGAAACGTCGGCATATAAGCAGGAGTTTAATTTTCTTTATGACCAAATCTTCAAGAACCCCTTTCTTTGAACTTTATAATCATAAAATTACAATTAAATTCAAACGTCTTGTAAATGTTTTTCCTTTGTTGTTTCAAATGTTTCAAATGTTGCTCATTATTCAGGGTGAAATTAAATTTAAAAATGAAAGGACTGTCTGATTCACTATATGAGATGGACAAAATCCAAACTCTGTCAAGTTGGGAAAAAGTTTCCTAGAAAAGATGTTTCATTCTTCTTCCATTCTAACTAACCACCTTTGAGTCACTACCAGCAATATTATCTTTATTAATGGAATAGAATTTAAAATTAAAGCTCATAATTTCAGATTTCCTAAATCAGCAGAAATTTGTATGAATTTATGTTCTCATAATATTACCTGGTTGTGTGTTAATTTGAACTAAAGATTTAATAAATGTATCATAATTTTTGATTGTATGCATATCATCATTTTTTTGCTTACGCCCACTTGTTGAGAAGCTTAGAATTGTCTTAGAGAAAATTAAATACAAGAATATCAGTGCTCTTCAGTTTTGCTTCACTCCTTTGAAGTATCATCAAATAAACGGTTTTAATTCAACTAAATACGGATTAAATTTCAATATTAAACTTTGCTTTTAAAACGGTACCAGTTTTCTTTCATTAAATTAATATTTGATGCTAATTTAAATCATATCAATGGCACTTTTAATTCAATACAACAATAATGATTAGATTACAAAACTTCAAATATAAAACAATATTGCTATCATGTTATAACTGAGGAGAAACAAATTATTAAATCAATACTCGTAAAATATATTTTTCATTTCGTTAGTTTTATGCGTGGCTCTTTTCACATATATAAATTTCGAAAAAAATAAGAAGGAAATTCCGAATGAATTACCTTTTCTGAGACTGTTTCGATACTTCACGATATGTAAACAGCACGATTTTTGATAGTTTTAAACTCGTTGACGTTCTTTAAGTAATTTTTTTCTATGACATATAGAAAAAGTGAAGAAATGGACATTTTATAATAAAATCTGATATTATTTTGTTTTTATCATTCTGCAAGTTATACACCATTTTGAAAGATCTTAATGGAATTTAGCACGAATATAGTTATTATTGGTGTATTGTTATACTGTTCTTGAGTAATTTAAATCTTGGGGGTATTGTTTTTAACCATTTTAAAATCATGAAATTTGATATATAGTATTGTCCCAAGTTGAAAATATAATTTTCAACAATCATATTCATCAATAATATTCATCATGAAATTTTCTAAGAAGAGGCTTTCATAAGAAGAGTTACTACTGTATTTAATATGGCTATGGCCGTCTCAGACAATACATATTATTTAGTTTCTGATAACTAATCTTTCATTCTTATGCAGTGCTTAAGAATACATAAGTCCGCCCCTAGTGTGGCCATGCAGTTATATCCGCAGGCTGCATTGGGTTACATATATCCACAGGTTCTCTGAATCAGGGGCAAAAAAGGTCACTGACCTTACCTGTAGCTGAGCAGGTTGTAAAAAAAATATAATGTTTTTACTTTTGTGTAAAATTTTTGTTATTGTATTTTTCACTTATTTGAACTACTATCGTCTTTGATAAGTTTTTCCTCATCAGAGGGAATCTTTGGTCCGGAGTTTGATCCGAAACTCTTAAAATAAGTCGGTACTAGGGGTGGCGGGAGCCCATGGAGTGGTTCTCTCTCATGTCTTCAAACGAGTTGGACTTGTAGTGGTTGTTGGTTCTCATCCAAGTTGGGTTAACCCTTGTGGTCGCTGTGTAAGAAGCAGTAATTTCTTGGGAGGATGCCTGCTTAGCATACCGGGGATCAAGAGACCCCAAACTATTACCAGTGAGAACTGGTCTTGAACTCTGCTGATTGCACTGGACAACTGGTACTTGCCTGGTAGAGGCTCGGGCTCTTGACGGGATCTCAGAGTGGGGATGAGTAGATACCATCCCTTTGAGACCATGTATGTTCAGTATAGGTGACGTTTAGCCAACGAGAGATTTGTAATCTGTCTCTATGAGTTGTTTCACTTCATGTAGTAACAACACCCCTCACAATGGCGCCCTGATGGTGTTCGATGAACTACTAGTAGCAAGCCCTAGTCCAGGGGTAACGACCATTGCCCTCTTCGGAGGTGGACTACAGAGTTCTTAAGAACACTATGGTAGTCCTAAAACGGAAAGACATTGTAGGTTAGCCTGAACACCAAGAATACGTAAAGTAGAACTGATCAACGAAATACTATTTAATAAAAATCTATAATGGCTGTTTAATATATATCAATTTCTTGTAAATTAGTTTGTAACAAGTATTGTAGAATACCTTTAAAATTATTATAACGTGAAGTGTTTTTTTGTTCCTTAAAGATGACTGATCTCGTTATACACAGATCTTCAGTATTTTAAAGGAGCTTCAGTCAGGAATACGTGATAAAAAAAAGCCTGAAAAGATCTCTTGCAGATTTATAATGATCAACGAAAGAAGCATTTTACGGCGATAATGGTTGAATCCTTTTGACTCCCTTTTATAAAAGATTTTAAGAAAAATTCAAATCAAATTTTTATCATTTTTCTACAAGTCAAGAGCGCAAAAGTTTTTTAAATCGAGTTTTTCCTAATGAATGAAATAACTAATTTAATAATGAACAAATTGACTAATTAATTTTAAAATAACGTTTACTTATGTAAGTAAAACAGAACTTTGCTATCCAGAATTAAAACAAAAGTTAAAAGATAAACTATATTTTGTTTGTTTCATACGCCCACGCTTGCAGGCTTTCACTTTCGTACATTTTTAAGAGCTTATTGTTATACTAGACTACCCGTGACCCTTTGTGTCACTCAGAAATTATAACAATAGGTATTGAAATTAATTCACTGAACATGATTGACAGGGATAATTTTAATTGTTTCTTATTATTAAGACACGGAAACAGATTCTTATATGGCCCAAGCTTTTGATATAGTATTCTTAGCATGATTAAAGATATATACACAATATGTATATTTAGCAAAATAAAAATCTTTAAAAAATTTTTAAAGAATGTTAAAAAAATGTTTAAAGAATTTTTAAACAAACATTTTAAATATTTTTTTTTGTTATATTTATATATAATACATTTTCACTCCTCTCATCGTCGAGCATGCAAGCGACTGGCTTCCCTGGATCCGTACCTCTACTTCATTACCATTGTTTATATTATTCAAATTTTAAATTCAAATATTTTTTTGTTACATTAATTTTTAATATATTTGCTACTGTCATCGGCGAGGACGCAAGCCAGTGGGCTACCCTGGCTCCAGGCCTTTAGTTTATTACTAGTTCTTATACTATGCAAATATTAAATTGAAAAAAATTGTTGCATTATAAAAAGATTTCACATAAACACGTACACGTGTTTAAAATAAACACATAAACACGTGGTTTGGTCATTGTTGAATTTATATATAATATTTTTGCACTACTGTCATCGGCGAACGCGCAAGACACTTGCTACCCTGGCTCCAATTTTGGGAATATAGTGATAATTTTCTTTTATTTAACATTATTCAGGCAATAAATAATATATATTTAATTTCAGGTCTCTATCTCCACGGGAAATGGGTGAAGAAACAAACAAACAAACAAACTCAGGAACTTTATATATAATGATAATACGCATTTTGGTTTTTTTGGGTGAGTCACATTACCGGGTTTATTCTATATGACGTTTCTTAATTTGTACCATAGTCAAGTTTATTAGACAAAAGATAATCATCTAGTCCGACTCAACACCCACAGTTCTTCGTCCTTTTTGGTGAACTGCATTTAAAAAAAATTCCATTTTCTAATGACAATTTTAGGATACATGCTAGAATGCAAGGCTGCTATCTTCAAAAATGCAGTCAGACAGACAGTTGAACGTCTCAGTGACATCTTATCTGATAGTTATGATATCAGTTGCTGTAAGGTATTCACTCATATGCGATTGACGAAAAAAAATTGACTTACACAAAGAGGTATTTATTTATTTTCTTTTTCAAATTCCCACTTACAGGTTGTAAAGTGTGGCTCACATTTGATGTGAGCCATCAAATAAAATAGGTGAGCATTTTATTTATTACCCGGTAAGGCGTATTACTGGGTTGATTCTACTCGTAAATTTCAAGTTTTTCATAACTTAAGTCTATTTATATTACGAATTTTAACGAGTACCTGATGTAAAGAATAGAGATCGATGGCTTACGATCTCTTCGAGGGAGTTACGATATCAGTTACTATAAAGTATTTACTCATGCGGGGTAGTAAAAAAAAAATATACGAAAATGTATTTTTAAATCATTAGTTGTGCAAACCGTAATTGTGTGGTATTTACTCATTCTGAGGTAAAATAATAAGAAATTTGTAATTTGAAAGTTTTTCAAATAAACAAGGCCGTCATTAATAATCCTTCTGCCTCTCTATGCTTTAATGATCAAATTCCAGGGTATCCAAAATTTCTTAAGCTGTTCCTAGAATCACAAAGAATAAATTAAAAAATAAATTTAAAAAAAAAAGTTTATTTCCTCTAAATTATTGGTTCTGGCCTTCTCTATTTCAGTTAACGGTTTTCAAGCATACCCGAAGCCTTTGTCACCTTATCTCCTAAATGCCTATCCCCACTCTTTCGCAACGGATCTGTTTCCTACTAGTTGTCTTCACTTGACCAACCCGTCAGTACCACATCCTTGGGTATGTCTTCAATTCTCTTAATTGAATTTTATTATTTCACTCTAATTGTTGAAGTAATTTTTGATATAATTTGTATTATAGTGTCTTCCTGATGATGAACACAAAGTGTTCGAAACGCGTTGAATAAAACTTCATTTGTGTGGTGACTTTTGTTGGTTTATCCATTTTACCTCACAAAAATGTATTTATTTTTGTTTGTTTTCCAATGGCCATATATATAGGCCTTCACCTTTTAGTGCTGTTCAACTGAAAGTAAAGGATAGCTCATTTCTTATTTAGTACCCATTTTTTTTTATTGTTTAAATTGATCCCATAGCGGGTGATAACGCCAGCCGTTTTACAGGCTTTTTGTTTGATCGGTGATTCTACTGTTTCTACTTGCTACCCTGGCTTCAATTTTGGGAATATCGAGATAATTTTCTTTTATTTAACATCATTGAGGTAATAAATAATATATATTTAATTTCAAGTCTCTATCTCCACGGAAAATGGGTGAACAAACAAACTCACCAACTTTATATATAAAGATTATAAGCTTATACCCAGTAAATGCAGTCACTGAATATTTTTTTTTTAAATTACTGATAAAGGCTTAAATATGAAGGATTATTAATTAAGGAATAGTAGGATTGATGCATAGCAGATACTTACATCGCTGTATGAATATAAGTTATGTGACGGCTTTTCAAAAGCAAAGTCTTTTTTAAGAGCAGGGGAGTTAATAGGGATTTGTCTAACAGGCCGTCTGTAGAATATTTGATGGTCTGAGAGTCCCGTAAAGCTTTTCCTTCTGCACGTAATCCTTTAATGGGTAAATTCTCTTCCTATCCGAGGAAGACTTCAATTAGCTAATCCAAATTATATTCCTCCTCCTTTCTTAATCATTTTCTTCTTTCTTTACATTCTTTTTCTTTTCTTGGTTCTTAAAAATATCCTTTTTAGGTTATTTTATCACAGAAATAAATTTTCTTGATAAATTATAAACTGTTTTTAAACTTAATATTTTTCAGATATTATTTTATATATATACAATATTAATCATTTACAATATGCAAAAGCGGTCGGATGTATATAATAACGTTTCTCGAGGTAAGACATATGAATAAGTAGACGTATATTGTCCTACGAAAAGGTTTACAATATGCAAAAGCGGTCGGATGTATATAATAACGTTTCTCGAGGTAAGACATATGAATAAGTAGACGTATATTGTCCTACGAAAAGGTTTACAATATGCAAAAGCGGTCGGATGTATATAATAACGTTTCTCGAGGTAAGACATATGAATAAGTACACGTATATTGTCCTACGAAAAGGTTTACAATATGCAAAAGCGGTCGGAAATATATAATAACGTTTCTCGAGGTAAGACATATGAATAAGTAGACGTATATTGTCCTACGAAAAGGTTTACAATATGCAAAAGCGGCCGGATGTATATAATAACGTTTCTCGAGGTAAGACATATGAATAAGTAGACGTATATTGTCCTACGAAAAGGTTTACAATATGCAAAAGCGGTCGGATGTATATAATAACGTTTCTCGAGGTAAGACATATGAATAAGTACACGTATATTGTCCTACGTAAAGATTTACAATATGCAAAAGCGGTCGGATATTGATAATAACGTTTCTCGAGCTAAGTCATATGAATAAGTAGACGTATATTGTCCTACGAAAAGGTTTACAATATGCAAAAGCGGTCGGATGTATATAATAACGTTTCTCGAGCTAAGACATATGAAAAAGTACACGTATATTGTCCTACGTAAAGATTTACAATATGCAAAAGCGGTCGGATATTGATAATAACGTTTCTCGAGGTAAGACATATGAATAAGTAGACGTATATTGTCCTACGAAAAGGTTTACAATATGCAAAAGCGGTCGGATGTATATAATAACGTTTCTCGAGGTAAGACATATGAATAAGTAGACGTATATTGTCCTACGAAAAGGTTTACAATATGCAAAAGCGGTCGGATATTGATAATAAGGTTTCTCGAGGTAAGACATATGAATAAGTAGACGTATATTGTCCTACGAAAAGGTTTACAATATGCAAAAGCGGTCGGATGTATATAATAACGTTTCTCGAGGTAAGACATATGAATAAGTAGACGTATATTGTCCTACGAAAAGGTTTACAATATGCAAAAGCGGTCGGATGTATATAATAACGTTTCTCGAGGTAAGACATATGAATAAGTACACGTATATTGTCCTACGAAAAGGTTTACAATATGCAAAAGCGGTCG
Source organism: Hermatobates lingyangjiaoensis (assembly GCA_026182355.1). Lineage (NCBI taxonomy): Eukaryota > Metazoa > Arthropoda > Insecta > Hemiptera > Hermatobatidae > Hermatobates > Hermatobates lingyangjiaoensis. The sequence continues at coordinate 61,738 of JAPFBL010000311.1, read as the reverse complement.
GATGTATATAATAACGTTACTCGAGGTAAGACATATGAATAAGTACACGTATATTGTCCTACGAAAAGGTTTACAATATGCAAAAGCGGTCGGATGTATATAATAACGTTTCTCGAGGTAAGACATATGAATAAGTTGACGTATATTGTCCTACGAAAAGGTTTACAATATGCAAAAGCGGTCGGATGTATATAATAACGTTTCTCGAGGTAAGACATATGAATAAGTAGACGTATATTGTCCTACGAAAAGGTTTACAATATGCAAAAGCGGTCGGATGTATATAATAACGTTTCTCGAGGTAAGACATATGAATAAGTACACGTATATTGTCCTACGAAAAGGTTTACAATATGCAAAAGCGGTCGGATGTATATAATAACGTTTCTCGAGGTAAGACATATGAATAAGTAGACGTATATTGTCCTACGAAAAGGTTTACAATATGCAAAAGCGGTCGGATGTATATAATAACGTTTCTCGAGGTAAGACATATGAATAAGTACACGTATATTGTCCTACGAAAAGGTTTACAATATGCAAAAGCGGTCGGATATTGATAATAACGTTTCTCGAGGTAAGACATATGAATAAGTAGACGTATATTGTCCTACGAAAAGGTTTACAATATGCAAAAGCGGTCGGATGTATATAATAACGTTTCTCGAGGTAAGACATATGAATAAGTAGACGTATATTGTCCTACGAAAAGGTTTACAATATGCAAAAGCGGTCGGATGTATATAATAACGTTTCTCGAGGTAAGACATATGAATAAGTACACGTATATTGTCCTACGTAAAGATTTACAATATGCAAAAGCGGTCGGATATTGATAATAACGTTTCTCGAGGTAAGACATATGAATAAGTACACGTATATTGTCCTACGAAAAGGTTTACAATATGCAAAAGCGGTCGGATGTATATAATAACGTTTCTCGAGGTAAGACATATGAATAAGTAGACGTATATTGTCCTACGTAAAAGGATTTACAATATGCAAAAGCGGTCGGATGTATATAATAACGTTTCTCGAGGTAAGACATATGAATAAGTAGACGTATATTGTCCTACGAAAAGGTTTACAATATGCAAAAGCGGTCGGATGTATATAATAACGTTTCTCGAGGTAAGACATATGAATAAGTAGACGTATATTGTCCTACGTAAAGATTTACAATATGCAAAAGCGGTCGGATGTATATAATAACGTTTCTCGAGCTAAGACATATGAATAAGTAGACGTATATTGTCCTACGAAAAGGTTTACAATATGCAAAAGCGGTCGGATGTATATAATAACGTTTCTCGAGGTAAGACATATGAATAAGTACACGTATATTGTCCTACGAAAAGGTTTACAATATGCAAAAGCGGTCGGATATGTATAATAACGTTTCTCGAGGTAAGACATATGAATAAGTAACGTATATTGTCCTACGAAAAGGTTTACAATATGCAAAAGCGGTCGGATGTATTATAATAACGTTTCTCGAGGTAAGACATATGAATAAGTACACGTATATTGTCCTACGAAAGGTTTACAATATGCAAAAGCGGTCGGATATTGATAATAACGTTTCTCGAGGTAAGACATATGAATAAGTAGACGTATATTGTCCTACGTAAAGATTTACAATATGCAAAAGCGGTCGGATGTATATAATAACGTTTCTCGAGCTAAGACATATGAATAAGTACACGTATATTGTCCTACGTAAAGATTTACAATATGC
>JAPFBL010000311.1:0-55000 GCA_026182355.1 Hermatobates lingyangjiaoensis | reverse complement strand
TTGTAAAAGTGATTGATTTATTATTGCTATTTTTTTTTTGTTTTTTTTTTCCAATGGCTACATTTATAAGGCTTTTACCTTTCAGTGCTGTTCTAGGAGCGAAAATCAGAAAGGCTAAGTTATTATAAGGCATTGTAGGGTAAAAATCTAATGAAATGGTCTCCACATATAAAAATTTAATGATATAAACAACGCGTTTCGAACACGTAGTGTTCTTCCTCAGGCATTAACTAAAAATACAATGACACCAGAGAGTTATCTATAGTATAAAGTAAATAAGTACAAAAATTAATATAAAATAAAATAAGGCAGAAAGTACGAACCTAAGGATGAATACAAACCTCTGAATAAGACTGACTGGTAATGGAATGGACATGGGTGGGGGTATAGGGTACATCTGTTTCTTATTCGAAGGCAGGTACATTTCATTGTAATTTTTTCTCTTAAAAGTAAGGCTGAGCCTTTACATTTTCTTTTAGACTAAGTGTAGGAAACATTATAAATGGTTGTTTAGAAGGTAGATAAATGAGACTAGGAGTTGATAGAACTAGCGTAATTGGCTTATATGTCAAAAGGTTGACTTCAAAGTGATACTGTAATAGAAAATGTTTGTTTTTTCTATTTTAGTAATAGGTGAGCTACATTACCTGTTGATTTTATAATGGGAGTACTAAATTTTACATAACTCAAGTGTATTTAGAGTAGAGATCTTTACGAGTACATGACATCGTACAGGCTTTGGACTGACGGTTTAACATCCTTCTCCGAGGGATAACATGCTCAGATTTATTCACCTCTCGCTTGAATAAATCTATGGGTCAGGTAGGTATCGAATCACGGGACCTACCAGTTCAGAGAAGAGTATGTTAACCACTGAGCTAACCTGTTTCCTTCATTGCAAATCTTATAACTAATCTTCCTATATCCTCTTTTTTTAAGAATTTTACTGAGCAGTAAACAACTACGCACATTTTGCCTAAAAAAGAGGGGCCAGGCTAGCTCAGTGGTTACGTGCTCGCCTCTGAACTGATAGGACCGGGGTTCGATCCTCACCTGGCCCTCGATTTATTCACGCGGGAGGTGAATAAATCTGAGCGCGTCGTCCCTCGGAGAAGGACGTTAAACCGTCGTTCCCGAACCTGTACGATGTCAGGTACTCGTTAAAGATCCCTACTCTAAATACATTCGAGTTAGGCCAAATTTAGGACTCCCACTGTAGAATCAATCTTCATTGTGTGGTATCACAAAGGGCCAATGCTCGGCCTACGTGTGTTCCCTTGTGGAACTGCCACTGCAACCTAACCTAACCTAACCTTGCCTAAGAAAAGCATGCGTGATTTGGTTACTCTGATGGCTTTAATCATAATAAAGAATGATACCTGTTGGTTCAACCTTTCATCTCGTGTCTTTTATTTATTCAATGATTATCCTTCCAGTAAGTCTCTAGCCTATTTCACCTTGAGTCGTTTTGGGAGATTCTGAGATGTTAAGGAAAACAAAGGGATTTGGGTGGAGGGAAAGTTTAAAATTTGAGACTACATTTTGTTTAAATTACATTTGTAGGTCATTATAAAGTATTTGATTTGAAATATAATAAGATACTTTCGGTTAGAGATAGCGTGGAGGATTTTGGATTGCAAAGACTCTGATTTTTTTTTAATTATATAAATAATTGTATATTTCGGAAGCAAACCTTCATTTGAGCATATTTCATTAAGCTGGACTTTTTTAAATAAAATATATTCAAAACGAAGGAAACACACAGAAAGACACAGACATAACTCACATCAATATTTCGACCATCGTCGTCTCAGGAGGTGTGAGTTATGTCTGTGACTTTCTGTGTGTTTCCTTCGTTTTGAATTTATTTTATATATATAAATATATATACATATAACAAGATTTCACAACCACTTGGTACGGTTGAAAGATTTTAGTCTTTTTTCTGATTTGATTCTTTCGTTTGAGTGCTGAAATATATATATATATATATATATGGATTAATTTACCACAATAAAACTAATTTGGAAACAATTATCTAAGGCCTTTTGTCAACTCATCGTCAGAGAGCAAGTGAACTATTTTTTTTTTTAAGTTCACTTGTTCTCTGACTATGTGTTGACGAAAGGCCCTAGAACATTGTTTCCAAATTAGTTTCATTGTGTTAAATTAATCCATCCATTACATCAAGTGTTATTTTGATTATTATTCATATATATATATATATATAGTTTATGTTGATATTGATGTATATACATAGGATTATCTGGTCATGACAGAAGCTCTCGAAGATCGATCAAATATACAAATACACCTCACCTAGACCGATGTGGTGCTTTATTTGTACAGTAAATTGGATATAGAAAACTAAATATTTTAGTATCTTAAAAGATTGATATTAAAATATCTAACAAATAGCAGAGGTTATTGAGGGTTGGTCTACACAATTAAAATATTGGTCTAAAATTAAAATATCTAGTTGAAAATATTTTAAAGGACTATTTTCAACAGGAATAAATGAGACATTTTATTCTTAACAACTTTTAGGCCAATCATTCTTCTTTTTTATGTCATATACGAACATATGGAATACAAAAATTTCAAAATAATGTTTGTTGTTTGTTTACATTGTGATATACGGCTGTCAGTCATGAAAGTGTTATTAAAGAGAAAGTTTTATTTTTGAGTTAAAGATCCAAAATGTTCTTTTACTTCTTCGGTAAAATTAAAAACCTATACTTACTACTATACTTTGGTGTACTTTTAAGATATTCCACCAAAACAGAAATTAATAATAGCTTTGTCTTTTTATGTTATTTAATATAACTATTTCTAAATATTAAAAAGTAATTTTTATAATTTATATAATGCATAGAAATTTAAGCTAATTTAAACATGTAATAGTTTAACCTATATATTAAACGTTACTCTGTTTTTATTTCATAATGTAATCTCACCATCTATATTTTATACCAACCGTTTTGAACAGAAATTATATTTAGGTCACGTTTAATTGATACTGAATTATCCAACTTTTTAAAGTTTTAGTTATTTCACTCCATTTTAAAGGGTTTCTGGAAAAATTAAAATTTATACATTTTAATCAGCCAAAAATAAATTACTTGGGTCTGTATTATTAACAAAAAAGATTTTTTGTTTTAATTAAAATCTAAAAAGGTTTCTTTAAGACTTTAGAAGAAATGTTGGAATTTTCTCAATAACCAGATATACTGAATAAAAAAAGTACAAATCTACAACTGCTGTATTTTATGAAACAAGGAAATCAACAACAATGTAACTGAAATCTGTCTGAAAAAACATACGAAGTTCTCTTTTTTACGTATTCTGACCAATATAATGGTCGTTGATGTTTATCAAAATTTCAAAAAATGATGCAAACGTTTTAATTGAATAATAAGGGAGGAGGAGGAGAAAAGATATTATGATAAAGCACATGGTGATTTTTTTGGAGAACTTGTTTCTTGACTATGAAGAGACTAACAACTCAGTTATATTATAGCCATGAAGGTAGTTAAAACGTGGATTGAAATGCTGAATGATATTGTTTCGTTATCGTTGAACATCAAAATATACAAAATCCATAATTGTCAAAGAGTTATAGTTAAGTTTTTTTTTTATCGTCTTTATTTACAAATATACAACTACGCATATTATGCGTAACAGGCATATGTAGTAATAGATAACACAATGACATCGATGCACGTGAGCAAAGAATGAAACCCACTGGTTCAACTTCTCACTTTGGGGTTTTTTTTTTTTAAAGTATATTATTGTAATAGCAGATCCCTGGACCATTTTCTCTTGAGTCGTCTTGGGGGATTCTGGAAAGGTGAGGAGGAAGCAAGGATTCGTTTCAAATGGATTTGGGTGAGAGGAAAAGTTGTTGTGAAATGACTTATAACGATCAGAGGCAAGGTTTTGGATGAATGGAATTTTTAAGTCTTTATGAAGGGTGTAGTTTTTGACGTAATACGGAACATTTGTGATAGTGCGGAGGATTTTAGATTGCAATGATTGTATTCTATGAATATTGGATGGTTTTGCACATAGTTTAGTTTAAAGATAATTATTTATTACCTTCGTAAAGTTCAGAATCAACATGATCAGCATCAATAAGTTTAGTGTGGCTGATATCTTTATGTGAAGCTAGGAATAAAACGACTTCCCTCTTCTCATTCTTAATTGGTACTATGTCTAGGAGGCACCAAAACTGCTGGCCTGAAAAAAAAACCATATTATATCATTATAAGTCCAGATTTATATTGAAAGAAATAAATTTTATCATATATTTCTGAAGAATTGTTATGGGCAAGTACGTTATAATACAGGGGTGGGCAACATACAGCCAGCGGGCCGGGTCCGGCCCCTGAAGGGATTTTGACTGGCCCGCCGACTTTATCGGATCATGCACTGTCCCTAGAAAATTTTTTCCACCTTTTTCCATTTTCCGCGATTTTGGCATCTTTTGCACCTTTGAGCCAAATGGCAACTTTTGCGATTTTACCTATAGGCAATATAATTCCTATACCAACAACAAATACCAAAGGTAAAATTAAGTTGTAATTTTTGAATATTATTACCCCATAATAAAATTTTAAAAAATAATTCTACTCAATATAATTTAAGAATTGGAGGAAGAAGATAATGTATTGATATTAAATTGTATAAAAAAATTCTTTTTTTATTCTAATGAATGGATCAAGAGATTTATTAAAATTAGACCCAATACAAGTAGATAATGCTTCTAAATTTGAACACTCTGGAGGCACTACAATTATATTCACAATTTAAAATTTAAAATGATCATCGATATTTAATATAATCATAACTTAATTGGTTCTAATAGTTACAAAGAAGAAAATTTAGGAAATTATATATACTATGAATGCTCACAGAGAATATGCATAAGAGATTCTATAATTTAAAATAACATAGAATTTAAATTCTATTGATCAGGCGTCAACTGGCGGGCGAGCTACTGCAATACCCATTTCGGCCACAAATGTCTCATTGACTTCAGTAAGTAGTTTTTAATCTCTATTCGTTGTAAAGCTTAAAGTTTACAACTTTACATTAAATACGATTTATTACTTTATTTCTTGCATTAGTGAAGATTCACTTTTAGTGAATAAAATGTGATTAAGATATTGAATATTATTCATGTAATAATCCAGCCCACCAATAACTTCATTTTCCTAAATCTGGCCCGTCGACTGGAGAAGTTGCCCACCCCTGTTCGAATAGGTACCATTAAACTTTCTCTCATCATGTTATTTACCATAATAAAACACCCAATCATACTCGAATCAATAATAACCAGATAAACTGAATAAAAAAAGTACAAATCTACAACTGCTGTATTTTATGAAACAAGGAAATCAACAACAATGTAACTGAAATCCGTCTGAAATCAGGAAAAACACGTAAAAAGCATTAAATGCTGCCTCAGTTTAGTTTTTATCAAATTATTTATTCATATTTATTTAATACAATTTTACTCTTTAGCAATAATGTTATTTTAAGCATTATTGTAAACAATTTAAAAAATTGCTTAGAAAACAGCAGGATTATTATTCTTTTATTAGAGTGGTTTATTAATTACAGAGTTTATGTCACAAATTTTAGACAGATAAGTGATATGATTTAAAGAAATTCATATAATTATATATTCATATAGGCAAGATTTCACATAAACACGTGAAATAACAATCAATGATCAAAACCACAATATGAAGTGGGGAAAAATGACCGCTTTTTACCGTTGACAGATCTTAGTCTTTTTTTCCCATTTCATATTGTGGTTTGATCATTCATATATTATTATTATTCATATATTCATTTATAGTAATTGTTAAAAATATATTTCATTATATTAGAACATATATTGCTATAAATATTATTAGTTTCTTAGAGACATTATCAAACTTTAAGCTAATTATTAGTAAGTGTAGAGTTTTAATATTTGTACACTGTATATTTGTATAATTCACATTTTCGATACTTTTGACACTGTTGTAATCGTAAAATATGTGATTTTGTAAACTGTATAGGCTACTGATCATTGATGTAGAGCAGTTAGCAGAAGATACCTGAATTTTTGCTACCTGTGCACAGATCTCTTAACTTAGTAGGAATGCCTACTAATGAGATGTTAGTAAGCCAAGCCGAGGACTCTTCTCGAATACTTCTTCCTCAGAATACCTTAAATTCATTCTTTGAATTTATCAGACATTCTTTAAATTCATTTCCTCGCTGTATAGTTTCATAGTTACCTGATTCAAAATATTTGGTAAAAAATTATCGTTTGTTATATGTGGGAATAGAAATAAATATTATTATTTCATATATTATTAATAAAAACGTTGAATTGGGTTCAAACTAACACTAGGAGTCACTAATTAATACGAAGATAATGTTACCACGAATAATAATGGCAGTCAGTTGTTTCAAAAGGAGAGGTCTGTTTTACGAGTAATGAACGCAGTTGATTTGAAACATTTTTTACTCACAGCAATTTCAAACACCGTGGGAAGCCAAGGAATATAGCTTATAAGCCTATTCGTGATGGGATTGTTGCCTACCAGGAAGAAGTAAAGTTCATAGAAAAAAATCAAGAATATGTAGAAATTGTAAAATAATGTACAAGAATTTTGGTATTGTTAATGTGCAGTTGTTTGGGGACTCAGTTGCAGATTCCAAGCCTGTGAATTCTTCTAGTTTCTAAATTGGTAGTCGATGGTAGTTTTTTTGTCTTCCTTTCCTTTGTCCCCCCCGATGTGCCTTCACCTTGTCGTGGTGGGGGGGCTTAACATGCCTGGGTGAATATTCCCTCATGGCATGAACTAAGAAAGGCACAAAAAAAGGCGTCGTCAGATGGTGGTCCACTCGATTGCGCGCTGCATTATGAGGTACTTCATCATTATTAGTCTTATATCGCTATCGCCTGTCTTTTTCTTTTCACTGTGGTGGAACAACAGCGACTATAGCTGTTCTCTTGGGATCTTCGTTCTTGGGCCCTGTTTCTGTGGGTAGAAAGTCCGCTTAGCCACGCACTTAGTTCGAGTCTCAAACCCCTCTTTTCTTCTTCCAGCTTGCACCTGGCTCTCTTAAGACTTTTCTCACCTTTTTCATTTTTTTTTCTCATTTTTGGTTGCCTATCAAGCGTCAGGTTTATTCGAAAGTTCCTAGCTGTTGCTGCCTATGGTGGGCTTAGGTTTGCCTTACCCGTCTCGACGAACAAGGCGTGTATCCAGATTTTTCAAAATAAGTGTGCCCGCCTTATAGCCAGGGCTCCTTGGTACGCCCGTAATGCTGATATTCACCATGATTTGAAAATGGAATCCATAGATAGCTACATCACTCGACTTACTACCAATGAAGACAACAAACTATCTACCCATCCAAACCTCCTTGTACAAACTCTAAATCCTGTCGCCAACCTTCCTCAACCTCACTGAATAATTACTTCATCCAGTGACTATCTGACTACCTTTCCAGTTCATGACTCAAAGCATTGAAAACTATGACTAACAAGACCACATGACCGAGAATACGACATCATTACTGTACAGACTAACTTAATATCCGACATGAATTACTGACTCTCCATGTTATAGTAGCACAGTAATCAAGCAGTAGAAGGCCTCTGGTCTGGAACTGCTAGTTACGACGTGCACTATAGTGCGCGGTTATATTCGTTGGTCGTTGGTCGTCTCGATGTGTTAGTGTCCGATTCTTCTCCTTCCTTCTCCTTAACTTTTTCTTTTCATCTCTTACCTCTTATCTTACTTACCTATTCTTTCCTATGCATCGCAACTCTCTATTTACTTTTACTCTAATATTTTCCTTTTTATTTTTCAACTGTAATTCTTGATGTTCTCTTTCAAAAAGTAACCAATAGTCTTTTAGAGACTAGAATGTTTAAGTTTATAGGTTTTTGTTAATGTTGGTCGTGGAATCCCGCCTCCCTGAGGTCTACCTTGGGCACTTCACGAGGACTGTTTAATTTTTTCATTGGTTTGAAGGCTGTTGGTTTCTCTAGACGTGGCAAAAGGGATAAACAGCTTTGCTATGTTGATTATGCTATTTGTATTTGGCCCTTGAAAGAAAACGCATTTCTCATTATAAAATGAGCTCCAGCTCCAGAATAAAATTGACTATTGGAAATGTCATTCTTTTTTTTCGTCGTAGGATGTGGAAAAATCTGTTCATCAGATCCCTTAGCAAGACGTCTTGCTTAGGGTATGTGGGGTTGGGGGTCCAGACCCACTAAAAAACCACATCCTATTTCCTGGCAATACCCGACACGGAAAGCGTTTGCACATTACTTCATGCCGGTGCCTCAGTCCTCCTGAATAGGATTCACCTTCTTGTCCCCATTCGTTCACCTATGAATTATCATTGCCCTTGCCTCACGCCACTTTCATTCTTCTTATGACAGAGAACCGCCTCTACAAAGTTTGCAGATTTTGACCAGTTATCTTCATTTTGGAGCATCTTTTGAACTATGGTCTCTGGAGTGACCTCACCCAGTGAATTGGAAATGTCATGAAATATTACATTTTTTGTATATTATTTTAAACAGGAAGGAGTATGGTTTTAATGTTTAGTATTTATAAAATTCCACTCAGAAGACTTTTTATATAGTTTATCATTCTTCTCATCTTACTTTTATTAGGATGTATCTTTTGAATGTTATGTTCATGAAAGCTTTTAAGGTCTATAGTGATAGGTTTTTTTGACAAAGAAACCGAGACCGTCTGGTCTATTACTGATAATTAAACCAATCTTTATTCAAAATATATTCAAAATAAAAAAAACTCTTCATTCAGAATGCTACGTAATCAAATATATAATCATGATTTAAAGAAACAAGTTTAAAAGACTTAAATAATAAAATGCAACATATAAAAAAACCTTTCAATCGCTGCTAAACGACATGTAGTTTCTTTTAATAGTGAAGTGGTTAGCATTCCTTCTTTGCTAAAGCCGTTTTGGTATTACTGCTGTGTTCAAGAATCAAGAAATATAAAGAGGTGTCTAGAAAAGTATCCCGTGAATAGTAATGAAGGGCATGTGTATTCTATTCTTTGCCATAACTCCAGGCTTAACTACTACGGGCAAACAGGTAAAAGGCTGAAAATACATTTTAAACAGCATAAACATTCACGAGCTATGCAAGCAGTTATTGTGTGGTAATATTACTCATGATAGTGAACAAATATATTACGCCTTCACCACAAGGAATTTATTTTACATCGCTTTTCGAACACTTAGTACCCATCATCAGGAACATCTACAAATATAAAAAAAAATTTTATTCTAATCTAATTCTAGTCTAATTCTATTCTAGTCTATTCTAATCTAATTTTATTCCATTTTACTTTAGTTTAGTGCTATATATGGTTTTACTTTGTACAGTACCTTCTGTTTTGTTTTTCCTGATGATGGCTAATGTGAGCCGAAAGCTTGATATAATATAGATAAGTAAAGGTATTCAAAAACAGTGTAGTTAAAATGTACCTAGGAGAGTTACTCCACCAATTAAATGTTCAACACCGGAAAGTGTTCAGAAAAAAGGAACAATTACTGAGAAAGATCGTAAATACTGAAGCCGCTATGGCCTTCAACAAAATATAAAAAATATATATATACTTTTTTGAAGTTGTATAAAGGAGCCAAGATTTTACCTAAATTAAAACAAAAGGAGTTAAATACCGGCCTCAAAAGTGTTCAGTGATTGAGAAGTTAACAGACACTATTTGAAAACAAGATTAATTCTTAATTGATTCTTTCTTAATTGAATTTGTTTTCAAAAAGCATCTGTTAACTCCTCTATCAATGAACACCCCATCTGAGGCAGGACTATAACTCCATTTGTTTTATTTTAGGTATAATATTGGTTCCTTTATATAACTTTATAGAAAAGAAATTATACATTTGTCTTTATATAGTAAATGTACAAGGGGTGATGATGATCAGGAAGTTTTCAAAACGCGTCGTAAAATAAATTCCTTTTGAAACACTGCCTTTTGTATACACTGTCATAGTATATACATTGTTTCAAAAGAGGAAAATATCAAATATTAGCCTGCAAAATATTATTGCTATTAACACTGCTAACATACTATTGTAGCTCGGGGGAAAACGACGATGCAGAGCATACCTTCTTCTTCTGTGCTAAATGGGGAGTGCTGTGCCAGGAATTAATAGCATCACTGGGTGAGGTCACTCCAGAGACCATAGTTCAAAAGATGCTCCAAAATGAAGATAATTGGTCAAAAGCTGCAAAACTTTGTAGAGGCAGTTCTCCGTTAAAAGAAGAACGAAAGTGGTGTGAGGCAAGGGCAATGATTATTCATAGGTGAACGAATGGGAAAGAAGGTGAATCCTATTCAGGAGGACTGAGGCACCGGCATGAAGTAATGTGCAAACGGTTTCCGTGTCGGGTATTGCCAAGAAATAGGATGTGGTTTTTTAGTGGGTCGGGACCCCCAACCCCACATACCCTAAGCAAGACGTCTTGCTAAGGGATCTGATGAACAGATATTTCCACATCCTACGACGAAAAAAAAAACATACTATTAAATTTAAACATTCTATGATCTGGGAAAATGAAAAGGTATTAGTTCTTTAAAATTCTATTTTTAAACGTATTTTTATTGATATATTATATTTCATTACAATAAATAACACATACTACAACAAGTTTCTGCTGATAGTGAAAATATCACACTACGAGCTTCCGAGGAGGTATACACTTGATTTTCAATTCGCTGTGTACTCTATGCTTATTTTTAAAGAGTAAGCTTGTTTTAAAGGTTTTGAGAATGTTTTAATTTTTGAAACATTTCTGTTTATTTATTTTTTTACCGTAAACTGGCTAACTTAAAAGTTATTTTATTTTAACTTTTTCATTTATTATTTATTTAACTTAATGTTCTATTAATTTTAACAGATATTATATTTTAGTCTTTTTCATAAATTTTTTTTAATACTTGTTATTTATTTTCTCTTTTCTTTAGTATTTATTTATCAAAGCACCATATTGTTTATTATTATTATTTCATTTATATTTACATACTCTTAGATTATTTTTCTTATCCGACGTATATATGACAACACTGTTGGTCTCCAGACATCTTTTCCACTTGGAAAAGTAGAACTTACTTACTTAGGCAAGTAAGTGCACTTGGTGTCCCTCTCCCTTTCTTCTGATGACGCTTGAACCAAAAATTAGAGACTGCAAGCGAGTGTTATCTATTTACTGTTTACTTATAGTTTATCCTGAAACGTTTGTTTCCTTTTTAGATCGGTTTCTTGTTGACATTGTTGTACTATTGATATACTTGATGAAGTTGGTATATCATGTATTATCATATAATCTTTTATGTATTTTATTTACATTTATTTATGACACTAAACTTATCTGATATCTGTTTCTTAACAACTTTCTCAATAACACTCTCGTTAATTTGTTATTAAATTCGATTAAGATGAAATAACTAGAACGCTATTTAGAAAAATTGAAAAATTAGTTAAAACCAGGTATCAGCATAGTGTCATTTTCAATATGTGCGTATCAAGGAAGGACTGGTAGCAAAATTAACTAATATATTTATGAATAAATAACATATATAATGATTCTGAGGTAAAATGGATAAACCAACAAAAGTCTCCACACAAATGAAGTTTTATTCAACGCGTTTCGAACACTTTGTCTTCTTGATGTCAACACTTTGGTTGACCAACCCGTCAGTACCACATCCTTGGTGTCTTCCTGATGATGAACACAAAGTGTTCGAAACGCGTTGAATAAAACTTCATTTCTGTGGAGACTTTTGTTGGTTTATCCATTTTACCTCAGAATGAGTAAATACCACACAATTACGGATTGCACAACTAATTATATATAATGATGTAATGTACATCTATACACGAACAGTTATGTTTTGTTAAAATGACATGCAATATACCAATTAGGAGTATAAAGAGTTCATTTGTAACGAATTAACAAACATTCGATTAATATTCAAATAATTATTTTATTGCCAAAATATTTTTTTGCACAGAATATATTTAGGGCGCTATAAAAATGTTTGAAGTTAATAGTATGTGAGTGTTAGAAGGTTGAGAATTACTATTGAAATGTATTCCTGTTAAAATATATGTACATTATAATTAATTATTTTGATTACGTATATCTTAATTACATAGAGGGATAAACTTAAAAAGAAAAAAATGCAAATATTTACAAAAAAGAGTTTAGAATATGGCTATATTTTTGTTTTTTTTTTTTTGATATTTTGGAGGGTATTTTGTGAGTTTTGGCTAAGAAGTGAGACTATATACTGGAATTATGACGTTGGCCTGGTTTAGAGAAGAAGGTATATGTATTATAATATATTGTAAGAAGTTAAGGGGGTGTGGGAGTTATTTGCATAGGTCTAGGATGGAAGGGCATTAGAGGACTGAAGGTAAAGGGCTCCAGTAACTAATCCTGCCCCTTGGCGAGCCCTTCACCCACAAGCTTTGCTCTTAATATCACCATCTACTTCTCCTTTACCATTTAAAATGTCCCGCAGTAATAAGAACTTGATTTCATGCTTTCTAAAAAAGTTATATTTGTATAGAATAAATCACTTTCAAAACCAAGGATAATCTGCGATGAAATTTTTACCTATAAATGAGAAGTTCATTTATTTGATAATTTATTTTTATCTCTTTCATAAAAAAAAAGTTCAGAGGACTCTGTAGGTTAGACAGTAACGTAATTTACCTTAGTCACAAACTCCTGGGTTCAGAAACCTTGGGATATTTGTGTTATTCAGAGGTTGTAAGCTGATTGATTAATTTATAAATAGGTATTGTACATAATACCGAGGATTTTATATTAAGCCTTTCCCTACAAGGAATTTATTTTACCAAGCGTTTCAAACACTTAGTGTTCATCACCAGGCACATTTATAATATAAAGACAAAATGTAGAGTAAATACTACACAATAACTGCTTGCATAGCTCATCAGAAATAGAATATATTATTATGTACATACTATAGCCTCAGGACAATAGCCTTTCTACACAGTGTCCATTGCCAGTATTTGTATATACTGAGGGAGTGCGAGTATATATATAAACAGAAACACAATTGAAGTTTATCAGTACTCGGTCAGTTCTGAACGAGTCTAGATAAATTTTAATTTTGTATATATATATATTATATATATGTATAGGTGTGTTCTCTAATCGGGGTTCGGTCAATTTTCCAGGATAAAAAATCAAACTCTCGTTGCCAACGTTTCGGTTTTATTTAAAACCTTTTTCATAGGCAGAAGTAAGAATTTTTTAACTAAGAAAATGAAATTTACATTATTTAAAGGAACAACAATGTTAGCCGGACAAAACCTTCGACTAGACGAAGTCTAGTTATGTACATACAGAAGGTTTTGTCCGGCTAACATTGTTGTTCCTTTAAATAATGTAAATTTCATTTTCTTAGTTAAAAAATTCTTACTTCTGCCTATGAAAAAGGTTTTAAATAAAACCGAAACGTTGGCAACGAGAGTTTGATTTTTTATCCTGGAAAATTGACCGAACCCCGATTAGAGAACACACCTATTCTATCAAACGGTCGATATATTATTGAATCTGTTATATATATATATATATATATAACTTTAAATTACACAAAGCACGACACAGAAAAGAGAATACAAAGAAAACTTACAGAATTCAATATTTCGAACTGTTGTTCGTCATCAGGAGAGTAGACTAGAAGAGAGTACGAAGTGAGAGAGATCTCCCCACGTCGAAGAACGGAGCGCGAATCATGTATATATATATAATATACCTCTGGGTTTCTTATCTCATGAATTAACTCTCTATATTTCTTTTCATTGAATTTATTCTTAAAATATATAATATATTATATATATATATATATTATCATCTATACTATATTAGGAATGTTCTATTCTAATTAAACTAAGTATTGATGAAATTAATAATAATACTAGGGGCCTTACAAGAGATAGTATTTTTCTCACTATCTGCTTGGTGTGCACTATGCTGTCCAACTTAACTCCTCTACCCACCAATTCTCTCAAACACCTACCCTTTATCTAGTTTTTCCTGAAATCATAATTCATTTTATTATTCAGACTTTGAACCTATGATTGATGAAAAGTGTCATCACAAATGTACCTACTTCTATAGATTGCTTCAACAATATTTGAGATATATATTTGGCAAAAGTGAAAGGAAAAGTAGAAAAACTGAGAGAATAAACAGGACTATGATGAGAGGGCAGCAGCGGCGCCCCCCCCCAAACAATTATTTCTTCTTCTCAACCTATCAAAAGCATTTTCTCTTGTAACTTAAGAAGGAGTAAGAGGGAGAGAGAGTGAGAGTTGTTAAAATGTATGAGGAAGAGAGACAGAGGGGGTAGTAGAAAGAGAGAGGGAGAGAGATTGAGGGGGGGAAGATGTGTGAGTGTGAGGAAGGAGGGATGGTGAGAAAGAGTGATAGCAAGGAAAAGAGAGAGAGAGAGAGAGAAAGAGTAAGATAAAGTTTGATGTAGTACAAGAGAGTGAGAAGCAAATGCAACAACAAAAAGTATAGTCTTCATTTATTTCTTACTTTTTAGTCATAACATTAAGGCTCATTTTACTAGCAAAAACATATTAAAGTGATAACAGTGATAAATTTCACGTTGAAAATCCCTAAATCCATATTACTACTCCCTCCTATAAATCAGCAGGTAATATTTCATTGTTTTGTGTCTCTTTCCTAGTTCTAAACTCAGATTTATTCATTGTTTATTGATAAATATTTACTAAGCTATTAAAAGAGTTGCAATTCTTCTTATACTTTACTCCTTATTTATACAAATTATATTTCATAGTTAAAACATCATAACATTTGAACATACTACCTCTGTATGATGAATACATCATATATGGATATAAGAAAAAATAAAAATACCATTTCATATGTCTATTTATTATTAGTATAAAATCAAAGAAAATAAAGTGTAATATTTGAAAGATAGAGATGAAACTAAATCAGTGTGGAACGAGAGAAACGTTATACCTTGTAATCTCAACTCGCCTTATTTAGGAGCAATGCTTGAATGTTTCAGTTTAGGCCCTTTACTAAACTAACTAGTCCTTTGAGTAATTGCTTACGTTAATCAAAAGCTTAAATTTGATTTAAATTTATTCAACATTATTAATAAAGTTATAAACTTAATAATAATAGACTTCTATTGTGCGCTCTAAAATCATTATAAATTCATTATACCAAATATGTATGATTGGAAATGTTTCTAATAACTGAATAATTCTAGTATAAAACGAAAAGTTTTTTAGATAGAAACTCTGTGATAAAGTGTCTAGTTCATTTGGATATCGCTTCATTATATATAATGGTTGCTTAATACACTTATTCCTCCATTAATGGACACGTTGTTATCAGTCCTGATAGGGAAGTTCTCGTCCATTGTGTTAAATCATATTAATTCGGATCATATTAGTCCCCATAGAGATATAGAGTTTAGCGTGTAACACTCACTAATACGGAGTTTGGCGTAGCACTAACTAGTCTTTCATTGTTCGACTCACTTTTAACTAAACATGTGACAAGCAGTCTTTAAAGCCTTTCTTCCATTCATAGAACATATGAAGGCGAACAGGCGGTAATTGCGGTTATTAGAAAAAGAAGCTATAGCAGTCCTAGTCTCGTTGATAACCCACACAACACCTCTCCCTCACTTTTCACCAAGGTTATCAACAAACAACCCGCGCAAACCGTGCAACCCCCATAGAGACTTAATATAACAGAAGAATTAGAAATATATAATCATACAAAGAATGGGTAATTTAGTAAGCGAGGAAATAAACCATCAAACGAATATTTAAGAAAAATGGAACGACGACTTGATAGAATTCAAACTAAATAATGTTACCTAAAAAAATTTTTTTAAAATAATTTAATGAAAGAAAAATCTAGACAGCAGTAGGAAAGAGGAAGGTTATATAACACTGATGACGACTCCTTGGATCAGTTCCTTTCTAAGATGGGTGACTCCCGAAACCGTCGGATTGTTCCAGTAGAAGTATACGAGGTAAGATGGTTTATTCTATTTTTAATATTAATCATATTTTTCCACATTTGAAGAAAAAAAAAAACTCCTATCGAAAACAATTTTTGCTTTACATCCACTGAGTGTTTTTTTTTAGACCAGAAGTGGGAAACATCGACCCGTAGGCCTCATGTTCTGCACTAACAATAACAACACCCTATAAATTTCATATCTCTTCAGTCAATTTCTATCGCATAACAAATAAATAAACAAACAATGTTTCACAAATAAAATATTCGAAATATGCTTATTTTTTTTATTAAATAAATATTTCATCGATGAATTAAAAAAAAAAAAATTTTTTTCTGTTTCAAAGCAAATTATGAAGTTAATTTTTTTTTTTTTTTTTGAAGAAAAGAAGCAAAAAAACTTTTTTAATTTGTAATGTGGTGTTAATTTAAAAGTGTCAAAAAGAAAAAAAAAATGATCAAAGAAAGCTTTTGAAAGGTACTGAGACGAATAGGCTGAATGAGAAAGGAACTGAATGGCTTCAGGGACTGTACAAACAACTTCAAAGTCATACTAAAGTAACTTCTTCGACGACTTTTATATAACTCTTCTCTTCAGTTAATTACCTTATAAAACAACTTTTTAGTTAGTTTAATTTTAATTTTTTTTTAAATAAAAACAAACATTACAAATAAACTGTTTATGTGTTTTTTTTTGTTTTCTTTTAGTGTTTTTATAACTTCAGAGTTATAGCATAAAGCGGAGTACATGAATTAATTTCCATCATGATAAGTAGGTGTCATTAATATTTTTTTGCTTGAATTTTTAACGGAGGTATTTTTTTATTTAATATTTTTTCTAAACAGTATCTATGTTTTCATATATGATTCTCAGAATACGAAGAGTTCAACTTTATATCAAAATATAAATAAACTTCGATTTTGAATGGTTATGTAGTAAACATGTTTTGGTATCCTGAATAATATTTAGGTATCGTAAATAAGGTTTAGGTATCCTAAATAAGGTTTAGATATCCTGAATAATTTTTTGGTATCCTAAATAATGTTTAGGTATTCTAAATAAGATTTTGGTATCCTAAATAAGATGTCGGTATCCTAAATAATGTTTTTGTATCCTAAATAATGTTCAGGTATCCTAAAATAATGTTTTGGTATCATAAATAATGTTTAGGTATCTTAAATAATGTTTAGGTATCGTAAATAACGTTTAGGTATCCTAAATAATTTTTTCGTATCCTAAATAAGGTTTTGATATCTTATATGGTGTTTTGGTATCCTAAATAAGGTTTCGGTATCCTAAATAATTTTTTGGTATCCTAAATAATGTTTTGGTATCCAGAATAATGTTTTAGTATCCTGAATAATGCTTTTGTATTCTAAATAATGTTTTGGTCTCCTAAATAATGTTTAGGTATCCTTAATAATGTTTTGGTCTCCTAAATAATGTTTAAGTATTCTTAATAATGTTTTGGTCTCCTAAATAATGTTTAAATCTTCTTTATAATGTTTTGGTCTCCTAAATATGTTTTGGTATCCTAAATATATTTAGGTATCCTAAATAATGTTTAGGTATCATAAATATCCTTATTTAGTGACATACTTCATGGAATATACATTACATGTGTAGGGATTCACCGACATGTCTCTCTACTAAACACTTCACATCCTGATGAAAACGATTGAAGAAATGCAGAAGTGAGTCATGACAGTGCCCATGTTTCGGTTACATTAATTAATATATTTTGACTGAGATTTAGTCGAGTTTCAGATCTCCTTCCCACGAGGCAAATACGTTTTTCTTTTAATACTCTTAAAGTGATATTGGTGTTGGGATCAGGAATCTTCCAAAGAACCTTTACACGGAAACAGTCATGGAAATTTAGTCCATGAGAACTGGCATGAATGGCAAGAGGAAAGTCGCTTACCATTACAACTGGAAGACCTGTGATTATTTTATTTTTAGTTAAATGTTTTCATTCATTTAATCTTTATTTGGCTTTTATTTCTTTATCTTACTTTTCTTCCCTCCTTTCGAAAGTTTGGCTACACCAGGGGTGCTCAATACGTCGATCGCGATCTACCAGTCGATCACGAGGCCAATAGTGGTAGATCGCATACAACTTGGAAAAAAAAGTTCCAGGATGACAGTAGGCCTATCATCCACTACATCAGTTGTACAGGGAAGCCAATGAAAGGTCAACAACATGGTCAATATTGTGGCTCATGCTGTAATGCAAGGTAAAAATCTTCAATAAATTTTAAAATAACATACGCTTTCATGGGTCGGTAGATCATTTTAACTTGGTCATTTTATAAGTAGTTCGCATACTGAAAAAGTGTGAGCACCCCTGGGCTACACTGTTTGAACGCCAAGCCAGTCGTTATCAGACTTTGGAGCGATTTACATCTATTCCTGATGACGAAGACATCTAAATATAGTAATGAGTTTCGGTGATCCTTGTATTTATTTTGTATAAAAATACAAAATATAAAAATACAAAAAGACCCTGTGGTCTTTTGAAAATTCTAGTTTATATATATATAAAGATTTCACAATAATACGTTAAATAAAAATCAACATCTAAACCAAAGTAAGACATCAGAAAGATTTTAGTCATTTTTATAATTTATTAATGTAGTTTAGACGTAGATATATATAATGATTTTCTTTTCTTGACTCACTATTCATAACTACATAGTTATGAACAATTGTAAAACCATATTTCAATGAGAGAATCCATAGTTGTCCTAGCAGATTACCATTACTGCCTTTCCCAGTTACTCTTTATTTATAAATTTTAAAAATGATATTATTAATAAATTCAAACAATAACTAAAATTGTTATAGCAACTAGTGTGAGCACCCCTGGGCTACACTGTTTGAGTGCTTCTCTTTGAACGCCAAGCCAGTCGTTATCAGACTTTGGAGCGATTTACATCTATTCCTGATGACGAAGACATCTAAATATAGTAATGAGTTTCGGTGATCCTTGTATTTATTTTGTACAAAATGCTTCAGAGGAAGCATACATATGCTTACTTGATGCTCGCTCTTCCCCTGGACTCAACCTCAACCGGTAATTTTTAATTTTTTTTTTCATTGCTTTTTTACTTTTACTTTATTAACTTTAATTTGATTTATATACTTTTCACATTTTTGATAATTTTTTCATTAGACTTATTTTTATTTAAATAATTATGATTTTTACTCGTTCCTTTTACGTCTTAATTTGGCTCTTCATTTCCTTCCCTCCCTTCCCGCTTGGTGGTAAGTGGTGGGGTACTGCCTGCGGTCTCCGAGTTCAGTCACCGCCCTGTCTTTCTGCGGGACCCTTCGCTCTTCACACCTCCTGATGACGACGACGGTCGAAGTATCGATGTGAGTTATGTCTGTGTCTTTCTGTGTGTTTCATTCGTTTTGAATTTATTTTATTTAAAAAAGTCCGCTGGACCGTTTCTTTTAATTATATATATATATATATGAGTAGCAGTTTGCTTCTCAACGCGAGTACTTCGCACTTCTTCCCGATGACGACGGATGTCGAAATATCGAAGTGAGTTCTGTAGTGTCTTTCTGTGTTCTTTTCTATGTGTTAAAGATATATATATATACAAAAATAAAGTTTATCAGGACTCGGTCAGTACTTCAGGTATATTAAACTCTCATTGCCAACTTTCGATTTTTATTTCACACCTCTTATATAGGCCTAGAAAACAGAGGAAATAGAAGAAATAATGCAATCATTCAAAAATTAAACATACAGAAGAAGAAACAAGTTACAACAAAAGTTTTTGTTGTAAGAAAACTGCAATTGAAATTTTAATAATAGCTTAGTGAGAGAACTTACATAAGTATAAACTTTTGAAACAGAAAAACTAATATTATATCAGAGATTTTTTTTTAAAAAGAAAACACTTTACAGATTTCAGTAACAATTATTTAGTTTGAATAAACACGTGACATTGAACTACAAACAAACAAGGCAACCAAATTTTACTAGAGAACCTCATTAAACATTAAAACACCGTCACTAAACTAAACTTTTACAGAAAACGTCACTAAAACAATTTTGAAACGATCCACAATGTTTAATTAACACACCCAAATAAATGCTATTTAAATTTGAAATGTCACTTCTATAATTAACTTCTAATATCCAAACTTTTAATTTGAAATACTTAGTTTTTCTGTTCCAAAATTGTATATTTCTGTAAGTTCTCTCGATAACCTATTGTCAAAATTGCTATTGTATTTTCTTATTTATAACTTTTTGCATTCTTAATGTGTATGTATGTTTGATTTTTGAATGACCTGTTTTGTAGACCTATGAAAAAAGGTTTTAAATAAAAATCAAAACATTCGCAATGAGAGTTTAATTTGAACCTGATAAACTGATTGAGTTCTGATAAAAATTTTATTTTATATATATATATGTAATCTAATCGGGATTCGGTCAAATTTTCTAGGTTTGACTACTATACCTAGATTCTATGTATAGTTTCTAGGTATGGTTTCTAAACCTAGAAATATGGTTTAGATATTTACGATTAGATAACACACCTATTCTATCAAACGGTTGATATATTGTTGAATCTGATATATATATACATAAACTACATTCACAAAGAGAACACATAAATGAAACAGAAACTGTCTACCATATTTCGATGGCTTCGTCATCAAGTAGATAGAAGTGAGTATCTACCTGATGACGAGGCCAGCGAAATATAGTAGTGAGTATCTCTTTCATTTGTGTGTTCTCTTTCTGAATGTAGTTTATTTATTTCGTGGAACCATTTCATTTAATTGTTTATATACATATTTAAATAAAAACCCATTAAAAAAAGATAGCACACAGATAGACACAAGAATAACTCACTTCTATATTTCGACCATCGTCGTCATCAGGAGGTGAAGAGTCCCGCAGAAAGGCAGATTGGCGACTCTTCGCCTCCTGATGACGATGATGGTCGAAATATAGAAGTGAGTTATTCCTGTGTCTATCTGTGTGCTATCTTTTTTTAATTGGTTTTTATTTAAAAGTCCGTTGGACCGTTTCATTTAATTGCTGTATATATATTTATATATAAAGGTGTGTGTGTGTGTGCGTGCACGTTTATGTGTAACTGTATGCAACATATTTATTGAAACTAACTTCATCAAAAGCAAAAAATATGAATAGGTATTATGTAATTGTTAAAAAAGTGACAAATATATTACAATTGCATTCCTACTTTTTCATTGGGGAGAGCTGCAGTTTTTTAGTCTAATTAAATTTAAATTCTCCCTTGAGAGTTCTTTTTTTTTTAATGGTCCAGGATTAATATCTCTTTGCATCATTTCTTAAATTGACTCATTATGTAAAGGGCGGAAGTTGAGAAGAGATAAAAATTATTACTTTACTGCCTGAAAAAATGATTTTTGTCGTGATTAACTTAAATGAAATTATTTTTCAGATAGCTATAGCAACTATTTTTTTCTTTATTTTCGAAATCAATAAAGATCATTATTTATTATTCATACGAATACTGTATAGTATAGTAATTCTTGATCTTCATGTTCAATGCTATTAAAAGTTTTTTATTAATTTTTGTTTGTTTTCTGACAATATGAGTGTTCATTAATTCTGGTATTTCAAATTACTGAAATATTTACAATTCCTGTTAATATTACAAATCTTCAGTTTCCTAGAGTTTAATTAACAACTTAGCTAAATGATTACCATTTCAAGAAACTACTCGTATGTTGAATATAAAAACTGATGAGTTAATTACCGTAAGTTATTTAATGATAAACGAGTTTGAAATACTACTTTGGAGAACATTGTTTTATACTTTAATGCTCTTTCAATTAGGCCTAAATTTCGACTAACTGAAGTGTATTTAGAAATAGGTTCTTTAAGGAGTGCCTGACATCTTAAAAGCTTCGGACTGAGAAGGTTTATCGTCTTCAGAGTGAAAAGTGGGAATTCAACCCTGAATCAACCACTTCAGAGGCTCACACCCAACCATTGGACTACCTATCCCACTCCTCCTCCAATAAGGATTTAATTTTTGATATCTTGATCCTTAGGTGTAAAATGATAAATCTAAAGGAATTTACAACGACATATTAAACTTACGAGTAAAATAGAGAAAATTTGAAAACTCACAGTCAATTATAATTTTGCTTTCCTATTGATTTTATTCAAAACATTTCTTTACTGTTACCTTAACTGAACTGTCAAGATCTCAAAAAGCTGCACTAGTATAAAATTTACCTTTTATCTATCACTTATGTGAAATTTAATGATTTCATCCATAATAATCAATAAAATTAAAAAAAAATATTATTTTGAAAATATACAAAGAGATGAAAACGTATTACTTTGAACAAATTTTTTTCAAAATTTAGAACTTTGGTGAATATTTAAAGAAATTAATGTCAAAAGATGTTTTTCAATTTGCTATATGTTTTCCCACGGCAGTCAGTTATGAAGATATTCATAATCTTACTGTTCTCTTTTAAATTTTGATTATTTTTTATCTTATAATTATTTATCCGCGTCTATTTCATTCCATTTCTAACCTTAAGAGCTGTAGATTACAAATTAATATTTAATACTACTATTGTTAAAAACTAATATTTTCTAAATTAATTTTTTTCTTGCAAAGAATGAGAACTTTTTATCTATTTTGCTGAAAGAACTACATTTTTTTTTGTAATTGGTAATGCAGTTTTAAAAAATCTTATTAACGTGAAAATTGTCTCAGATAATTTTCATTTAAAAAAAAATTCATATATACCAGTATTTTAAATCGCAGCCACATGAAAAAATTTACTAAATACATTTATTGGCTCACTGTTTAAGGTAGTTAGAGCTGGTTAGTTTAAAATTGTACCTACGGCTTACATGTGTGCAGGGTGACACTCAAATGTCTTCTTAAAGAAAACAATAGTTTAAAATAAAACTTTATTTTTTTGTTTTTAAATGTTCGTTTTTGAAATTTGCATGATGATATATGAAATAGAAAAATTTATATAAATAAAATAATGATTTTGTCTGAACATTGCTTAGAACTGACTCATTTCAAGTTTTCTTTACGTTTCATACATTGGAGAAACCGAATCCACCCTTAGAAAAATTTCTGTCGGTTTGTCTGTTTGTCCGCAAAACTTTGTCACAAGTAAACTCAGCTACCATAAGACATATAAAGCTGAAACTTTTACAGTAGATTTGTGTAGGTCTAACTTAAAAGATAGGCTCTAAACTGATTGGAAATTCAACGTAGAAGTGAAGTTATGGACGTTTAAAGCAAAAACGTTTGTTACAAGTAAACTCAGCCACCATAAGACATGGTGAGCTGAAACTTTGACACTGGATTTGTGTATGCCTAACTTAAAATACGGGCTCTAAATAGATTCATAATTCAGTACAGAAACGAAGTTATAGGGCTTTAAGCGTATTTTCCTAACTTCACAGACAAGTTTGATTTGAAAATACACAGGTGTGGCAAGTAGGTATTGTTAGTTGATTTTAATTTCATTGGAGCATATGAATATATTGCGTATTTGACATCTTTGAAAAGGTGTTTCCCAGAGTTGAGGATGTACTATCTATTAGGAATAAATAGTTTTGTAAACGAGCAATTCTCAACTTTTAATATGAACAGGCAGGAAAAATCAACAAACAAGTTCTACCGAGGAAAGAACTTACAAGTCAGTAAAGAGATTGGATTAGTGATGAAGAAGCAGTTCATTATCTAATTGAATTTCTTGACTCTGAATTTATTTCTCCTGGACTGCCTGCTCATGAGTAAAAACTTAAAGTAGGAGCACCAATCATGTTGCAATTTAGTAGCAGTAACAAATTTCATGTTACGAAACATGAGTGCCCCAAAACTGTGCAACGGGACACGACTCTGAGTTCGTGCTCTACACAGATATGCCATAGAGGCGGACATAATGACTGGATGTGGTATTGGGGAGTCTGTGCGTATACCACACATACCATTGATTTCGAGCTACTGTCTGTTTCCGTTGAAATGATTGCAAAGTCCTGTCAGAGTCTATTTCGCAATGACGTTAACTAAGGGAGACTTTATCTAACGCAGGAATTCAAGTTAGTGAGACCAAGTTTTTCTCACATGGTCAACTATAGTTTACTTGATCAGGAGTCAGAGGTTCCAACTGTTTGTTCTTCCGTGAACCTGAAGGACAGACAGCTAATGTGGTGTATACAGAGGCATTTGTTTAACACTGTACTAATAATGGTATTTTCTACTATTCTATATTTTTAATTATAGTATTAGTATAATACTATAATTGATATTTTGGAATACCAAGTATAATAGAATTTTTGATTCCGTCAAAGACGGGTACGTTTGCTAGTATTTTATAAATTATATGTATAAAGAACTGTTGGAAGATTTATATTAAAAGGAAATATTGTCTTACATGAATTGATAGCAATGGCTATTATTATGATACTTTATTTACTGGTAGAGAGCCGTAGTATGCTGATATCGTTCATCGAATGAGTGAACGATATAAGAATCGTTCATCTAAAAGGTAATATTTCAGTTGAAGCTACAAAACTGTTTAAGTTATTCAATAATTGTTAGAAACAAGCCTCGATTAAGTCATCTCTAGGGTTTATAAATTGACCTAGATATGAAAATTTAGAATTAACGTCGAAAGCAGGAAATCTAACCACAAGCGATTGATTTAAATCCAAACCTCTCCCAAAACAAAACAAGAACAAAGAAGAGATGGACTGATTTGCCTTTCAAAAAGGGAAAACCAACATCTCTGGCTTCAACCGCAGGCGAGTTTTTCCCTCTCTAACTAAAGCGGAACTCTTCGTTTACGGAAAATAAACAACAATTACAATCACATTACTGGGTCTTACGGTTTGTATTAGAAGCCTGTTTTTAGATTAAAAATGTATCAATTCTAGTTTTTTTTTGTTTTTCTCAAAAAATGAATAGATATAGCTGTGATGAATTAAAAAAGCTTAAAATGTCTTTCAATTATTGTTTATAACTTTATTTAATGATCAAACCACAATAAGAAAATGGGAAAACAAGACTAAGATCTTTGAACCGCAACAAGCGGTCTTCGTCAGAGTCAAAACTCCCAGAATATGGGGTTTTTTTGACCTGGGGTTTTTGACTCTGACGAAGACTGCTTGTTACGGTTGAAAGATCTTAGTCTTGTTTTCCCATTTTCTTATTGTGGTTTGATCATTGATTGTTATTTCACGTGTTTATGTGAAATCTTTTTATAACTTTATTTATGTAATTGAGCCTTGTTTAAAATGCTATAGTAAAAAAAAACAGCACCAAAGCAATTTCCATTTTCGTTAGCTCATCTTTAAAAGTTCATCATGCTTAATACATATTATAAAGTCATTGATTTGTTAGATTTCGTCCAACTTAATGTACTTAAAGTCATACTTATGTTATATTTTGTCATACTTAAAGAACTCTTGAACGTACTTTTCTTACATTTTCTAATTATCGGTTTGAACTATTTCGGTTATCACCAACAATTTTCTGAACCAGTGCGCTTGATTTCCCTATCTTATTCTCTCCTAAGACAGTTCAAATGCAAAATTAGAAACTGTATGTTTTTATTTTTAATTTCTCTATGTTCCTTTATCTACATTGAACTTTATTTAACTCTTTCATCAAAAAAGTGTTTTCTTACAATTTGTCGTATTTAATGAACTTGAAGTTTTATTTTGGTATCATTTATGTAAAACCTATCTTTATTGGTACAAACCTACCCATACACATAAAGGTACTAAAGAAAACAAACTCAAAAATGATGTCTGGTACCCGAAAACGAATCCATCAAAACTAAAAATACAATCTTTTCATAATAATTACAATGAATTATTGTAATAATACTTCATTATATACATTATATACAATGAATTGGAAGCCATACTTAAATTAATCTCACAGCTTTCATACCAATAAGAGGAGGGTCTATCCTGTAGGCTGCACCAGGGCCTATCAAACTGAAAGGGGAGAGGAATAGAAATGGATGCTGAAAATAAGTTCTGTGTTCTAGATTACCAAAAGCTGATCTAAGTAGTACGTTAGCTCTAGCTAAGCCATTCATGAATCCTAGGTGAGCATTGGTTCACAAAGTGGAAACTAGCGGTGAATCCAACGAAGAGTTCCCATGTTCGATTCTGCAAGGGTGTCCCTCCCCGTCCTCCTCCTGTCTTCATTGGTAACCAGATCATTCCCTACCAAACCCATGTAAAATATCTGGGTCTTATTTTAGACTCTAGATTAACATTCAAGCAACACCTCCATAAGAAATCCAAGCTTGGAATTTACTTGATGTGTAATCTATATTCTCTTTTCAAATCAAGGAATTCTCCTGATTCAGTCAAGGACCTTGTCTATAAGGGGGTTCTTCGTTCAGCGATGACTTATGGATGCTCCGTCTGGTTTAGAGATGCACCAACAAAAAAGGCGTGTATCCAGATTGTTCAAAATAATTGTGCCCGCCTTATAGCCAGGGCTCCTTGGTACGCCCGTAATGTTAATATTCACCATGATTTGAAAATGGAATCCATAGATAGCTACATCACCCGACTTACTACCAATGAAGACAAGAAACTCTCTAGTCATCCAAACTTCCTTGTACAAACTCTAAATCCTGTCGCCAACCTTCCTCAACATCACTGAATAATTACTTCATCCAGTGACTATCTGACTACCTTTCCAGTTCATGACTAAAAGCATTGAAAACTATGACTAACAAGACCACATGACCGCGAATACGACATCATTACTGTACAGACTAACTTAATATCCGACATGAATTACTGACATTCCATGTTATAGTAGCACAGTAATCAAGCAGTAGAAGGCCTCTGGTCTGGAACTGCTAGTTTCGACGTGCACTATAGTGCGCGGTTATATTCGTTGGTCGTTGGTCGTTTAGGTACAGATAGAGTTAGAGCTCGTAAATATATTTATTCGTACTTAAAGACTTTCTTAAATATAAAGATGAACCTCTACTACTTCAAAACGTCTATGATATTATTAAATATGCAAAAAATTAATGTTTATTTTCAGTATAAGACAATGATAATGGACAAAAGAGTAACTGCATTTTTATAATTATAGTTATATAAATTATGAATAATAATTTTGGTTATAATTGATGTCAACAACAAGAAAATGTTGATAGCCTTCAATTTTATCGACTTAACTGTGTAAATTTATATTAACAAAGAGATGGTACACACATTTACTGTGATGAGTAAATAGAACTATTTACTTTAGTTCAAATAGAAGAGTGATTAACGTAGCTGTACATATGCTAGATGGCAGAATATTACAGTTTGGTATGACTTTGAAATTTGCTCAGTGAGACAGAATTTTGCTTTTATAATTGAGATATATGATTCGTTAATTTACAGTGACACTCCCACGATAGAACACATATGGGTCAAAGATGTCCCTTTTTGATACCATACATTGATAATTCTACATTGGGAGTTCTATATTTTGCCTTACTCAAGTGGATTTAGAGTAGGGAATTGTTAACGAGTACCTGGCATTGTACAGCCTCGCAACAGACAGTTTAATGTTTTTTTTTTCACTTCTTTCGTGAATAAATCGAAGGCCAGAGTGGGTATCGAACTCCGGAACTACGAATCCCAACGCAAACACATAAGCTATTGATCAACCCTGACCTCCTTAATTTAAACCTAAAAACTCTTTGGAATTAGCTTTTTTGCAATCTACATAAAAAAAAGTCATTGATTTGGTAAAACTTCCAACCAGATCTTAAAGATCTAGGAAGAAATGACGTATAATTTAAATAGCTGAATAAATAAAATAAACGATCACTAGGGACAACAGTCCATATATATCGTTAACAAAAAAGTAATATTACGAATAAAAAAAAAGAAGTTTTAAATCAAAGCAAACTTCAATAAACTTCTAATACTTGGCTACGAAATAAGTTGAAGCATCACTCAATATATCTGGTCACACATTTTGTGTTTTCATGGATTGACAATATTTTTCCTCCTGTAAACTTGTAAAGAATTCTCAACATTGTTCGTTTAAATTCATTTCAAGTTTAAGCCTTAAATCAAATGTCAAGAGTTTCTCCTATTTCTAATAAGAAATTGTCTGGTGTCAAAGTTTATTTATTTACTTTCTTTTCTCTTTACAAATATCAAACTCTGTGTTTTACTTTTTTTCAGTATTAATACCTTTTGTCTGGTTCTTGAATGACTTCAGCTGATATTCTTCTTCATGTTTTAACTTTAAGTTGGAAAAAATTCCATAATTTATTTTGATATAGGTAAAATGTAATACTTTTCCAAGGTGTAATCAATCTGTAGTGTGGCTCACCTTTTGACAAAAATAATAGTTAATACACGAATAAAACGATTGTCAAATTAAAATTTTGTCTCAATTAAAACTTCTTTTATTAACTGTGAGAATAATAAAACACAAACTAAAGACGAAAAATTAATAATTTTTCTTTATTCAATAAAAGGCATTGCTTTTAATCGTGAGTAACGGTCAACTTCATTCATAAACGACACATGCGTGCATCTTGAGCACAAATTTTCAATTCACAAGAAATAAAATCAATTTTTAGTTAAACTTTAAATAATTTGTAGGTGTCTATGTTGAAAGGTTGCTTATGTTTTGAGATGAACCCCAAACAAGTTCTTCTAACATTTTGCTTCTTACATGTACAAATATTTTTTTACAACTAAGACGCTCAAAGAGCAAATTTAGAACTACTCTCACACTATATATATTGTTAAAAGTAGCAGCAGCTCTGCGCTTACGATTTTTAAGCTGGTGGCCTCCATCTTGCGGGCGATTCTTCTATCTTGTGGTTGGAGCTTCCACATGAATACGCCGCAAAATCGAGGCTACCAGCTCAAAAATCGTGAGAGCAGAAGCTGCTACTACTTTTAACAATATTTGCATACAAGAAGATTTGCTGCCGATTTACACACAATATATATATATATATATATATAAAGATTTCACATAAACACGTGAAACAACAATCAATGATCAAACCACAATAAGAAATGGGAAAACAAGACTAAGATCTTTCAACCGTAACAAGCGGTCCTCGTCAGAGGAACCCAAAAACAGTTGGGTTTTTGACTCTGACGAGGACCGTTTGTTACGGTTGAAAGATCTTAGTCTTGTTTTCCCATTTCTTATTGTGGTTTGATCATTGATATATATATAAAAGGATAAATCGGGATGCGAGATGACTTATTTGTCTGTCCGGTTTGGACTGTTTAGTATTTTTATTTATGTTTATACAAAACTAAAGTTTATCAGGGCTTGGTCAATTCTGATCAATAATTTCATGACTGACCGAGCCCTAATAAACTTTAGTTTTGTTTCTATTCCAGGGTCAATACTTTTATCAATATTTATAGAGTAAAAAGCTAATGAAGTAGTCACCACATATAGAATTTAATAGTATGGACAACGTGTTTTGAACACGTTCTTCTTAGGGCATTAACTAAAAAATACAATGATACAGTCATGCTGATACAATGTCATCAGAGAGTTACGTGTGGTATAAAGTATAAAGTAAATAGTACAAAATAAATAGAGAAGAAACTTCATACCTAAGAGTATACTCTTCCTTATGAAATATATTTCAACCATCAGAGGAGTATTTGTAAATTTCAGTATAATTTTATAAATATAGTAGTAGTTTTTAAGAGAAAAAAAAAACAATCTATACCATATAATGTAATGGTGTCAAGTTGTCGTTTAGCGTAGAGCTACCTTGGTAAAGAAAATTATATCAAATAGGTCATTGTTATTCATCGTCTGTTTAGTTTTGAGAATAACATTAAAATATCTGAAAAGACAATATAAAGTTTAATAGTTTTTATTCCGAAGCTAAAGCCAGAGCGTACGTAATATGATTAAGAGATTACACCTTTAGGCAAACAAAAGACATAAACGTGAAAAAACTTATTTCCTCAGAAATATTGCTAGTTTTATTAGACTGAAAGTTTTCTTTATTTTTAATTAAGAATTTATTTTCCTTTATTTAATCATAATTTGTCATCTACATTCTAAATTCTTACTCTATTTTAATTGTACTTATTTTTCCCTTCATCTTTGTTTTTTCTCTTTTTATATTATTTTTATTAAATTTGTTCAATAATTAAACTCCTTAAAACATTAACAATCAATAAATTATTGATTTTTTTTTCAATAATGCGGTAAGGAATCCTGATTTGTCAACAGAGTGATTCAAATCTACGTGATGACGAGGCAGTCGAGGCTACCAAAAATATGGTAGTGAGTTTTTGTGATCTCTTGAATGTCTGTTCTTTCTGGAAATTTATTCAGTTTGTAAAGTTGTTTTATTTAATTACAGACATACATACACACACATAGTTACATATATATGTATCTTCTCAACGCTAGTACTATGTACCTCTTCCTGATCATGACGGATGTCGAAATATCGAAGTGAGATCTGTAGTGACGTTCTCTGTTCTTTTCTATGTGTTAATGTATATATATATATATATATATATATATATCATATATCATATTCGACAGTCTAGTCGAAGGTTTTGTCCGGCTAACATTGTTGTTCCTTTAAATAATGTAAATTTCATTTTCTTAGTTAAAAAATTCTTACTTCTGTAAGTAATATTGTTTTATGTATCTCTGAAATATTTCTGCTTGTAATATTCATGAGTTGTAACAATCCATTTTCATATTGTGTATATGTTTGATGTTGATATGTGATTTCTTATTATCCTTTGTTTGTAGGCCTATGAAAAAGGTTTTAAATAAAACCGAAACGTTGGCAACGAGAGTTTGATTTTTTATCCTGGAAAATTGACCGAACCCCGATTAGAGAACACACCTATATATATATATATATATATATCTATATATAAATTATTGATTTTTTTTCAATAATGCAATAAGGAATCCTCATTTGTCATCAGAGTGATTCAAATATATCACATATACATTAACACCTAGAAAAGAACACAGAAAGTCACTACAGATATATATTATATTAAATAAATAAATATATATAATATAAATATATATATATATATATGATCAAAACCCAATAAGAAATTGGAAAACAAGACTAAGATCTTTCAACCGTAACAAGCGGCCTTCGTCAGAGTCAAAAGCTCAACTGATCTTAGACTTGTTTTCCAATTTCTTATTGTGGCTTGATCATTGATTGTTATTTCACGTGTTTTTGTGAAATCTTTATATATATATACATGGGTCTTCAACCGTCGCTTCACAAGTGCGCTTGGTGTCCCTATCTTAACTCTCCTGATGACGGTTCAACCGAAAATTAGAGACAGTAAGTGTGTTTCTTCATTAAATTGGTTGCCTATTTTGATCCTTTCGTATTTTCTAGATACTTTCTCAAATTTTCTTATAAACGATTTCCTCTGGCAGGGAAGAGTATATATAAGCTCGCCAAATGATTTGCTATTAGAATCCATTATTTATTACTTATGGCTACACTATAATTATACTACACTATTGAAAAAAAAGTAAAAAACACACTAGTTTCGGTTATTCATCAACCATTCTTAATGTAAAATCTATAAATAATATGTATAACATCTAATTACAACTGAAAGGTTAGATTAACATGATATGAATTGTCAGTGTTAATCATGGAAGGCTACAGTCAGGTTGGCAGTTTCAACTTGGTATACCAGTGTTACCTCCTGCTCCAGGCTTCTCATTCTTCCTCTCGCTTTTTCCTCCATACAACTTTAAAATCCTGGTGAATCCACCGGCCTGGCCATTCGTTGATGGTTTTTTATCTAGGATATATAACGCCTCTATGATCAGAAGTCTGTTGTGGTCATTCTCCTGGGCAATTATTTCCTTGTTACTGTTAAGCAATTGTCAATTTAATTTTATTGTTGGTTGTTCCAAGTGTGCTCCTTAGGGGCTCCTGCCGCAAGTTGCATGGTTAGCCTCCTTGACAATCTTGTACTGGTGGAACCAATGTAATTAGTATTAGGAACTCACAGTTTCCTATTTTACAGGTATATTTATATATTACATTGGTTCTTTTGAGTTCTTCTTTCTTTATTAGGTTATTCTTGCTTGCAGTCGTTGAGCTCTTATACTAGGTGTTAAGTTTCAAACGATCTTCTGGGTTGCGGCATGTCGTATTTACCTTAATAATAGTTTGTAAAATTAGTTCGTCGGTCTTATAAGCCACAGAGTATTGGTTTCTGTACTGTACTATATGGGTTGTTCCTTTGTTATTGGCCTCCTGCTGTCCTTCATTGTTTGGGTCCCTTCATAAAGGCACTTATTCATAGAGCTTATAAGACTTCATACAGCTGGGCGAACCGAAATCATCCTTCACGGTTCAAACCGAAAATTAGAGACTGTAAGTGGGTGCTTTTAATTTCTTTATGTTTCTTATTCTACATTGAACTATATATATAATATATAATATATATATATATATATATATATGATCAAACCACAATAAGAAATGGGAAAACAAGACTAAGATCTTTCAACCGTAACAAGCGGTCTTCGTCAGAGTTAAAAATCCAACTAGATGTAGATGTTGGGTTTTTGACTCTGACGAAGACCGCTTGTTACAGTTGAAAGATCTTAGTCTTGTTTTCCCATTTCTTCTTGTGGTTTGATCATTGATTGTTATTTCACGTGTTTATGTGAAATCTTTATAGATATATATTCACTATAAAATAGGAAAAACAATCCAAACTGGAAACAATACCCGTTCAAAATTGAAGAAGAGTAACATAAAGAGTAAAGAAACACACTTACAAAATCAAATTTTCGGGAAATACGTCTTCAGAAGAAAATAGGTACGGAGATCAATCACGTTGTACACACAACGGGTTAGTTGGCAGTGCGTCTAGAACGTTCTTGGTCTCCCTCTCTCTAATCTCTTTTGTGTAAGAAAGGAAAAATATAATTTAACTAGACCTCCTGTGACCCCTTGTGTCACTTAGTGTTACGAAATTATAGCAACAGTTAATAAAATACATTCACTGAACTTGATTAACAGGAATAACTGGTATTGATATTTCTTGTTACTAAGCCATGAAAACAAAGATTCTTATATGGTCCAAATGTTTAAAATATTTTGCTTAACATGTATCAAAATATGTAAAAAAATAACTATATTTAGTAAAACAAAAAATAATTTAAAAGTAAAAAGGTCCATTTATTTTACAACACAAATAAATGAAAGATCAATTCAAGTTATATCCACAATCAAGCATATTTAAAACAAACAAATTCTGTGAATTGAAATATTACATTTATTTTACCCAACTAGTCATAAAATAACATTAGTGAAAGGAATGTGTCTTTATAATATTACCTTAGAACATGCGTATTTAAGCTGACATTTGTTTTCAATACATGCATATTGTTATTACCACTGAGGTTAGTAAGATTAATATTAGAATTAGAAAGAACCGTCATACCTCGTAAGTTGATATCGGAGATGTTGGGGCGCTTTCGGATCTTCTCCATCTTCGTTCGCAACTAATCTATGGGGCTATTGTCGGGAGGATTTATAGTCGTGTCCACTGCTGTCTAGATATTGTTATTTCAAATTATGGCGTTATTTTTGAATTTATTTAATTATTATCTAGTTTAATTCTTAATATAATAGAACAACTAGAAATTTATAAACATAAAAAATCGGCTAATTTAATAAACGAACAGATAAACCACCAATCCGATATCTTATTCAAACCACTAACAAAAATAAAAAGAAGAATGGACGGACAATGTGACGATAAAAAGAACTATAAAAGAATTAGACTAGATAATAATTAAATAAATTCAAAAATAACGCCATAATTTGAAATAACAATATCTAGACAGCAGTGGACACGACTATAAAACCTCCCGACAATAGCCCCATAGATTAGTTGCGAACGAAGATGGACAAGATCCGAAAGCGCTCCAACATCTCCGATATCAACTTACGAGTTATGACGGTTTTTTCTAATTCTAATATTAATTTGTTTTCAAGTTTATGTTCCTAAAATTATTCATTTTAAACCTTATTATAAATACCATTGTAGTTTCATACATCTGTTTAATGCTTAAGTTCGGAATATAATTGTTAAATCAAAACTCTGTCTTTGAAAGTTTCATTTTTTCTTCCTTTTTAATGCCATTATTTGTAAAGTAATATATTACTCACTGTTTTCTTTTATATTTATTTGAATAATTCGTCATAAACTGGAATTAACAGGTATTCTAATTTTCATCTGTGTGAAAATATTTAAACAAGAACATCTGAGTTTTATAAGTATATAGATGATATTGGAAGCTAGTTAATTTTATGCCATTTTAAGAAATATTTTGTTGGAAAAACTCTGTTATTGTTATTACTTTTATCAATTTGAATTTATAGGCTTTTCATCAATGGTTTAGAAACAATCTTGGTTTAGGGCTTTCCGTTCCTTAATGGATTGCTTGAGTTATCAATAGGTCCTTCTTAAGTGATGTCTAATTTAATCAATGTTTCACGCCTTCTCTTTAAGCAAAGTACATTAGAAGTGCTAGTCAAATTACCTCTTTGATTGAATGAATCAGTGAACACTCGAGACTATACCTTGACAGATGTCTTACTTTGTTTTGATGTAACAAACTAAGAAGGACAACTCAGGAAATACTACAACCAACAGCTTTTACTTCAGCTTAGCTGTCAAAAGTTGAAACTGACAGTCAGTAACAAGCTGAAGATATATAACGCATTATTATCAAGTGAATGGAACACAACAAATTTTTCAACTTTAATATCCACCCGTTGGGTCAAATAATTTTTTAGATTAATCGCTTTTAAATAAATCCCTTAGGTCAAAATGTGTATAATTTTAATCTGCTTTTCTGATCATTAAATAAAATCGATTTTCAAGTGTTCTTACCTTGAACTTGATGTGTTCAGGTAAAAAACGCATATTGTTTGAGTCAGATTTTGAAATCCATTTATTCATTTGTATGAATAGTGATCATTATTAATAAGAGACAGAGGGCTAGTTAGCTCA
The DNA here is from genome assembly GCA_026182355.1 of Hermatobates lingyangjiaoensis. Lineage (NCBI taxonomy): Eukaryota > Metazoa > Arthropoda > Insecta > Hemiptera > Hermatobatidae > Hermatobates > Hermatobates lingyangjiaoensis. The sequence goes on along the minus strand of JAPFBL010000311.1, from coordinate 19,789 downwards.
GTAGTCATCGTACCCACTTCTGAACTGGTAGGTCCGGGGTTCGATTCCCACCTGAGCTTTGATTTATTCACGTGGGAGGTTATTTTTATTCTCGGAGAGGACGTTAAGCCATTGGTCCCAAGCCTGTACGATATCAGATACTTGTTAAAGATCCCTACTCTACATACACTTCAGATAAGAAACATTTAAGACTCCCACTGTAGAATCAATCTTCATTGTGTGGTATCACAAAGGGCCAATGCTCGGCCTACGTGTGTTCCCTTGTGGGGCTACCACTGCAACCTAAATGTTTACCTACTACCACCACTAGTAAGAGACCAGAGTAAAAACAAGTATTGTTTACTTTGTTAAGCATTTTAATCTGATGCTTGATTTTTGAATACTCTTCAGATAGTTATTTGTTACATTTTAATGGTATTTTTTAGAATTTAGTCTGAATTTTCTGTATATATTTCAAATATGTATACTTAATATGCATATATTTTCTTTTTAGAAACAAGAGTTTTATAGTAATTAAATATAAAACGTGCCTGAAAAACGACCCATAGGTGAGTAAGTTTTTAATAAAAAAAGCACCTAATAAACAAGAGACCCTATAAAGTTATTGATAAAGCAAATGTTTTGATAATAATAAGTATTTACCAAGTTTTAAATTTAGAATTGAATCAATCATAGGTTCAAGTATGATGAGTAACACACCAGAATAACTGGTATTCACCTTGGTACGATTTACTGGCAGTTGTTGCTGGGGAGAATGCCAGAAAAGACAGGTGTTTTAGGAATTGTAATAGGTATTCGAATCAATGTCTACACAATCAGCATTACTGTTTGTCAAATATTAAATTAATATTGCTATTTTTAGTTGAACAGCATCTTTTAATATCAAGGTCTCGGTATATTTCATCTTGATAGAAAGTTTTTTTTATCACTTACGAAATGAAATGAAAATGGCACTATTCGAACTCTTGATTGTAATTGAACAGGCCCAATATTTCCAATGATTCAAAATTCATCCTAATAGTTTCAATTGAGTGGAATTAAATCTAGTCTAATGATATCAAAAGTAGATAAGGCAAATCACCCCTCATATGCTGCCACTCTGTGCATGTTATCTAAGTATTCCGCAAAAGAATGGGGACTCATGATAACTAACAGCTCGGCCATGAAAGACACACTAACATGGTGAAGATGGTGCTGCTCTAATGTGATCCAGACCTTGACAGCAGCTGCGATGGAGAGATACCTGATTCACTGATCGAGTCTGTGTGCCATAATCCACACAAGAAAACTTGTCTCCTGATTTTCAAACAATTTGTTCCTTTAAAAAAACCTGAAAATTCTTTTGAAGATACGTGTAAAAAAAATCACTTGCAAGTCTTTAAAGAAAGTTGGTAGTGGAGCCGCAGTGAGCCATGGCGATATTAACGGAAATGAACAAGTCGGCCACTTGGTGAAGCGAGGATGGCGCTTTTCTCAATAATGACTTCCACTTTCATTCTTGTCATCTTGATCCGCTATATATCCATCCACCCTGAATGGGATGCTGATGCCTGCAGAGGGCCACAATACTCTAAAACCTTTCCAGGAGGGGGTGACAGTCGCTACATTCTGTAGCTCTAAAGAGCATTATTGCCAGACAAACCAGGTACTCAAAATAAAAATCGGTGAATACCCACTTTGTTATTCTGGAGAAGAAATGACAAGTAACCACTTTCTGACTTGTTAGACACTAGCTGACCTGCGGCCAAACCAGAGAGGGCATAGTAATGGTCAACATGGTAATGACCGGATGTCACGAAAACGAATGACTAACCAGACAAGAACAATAAAACAACAAGAAGAAGTGTTAGAGAACAACAACAGGTGCAAAAATAATGTTTATTTACGACGCTAATAAACTGTAGGAAGTTACATATAACAAACTACACAAATGGCACGTGGGGTCACTTAACGATCTACCATGCTCAAGGCAGCTTAACTTCCATGATCTGTTTCTAACTCTTGTATCAACATGTCAATGACTTTTCTCAGTAAAGTCATATCGAGCTATCTTCTTTATTTGATTTAGAAATCAATACTCTGTATACTATTTTTATATCTCGCAGTTGTTTGTACTGTTTAAGCCAACTTCAACCTTCTTAACTTGTTTAGCTTCTCTTTCACTCAATAAACTTCATGCTGATCTGCTCTAGTTTTCTAAAAACTTTAAGGTGGGCTGGTGTTAATTATCAAATCATTTGTCCAAGAGACAAATATTTGTATATATATACTTAAAATAAACTGTGACACATAGAAACATAACAAAGACTCATTACGCCATTACGGTCGAAATATTGAAAAGTGAGTCTTTGTTATGTTTCTGTCTATGTGTCACAGTTTATTTTAAGTGTAATCTGTCCTGCCTTTTTTCGAGTATCATGGTATATATATATTAAATAAAATAAATTCAAAACGAAGGAAACACACAGAAAGACACAGATATAACTGACATCGATATTTCGACCATCGTCGTCACATAAAATTAAAATTTTTTAAAAAATTAAAAAGCGTCAACATGAACAAAAATTATAGATTAATCTGTTTCGATGTGAAGTCTCTTTTTACGAATGTACCTGTAACTGATCTGTTGAGCTTACTCCAGGAGGAATTAATTAATTATTCCCTTCCCCTTCCATCTACCACTATAATAGAGTTAATTAAGTTATGTGTGGTAGATTGTCATTTTCAATTTGAAAATAATTATTATATACAAAAATTTGGTCTTGCTATGGGTAACTGTTTATCCCCCCTCCTAAGTAATTTATATATGGAGTTTTTTGAGAGTAAAATGTTAAGCTCAATTTTGCCCAAAAATGTTAAATGGTATAGATATGTTGACGATATTCTTTGCATTTGTCCCAAATCTTTAAATAAAGTTGATTTCCTAACAAAATTGAATTCATTAGTGCCGACAATCAAATTCACAATGGAAGAAGAAATAAGTGGTAATTTGCCCTTCTTAGATGTCCTGATCCATAGGTTACCTAATGAGTTACGCTTTAGTGTATATAGAAAACCTACGAATGTACTTGCATACGTTCATTTTTATTCTTCGCATCCAAAAAATGTTAAAATTTCTGTTTTTAGAAATATGTTTTTGAGAGCTTTAAGGGTTTCCTCTCCAGAATTTCTTAATGAAGAGATTAATAACATTAGGTCAATTGCCCTTTCATTAAAATACCCCTCTTCTTATATCGATTTAGCTTTGAAGGGTGCTAAAAAAACTTTCTCTAATACTTCAAAAGAGCCCCTTTTATTATCAAATTCTATAGTTTTGCCATACCACGAATCATTGGACCCCCTTCCAAGATTAGCCAAACAACTTGATTTTAATATAGTGTTTTCTAATCGTAATAACGTGGGTAATATGTTAATAAAAAACTCTCCAAGCGAATTGGAGTCCGCTGGTATTTATAAAATTCCGTGCAAAAATTGCCATAAAATTTATATTGGTCAAACCGGTAAATCATTAAAAACACGTGTAAAACAACACCAATATAACGTAAGTAGACAGGAAAACAGTAGTGCCTTATTCTTGCATATAAAAAATGAAAATCATCATATTGATTGGACAGGAGCTAAATTTATTACCTATGAAAAATCAATGTTGTTAAGAAATATTATTGAATCGTCTCTAATTAAATTTAATAGATCTAATATTATAAACATTAGTAACGGTCTCTTCAAACTTGATACTTTCGTCACGAGGGCAATAGCCTCTTCAAAGAGGGTTGACAGCTAGCGGATAGTTTTTTACTTTTTCTTACTGTACTCCTTTGTTTCCCCAAACATCCCTTTCTGGACATTAGTCCTTTCCTGTGCTTTCACCCTTTTAAAATACCACTCTTCCCTCCCACTCTTCTCAACTCCTCACCAGATGTTTTCTGCATCTAGTGTTCAGTTGGGTTTTTGACTCTGACGAAGACCGCTTGTTACGGTTGAAAGATCTTAGTCTTGTTTTCCCATTTCTTATTGTGGTTTGATCATTGATTGTTGTTTCACGTGTTTATGTGAAACTTTATATATTATATATATATATATATATATATATATATATTAGTATAAATAGGGAGCAGACCTTCTTTTATACAAATTGTGTTAAACAATAATCAATAACCATAATAATTAATAACATAATAATTAATAATAAATATTGATGGCCAACCAGAGTTTTGCTCAAATAATTCACCAGCTAAATCAACATGATTTGAAATTATCAACAAAATATGAAAAACTGCTCAAAAGAAAGGTATGTTTGATTAAGGCAATTCAGTTTAACACAATAATATATATTAAAAAACGGTCTGATATAGGACAAATAAAAGTTCAAAAATAATCTTAATTAGCAAATAAACTTGTAAGACACACAATAACAGACTCAAGTTTTAGTTGTATTGTTTTCAGTTGCATTGTGTTGCATATATATGTTTGGTTTTGTTGATATTCCACTTTATTGTGATCAGTTCTTTTCATTACGCTTCTATTGTTGTGATCACTTCTTTTTGTTATCAATAGGTACTTTATTTGAAGGTAATCGTTTGATTGTTTCACTTTAGTCTATGTACGTGTGTGTGTGTGTGTGTGTGTGTGTGTGTGTGTGTGTGTGTGTGTGTGTGTGTGTGTATGTTGTTTGTGTGTGTGTGTGTGTGTGTGTGTTGTGTGTGTGTGTGTGTGTGTGTGTGTGTTTGTGTGTGTGTATGTTTGTGTGTGTGTGTGTTTGTGTGTTTGCGTGTAAGTATATTTGATTATTTCTTCAATTTTTTTTTAAACTACATAATTTGTATTTCTATGAAATTTATTGTTGGAAATTTCAAAAAATTACGTCTCCACATAAAAAAAGAGTTTTATGTTAAAACTGACAACGCTTAGTGTTTGATACTCATAAGAACACTAAGTGTTGATACGCGTTGTTTGTTTTGACATTCTTTGAAATTCTTATTTGTGCGGAGACGTTATTTTTGAGGTTTCCCATCATGAGTAAATACCACACTATAAAAGATTGAACAAGTAATGAAATTTACAGTACTTTTTGAGTTACTTCCATAATGATAAGTGCGTCTATGACATCATTTCTTTCACTTATTGAACTTTATAACATGTAAAAAAAAGAAAGCCAATATAACTCCTTCATGAAATATTATCACAAAGATAAGAGCAAAGGGAAAGCTTTTGACAGAGTAATGAGCTACAGAATGCTATTACCAAACTGCTATACCATATAGGGAAGTACATCTCAGCCATTATTTTTTTTTAACTTTGTTTCTTATTACATCTTTAGATTTCTTCCTACATTGCAAAAAAATAAAGTTATTTCACACCTCTTCCTAATATGTGTATGCTTTTAGAATATTTGTTATGTTCTTCAGTAATATTTTGCTAATATTAATAGAATTAAATTGCAATAAGTTTACCATTTTAAGAAATTTAATAGATAAGTGCTAAGTAAGATAATAATGAATCATTTTCACACCCTCTGGGTTACTTTAAATAAATAAAGTTATGACTAATTATAAATCTGTTTTCAGGTCGTTTAAGGAGTAAGCAATTACAATGATTATCTCATTAACAGTAGACGCAATAAACCAGACTGTACACAAACATGAACTTTACAATTTATGAGTTTATGCTGAAATTTTAGACTGTGGGGTAAAATATTTTCTTGGCTGGATGATGTGCTTGTGAATGAAAGGTCACTACAACTGCAAGCAGCGCAGTTAACATTCTAGTAGACAAATCAACTGAATCGCATCTTCAACGTCCTTGAGTGATATCGGTGGGGGGGGGGGGGGGGGTTTGCAGTCAGGTTAGCCTAGTGGCTTGCATACTCACTTGTGGACAGGTAGGTAGATTCAACTGCCCTGGTCTGGCTCAAAGAAGGAAAAGAAGTACTAGGAGAATATTTCTTTGACAATCTTGAAAACTTAGCATCCACTGGTATCAGGGATCTGTCTAGATTTATTTTATTTATTATGTCATATTTATTATTATTTTATTCAATCCCCACCTGGCTCTCGATTTATTTTCCCGGGAGGTGAATAAATCTGAGCACATCGTCCCTGGGAGAAGGACGTTAAACCACCGGTCCCGAGCCTGTACGATGTCAGGTACTCGTTAAAGATCCCTACTCTAAATACACTTGAGTTTGGCAAAATTTAGGACTCTCACTATAGAATCAATCTTGATTGTGTGGTATCACAAAGGGCCAATGGTCGGCCTACGTGTGTTCCCTTGTGGGGCTCCCACTGCAACCTAACCTAACCTAACCTTATCTCAGTGGCACTAACCATATGTATGAATATAAAATTCAGGATCTTCATTATTAAAATTTTCATTGTCTGCTACTTTAAAGGGCCAATATCCTGCCTAACTGTGTTCTCAACCTTTGCAATTTAACCTAACCTCTCACATTTGTGGTAGAGAGAATGACCTAAGCTGACCTAATCTAAAAATGACTGTAGACTGTCTATTTAATATAGGGTTCTAATTCTTTAAAAACAACCAAACAGCTTATCCTTCAAGTGTAGTTGTCAATTAATTGAAAAGAAGAGAAAACATGCCTTGTAATGACCATCAAAGGTCAAGGATAAAATTTTACATGTGCAAAAAAAGTATGCTTAAATTTGTTAATGGAAGAGAGAACTTGTATCAGATAAATCAATAGAATGCCTTTTAACTGCAATCTAACGCATTATTTTTATAAAAATATATGAGATTGTATAGTTTATTATCAATAAGTTTTGTAATATATTCATTACATTGAAAAAACTGGTAAAGAAACCAGTATATAAGAATGCCGTTGAAACACGCCTTGACAGTCACCCACAATGCTTTTAGTAAAATTAAAGATGGTTGTTTTTTTAACATTCTACTTTTTCTCCAGCTGTTTAATATTTAACATTTTCAAAAAAAAAAATATGGTAGCATAACAGTTGGAATTTGGCAGTTATTTAAAAATATTTCAGTAATTACAGTAATTATCTTCATATGGTTTATAAGAATTATATTCCATAAAAAAACAAGTGCAGATATTTCAAATAAGCAAAAATGATTATAAATACAAAATTCATAAATAAAACAGAAATTTCATTACAGAATAAGATTTTGCAGAGTTATAACATATAATTTTAAAATTGGTAATGAATTAGGTATAGTTATTTACAATTAAAGCAATATGAATAGAACGTATAGAATTATTTACAAAAAGGCCTAATAATCATGAAATCATTAATCTTCAATGAATTATTAATGCTTATAGATCAATTAAAACAATTTATTAAAAAAATAGATGCATAGTAATAATATATAAAATAATTTTATTTCTAGATCAAAAGATCTTAGAACCGTTTAGTTACCTTTATAAAAGTGAACGTTAAAAGTTTATCCAAGATAAATATTACTCAAAAATGTTTTATCGTAAAACATCAAAACAAATATTTATATACTAGAGTACATACCATCTACAAAATGTAATTCACTCCCGAAATACGGCTCTTATGGAAGTCAACATCAGACTTTATTTAAATATCTTACTGGAAAAGGATTTATTTTCATCTCATATAATGTAGATACTTTATTTATTATTTGCAAAGAAGCAAAATATTCTTCTCAATAAATTTAGCAAATATTGATTTTATTATAAATATTAAGAATAAAGATTTAGGTATAAATGATTTATTTCATAATTAATTTTGATTATTTTATTGCTAAATAATATAAATATAATTAAAGTTACAGCTAGAGAACACAAGAAAAAGGATGAACACTCTCGAATCTCGATAATTTAGGCGTCTTGCCGTCTGCAAATTATCGAGATTCGAGAGTGTTCGTCCTTTTTCTTGTGTTCTCTAGCTGTAACTTTAATTATTTGTCCGTTTGGACCGTCTGATTTCAATTCAAAGTATATATATATATAATCAATTATTGAACCACAATATGAAATAGGAAAAAAAAAGACTAAGATCTTTCAACCGTAACAAGCGGTCTTCGTCAGAGTCAAAAATCCAACTCTTCCTCTCTGTTATTTCACGTGTTTATGTGAGATATTGTATATATATATATATATATAAAGATTTCACATAAACACGTGAAATAACAATCAATGATCAAACCACAATAAGAGAATGGGAAAGCAAGACTAAGATCTTTCAACCGTACAAGCGGTCTTCGTCAGTTGGGTGTTTGACTCTGACGAAGAGTCTTTTGACCGTTTGTTACGGTTGAAAGATCTTAGTCTTGCTTTCCCATTCTCTTATTGTGGTTTGATCATTGATATATATATATATATTATATAATCCATTACTTGCCGTTGTGTCTACAACGTGCTTTGTCTCCCTTTCTCTTTTCTCCTGAAGACGGATTACCCGAAAATTTGAGTCTGTAAGTATGTTTCCTTACCCTGTGTGTTACTCTTCTTGAATTTTAAACTCGTATATATATATATATATCAATGATCAAACCACAATATGAATTGGGGGAAAAAAAAGATCAAGATCTTCCAAGCGTACCAAGCGGTCTTCATCAGAGTGAAAACCCAAAACCCAAAAACTAAGATCTTAGTTTTTTTTTCCATTTCATATTGTGATTTGATCATTGATTGTTATTTCACGTGTTTATGTGAAATCTGGTTATATATATATATATATATATATAATATATATATATATCAATGATCAAACCACTATATGAAAATGGCAAAACAAGACTAAGATCTTTCAACCTTAACAAGCGGTCTTCGTCAGAGTCAAAAAACCAACTGATTTTTATCATATATATTTTGATCATATAACTGATCTTTATATATACATGTACATATTATATTATATTATAATGTTGATAATATATGTTGATAATATAATATTATACAATAAAATTATGTACATGCCCTGCTTTCCAATAACTTTACAACTTTAAGGTATACAAACGAGGAAAGTGCGGTTCATTCATGATTTGGTACCCATTTAGACTATGGGGAAACTACATAAAAAGACATGCTATTGGAAAATGATGTCACCCATCCAAGGATACGTCAATTCGGTGATTTAACGAAAACGGTTCCACATTTTTATGATAGTTGGCGACATACAAAAGATTTGGGGTAGTCTACATTCAACTTTAGTATACCCAAGTAATATATCATCAAATTTATGGACAATCGATTTAAATTTGGTTTTATTTTGCTTGGGCTGCAATTTAGGTGTATTATGAAAATCTTTAGTAAAACTATTAAAAAATTCATGGGCAACCCAATTTAATAACTTAATTTGTTTCAATTGTATAATATGACTTTTGCCAGCTATAACAAAAATCTATAACATGGGATCATCGTTCTACAACAATTAGGCAAATTACTGCACATGAAACTGAATAGTTCAGTATAATTTTCAGTATGACATCTTTTTTTAAAGTATTTTAAATGTATGGAATTTTTATAATGCACTGTTTAATACAAAATTTAAGTTCATTAAAAGTACCAGAATTTTGAATTAAATTAGGACTTGATTCAGCTTCATGTATGATAAATGGTTTTACCCTTGTTTCAAGTCAAAAAGAATATAGTGTTTCAACCACAAAAGCTATATGTTTGTTAAACATTTATTATATTTGCCATATGTTTTGACTTGTAGAGTTTTGGACTTATTGCTGACAAGTACCTACTCAGTCAAAGGCAGAGAAACGTCATGAAAAATAGATTTGACGGAACTCAAAACATGTAAATCAGTAATGTTCTCTAGATATCACTATTTCTATCTCATTATAATTTATGAAAACAACATAATTAATGTGCAACTATATTAGAAGAATTAAAAAAGCGCAAACTTTAAATGAATTGGTTGAAATATTTGTGTCCCCAAAAAATATGCTTTTTATGCACATAAGCACACTTACGTACACACAGGCACACGTATGTCCACGCACACGGACACACACACAGAAGTACCAACTGACAAGAGTTATTTAATTGGATTCAAACGGGATTTAAAAACATATATTATTGTTGAAAATCTACAATTTTGAAATTTTGATCAGAATGCTGAAATTACATTCTATCTATATCTTAATATACAGAGTAAGTGAAAGTAAAAATAATAACTAAAGTGTTAAATAAATGGTTTTCAGATTTGGTTTACATAGAAACAATTAACTTTGCCTTAGCCGGGGTCTGGCTGAGAGAGAGAATTTATTTCTCTTCTGAGAGAAGTGGTCTGCATGCTATTAGGTCCCTAAGGCATGTGTGCTATTTGCCTTATTGTTAATCCACCATTGGTTAACGACCGAGAGGGCAAAGTTTAGCCAAAATTTTCACTCCCGGGCCGTTCCAGTATCAAGTGTGGGTCTTCTCACGGAAGTTCCTCCATCTTAGGTTAACCATTTTCATGGCCTGGGGTTGGCTTAATGTTTTCCCATTTCCATTTATATGTATCTTTGTCTTCATATCAAAAAAATGTTATATTTACAACCCTTGATTCATAGATATAATCGATATAGTCTGGACTTTTTTTTAGGTGACCTAGTGGTAATTAAAACCTTTTTTTTTTCTGTATTAGTACCATAGTTAACTTAAAACGCCATATCACACTTTCCTGGAGCAGGGTAATAATTTTTTTTATTTGTGAATCGTAATGGTGGATATTACTTTTCTTAGGTATTGATAACCCACTGAATAAAACTCATTTTTGGAGACTTTTGTTGGTTACCATTTTATCTCAGAAGTGAAGTTTTTTTTTATGTTTTTTTTGAGTATCCCGAAGCACGTACCTCTGTAAAGGAAAGTTGCCTGACAGTCTGCCAGCAGGTGCAACGGTGTTTCTTCCTCTACTTTTTGCAGAATCTGCATAAATGTCCATTCAGACTCCCTACGATTCGGGAGAAAGTAAGTTTCTTTCTCCTTCTTCGGGTCCTTAGGTGCACTTGTGCGAGATTGACTCCCATTGGTTAGCGCTTTTGGACCCTCTTTGCTTTCAGAGGATGGTCTCTGGACTTCTTTCTCCTTAGTATCATACGGGGGAAAATCCCTGAAGCTCTATCGGTGGTATTTTGTCCTCTCTGGTAGAGCGTCGCATACTAGAGTAAGGCTATTTACTTAAGAGGGACGTCTGGTACCCTTGAGGCTCCGTTTGTAATACAGTAACCCCAGTACCATCCATCCTTTGGCACGGATTGCATAATACCTTAGATTGGGGCTGAGATAAGAGGAGAGGATTTGGTAAGTTGGAAGGAAGTGAAACGAAAGTGGTCAGGCGCAGCCACCTGCCACCTTCTCCTCCTTTTTTGTTTCTCCCTGCATATATCAGGTTAACAGGGTAACATCACGAAGGCCGAAAGTCGTAGTTGAGTGCTAGTGGCTATAAAAGGTGCATAGTCACTCCATTTCTACCCCAGTCTGTAACATGGAACTGCTAATTACAACGTCCATTTCAGTGTGCGAAAAAGATTCGTTGGTTATTTTATTCTTGTCTTTAGTTTATTTGTTTGTTTCTCTGTAAATTTTGATAAACTTTTAGTGAGCATCCCTCTTTTGATAAATCCAATGATTTTGATATTTGATGTGGATTATCAAAGCAACCTCAGTGGTTTGTATAATTAATGACGAAGTGTTTCAATTAGCAAACTTCAAATTAGTTTGTATTATCATGGTTGAAAAGTTAAAATAGATGTCTTAAATCAAAACAGGTACGAAAGTAGTGTTGTCCTGAATCATTGCATCTCCCTTTACATATACCACTTCTTTTGTGTTATTCTACTCCGGTTTATATGTAGTTGAATTTATTACTTTTAATAACAAAAACTTCTACTGCAAATGTTACTAACCCCCAAATTCATTCACTCGAATTGCGTAACTTTGTGTTGTTTATTGTCTCTATTTGGATAACTAACTTGTGATCATATTAATTGCTGAAACTTTTGTACAGCAAAGCAAACTAGAATCTCTCATTTATTTGTAATAACTGTTCTATAAAAAAACTGTTAAATCCAATCAATTTTACATGTTATGGCTAAAATTATGGTTTTATTACATCTATTATAGATAGACTTAAAAATTTTTTTATGAAAGTTTTTTTTATGCATATGAGTATTTATAAATGAAGTATAAATAAACTTATATATGTTATATGCTATCATAACTTCTATGATCTTTGCCTGGCTGTTAAAATCTCCACAAAAAAGAAGTTTTTTATTTAAACTGCACGTTTCAAACATTTTGTGTTCATCATCAGGTTTTTTACCTCAAATATTTTTTATTTTATAATATTATTATTTTTGGCACTATAGAGGTTTGTAAGAATGAACTGATGAAGAATGATAAATTATCAATTTTGTCTTATAAATCTCTGTGAGTAAACAGGATATATATGAAGTAAGATTGAATATATTTCTGTAATAATTGTTTTATTATTATCAGATTTGATAAATTCAATAGTTTGTTCATTATGAAGTTAATGGCTTAACTACTGCAAATGTTAAGCCATTAACATTGGATTACGTGTCTTGCTGAATATCGTTCACTAACTTGCTATTGAAATTATCACCTTCACAAAGAACAATAGTAAGCAAAATAGAAGCAATTAGTAAAAACGTCGTGAACGCAGAATCTGCAATAAATATATGTATAAATATTTACTTGCCGTTGCATCTACAATGTGTTTGGTCTCCATTTCTCTTTTCTCCTTAAGACGGATTGCCCGAAAATTTGAGATTCGTTCAGGTCCCAATTATAGTGTATATAGAAACCTGAAGCATGTTTCCTCTTAGGAAAATTTATGTAACTTCTCACAAGTCACAAGTGAGAATGGTTGGTTGCTTATTAATGATTTTCATTGCTTCATTGCGATGGAAATTACTTCAGTTGTAAACTTCATTTACTGAGGATGGATGCATCAAAAAGGATACGTTTTAGATAGTAAATCAAGAAGCAACAAGACTTCAACTGATTGCTTAATTAAGAGAGGTCAGGTGAATATATTCATCGAATAAGAGCTACCGTGCTGCACTTTGAATGATTAAATAAATTCAATGAATTCATGTAGGAGATGTAAAACATGTTGCATACCACGATTGGAGAGGAAAAATACATTTCGTCTTCACAACAAGGATTTAATTACAGAATGAGTTTTGTACACTTAATGTTCTTCTTCAGATACATCTGTCGCTGTAAGGTGTTGAGTGATTGGGGAGCTAACAGAGTGTCAACTTCAGAATATAAACTCAAGCGTGGCAAATGTATCGTCGGTTTGATTGTATTGTATTCTAACATGAATATGTTACTAGTTATGTGAATCATTTTAATATATGTACATTATTTATAGTCGTTGTAGTAACATTAAAATGTTGTTAATTGAAAAATATCCATATTCATCGAATTGAAGCAACAGATTTTCCTGGAAAAGTAAAAATAAAGCAGATGCAGATGAAATTTTATTCGTTTGATATGATAATGAAGACAGATTTTTTGAATAATTTGAACCGTTATGTTTGGTCTATTCAATTTACTTTAATTGTTGAAGTTCATAACAAATTGCCTTTTTTCGATTTATGTTTGCTTCAGATTCGTTCAGGTCCCAATTATAGTGTATATAGGAAGCCGAAACATGTTTCCTCTTAGGACAATTTCTATTTCATCCATGATACTAATGTAAAAAAGGCTATTTTTAGAAGCATGTTTCTAAGAGCATATAAACAGTGAAGTAAAAAATTCCTTCAAGAAGAAATTGATCACATTTTTAAGTTAGCTACAGAATTAAGATAGCCAACTAAACACTATTAACCTAAGTCTAAACTAATGTATTTAAATGCCAATGTAGTACGTAATTTGTACATATAGTTAATATAAGTAATTAAAAAAACCTGATGATGACCCACAAGGCCGAAAGCTTGTTATATTAGTTAAGTTTCATTGTTAATTAGATACAGATATTTATGGTCAAGTGTTTTAACCGCAACTCCCTATTATTACGTGTCTTGCTGAATATCGTTCGCTAACTTGCTATTGAAATTATCACCTTCACAAAGAACGATAGTGAGCAAAATAGAAGCAATTAGTAAAAAAGTCGTGAACGCAGAATCTGCTATACATAAATATATGTCTACAACGTGTTTGGTCTTCCTTTCTCTTTTCTCCTGAACACTGATTGCCAGAAAATTTAAGTTTGATTTGCCTAAATATAGCCTTTCCGTTTTAAGAACAGCGGTTGAAACCACATTACAGAATACTAACATCCCATTGTCTAGACTTTTGCACCCTCTTTAACTTGGTTCTCATTCAGTTCTCACAACGAAAAAGCTATATATAGACAAATCAAAGTTCATAAGAAGAAACTTATAGGCAGAAAATACTCAGTCGTGTTTAACAAAACATATATATATATATATATATAAAGATTTCACATAAACACGTGAAATAACAATCAATGATGAAACCGCAATATGAAATGGGGAAACAAGAATAAGATCTTAGTCTTGTTTTCCCATTTTATACTGTGGTTTGATCATATATATATATATATATATATATATATATATAGTTTCAATATAGACAAAGAAACATAGAGAAATCAAAAGAACACACTTACAGTGTCTAATTTTCGGTGTGAACCGTCTTCAGGAGAGATAAGAGAGGGAAACCAAGAGCACTGGTTCAGAGACCCTTTTTTTGGAGACCCTGTCTCAAAAAAAAAAAAAAAAAAAAACTAGGTTTCCCTCTCTTATCTCTCCTGAAGACGGTTCAAACCAAAAATTAGAGGCTCTAAGTGTGTTCTTTTGATTTCTCTATGTTTCTTTGTCTATATTGAACTATATTTGTCAGTTTTGGATCGTATTTCCAACGAAAAAGGATATATATATATAGCGGCAGTCGCTTGCCACTTCCTGCGGGACTCTTCGCCTCCTGATGACGATGATGGTCGAAATACAGAAGCGAGTTATTGCTGTGTCTATCTGTGGGCTATCTTTTTTTTAATTGGTTTATATATATATTTGTGTTCTTTCCTATCTGTTAAAGTTATATATATTCTATGTTTTGTTATTGAGGGCTAGGTCAAATAAAAGGAAATAAACTCCTTCCTAGGCCGACGTTTTGATGTATTTGTACATCATCTTCAGGGCTAAAATTAGGGTAAGAACTATAATACATTTACCAAAATAATCTACAACTCACATAGAGAACTAACACAAATTTTTGAGACCAACAGATACATACATCTGTATGTAGAAAATAAAAGTTTATTTTTTTTTATTTGACCTAGCCCTCAATAACAAAACATAGAATAGAATAGAAGAGGTCAAGAACAATTTTTGGAGTTTATATATATATATATATATATATATATATTAGTATAAGTGGGCAGCAGGTCTTCTTGGAGACAGATGGAATTAAAATGTGCAGCAGTCTCTGCATTAACGACCTTTCTACTGATAGCCTCTATTTTTCTCACGATCGTCCGTTGCTCTAGAGGTAATTTCCAAATGTAATTGGCCAGAGACATGTGGACACACAAGTAAAACTACTGATAAAACTAAACGACTATATTAAATTCACAATACACCAGAAATAAGCTTGTTTCTTTTTAGTGTATTGTGAATTTAATATAGTCGTTTAGTTTTATCAGTAGTTTTACTTGTGTGTCCACATGTCTCTGGCAAATTTCATTTGGAAATTACCTCTAGAGCAACGGACGATTGAAAAATAGAGGCTATCAGTAGAAAGGTCGTTAATGCAGAGGCTGCTGCACATTTTAATTCAATATATATATATATATAAATGAATAATAATCAAAATAACACTTGATATAATAGATGGATTAATTTACCTCAATGAAAACAATTTTTTAAAAACAATGCTCTAAGGCCTTTCGTTAACACATCTTCGGAGAGCAAGTGAACTAAAAAAACAATAAATACTTGTTAACTTGGCTGATTGAAATTTCCAAAATTGATGGCAACCCTGAATGTGTTTAATAATGAAGTCTTCATATGTTTAATTATCCCGTTAATCAAAACTTCATCTAATTTGTAGAGTCCTAGGCTATTGTTCATCAACCTCTCATAAAAGTTCTTTATGAGGGCACTTTCTACGATATTTCTCTTCTTTCTGAAGATACGTATATTAATTCATTTGCTTCATTCCAATTAATCACATGATTACTGTCTCTTATGTGAATGAACAAGGCACTGTTTTCGTCCTCTCTTCTGATGGAGTATTTGTGCTGTTTTAATCCTTGTAAGAAGACCTTTGCTCGTCTGTCCAATGTAAGACATTTCACAGTCAGTACATGGTATCCTGTAAAAAACAGTCCTTTCTTTTTGGCTTATTATTAACAAGTCTGTTAAACAAGTTACCATCATTACTGAACACAACAAAACGCCCAATCTTTTCATAAATGAAGGCATATCTTTCAAACAAGGACTGTATGGAATGACTAACAAATTCCTTCTTGTGAACTGTTCTCATTTTTTAATATCATGGATTGTTTCACCTTTTTTATGATATTGTCGATTAACCTTTTTGATACATTAAAGAATCTGCAATTTTGTAAATATTTTTGATTTCTTCATCTAAAAATTCCTCACTGCAAATTTTGAAATGCCTTAGAGCATTGTTTTTAAAAAATTGTTTTCATTGTGGTAAATTAATCCATATATATATATATTAATATATATAATATATATATAAATATATGATGACACCCAGACCACTCTAAGGGCTTCTGAGGAAGCCTTCATTTGGTTATTGGGTGCAAGAAATTCCCCTGTCTAAATTTAATCAGATGATTTTTTTTATTTTATTTTTATCTTTATTTATTTATTCATTTATTTATTTATTTATATTTATTTTTTTCTCGTTTAATTTTAGTTAGTTTTATGTTTTTTTCCTTTCCTTTCTCTTTTTTACTTTTCTCCTCCCTTTTACTTAAATATCACTTTTATAATTTTTTTAACTCACAGCCTACACTGGTTCACGTTGGTAAGATGGCTGCACTGCGTGTCATTGTATCGCGCCAGTTTACATCGGCCAGTGGACGCATTTACGTCTCCGTTCCTTCATTCTTTCTCCTTTTATTTTATTTTCTTTCTTTCTACTCTCCTGAAGACGGCAAGACGCCGAAATAATCGAGATTCGTGGTGTTCGTCCTTTTTCTTGTGTTCTCTAGCTGTAACTTTAATTATTTGTCCGTTTGACCGTCTGATTTCAATTTCAATTCAAAGTGTATATATAATATATATAATATATATATATATATATATATATATAAGTTATGTAAAGAGTTATTGTGTCCAGTTTGTGTGTTTCCGTTTATTAAGTATATTTTTATAAAATTAAATCTTAAATCTGGCTCACTTTTTTTTCTATAGTTTGAATTTATAAGCATTGTAAATAAAGCCATTGTAATTCCATACAGTTTTGCCAACAAATGTTTTAAGGAGCACTGATTCAATTGAACAGTGGGCAACTACAAAGCATTCCGCACAGAGAAAGACAACACTGGGTCTACTCGACCAACATCAAATCCGATTTGAGTGCTATAGAAACACCGCAAGCTTTTCACAATAACGAATTGAAAACTATTTCAATAAATTTAGCAAAGTGTAATAGTTAAAGGTCTATTCACTGGTGTTATAAATGTTAACTATATTAAATTATATAAATTAATGAAAAATTTTATGTCATAAATATTTATTTGATTATTCAACAAATTTATTTTTTATTTTTTCTTTACCAGTTAGTTGGTTGTTAGCACAAAATGATTAATCAG
This sequence comes from Hermatobates lingyangjiaoensis, assembly GCA_026182355.1. Taxonomy (NCBI): domain Eukaryota; kingdom Metazoa; phylum Arthropoda; class Insecta; order Hemiptera; family Hermatobatidae; genus Hermatobates; species Hermatobates lingyangjiaoensis. The sequence goes on along the minus strand of JAPFBL010000311.1, from coordinate 2,003 downwards.
TTCCTATTTAAATAAATATAACTAAAAGTACAATTAAAAAAACACAAAAAACATCCAAGATTTTTTTTTCATTTCGGTTTTATTGCTGTCTTTATGAGAGAAGTAAAGAAATAGAAGGGGAAACACAGGATTGGAGATGTGAAAGCGTTCACCAACCAACGGATATAATAATAATAATAATAATATTATAATATAATATATAATAATATAATCAATGATCAAACCACAATAAGAAAAAGTAGTGCCTTATTCTCGCATATATATATAAAAAAAAAAAAATGAAAATCATCATATTGATTGGACAGGAGCTAAATTTATTACCCATGAAAAATCAATGTTGTTAAGAAATATTATTGAATCGTCTCTAATTAAATTTAATAAATCAAATATTATAAACATTAGTAACGGTCTCTTCAAACTGGATACTTTCGTTACGAGGGCAATAGCCTCTTCAAAGAGGGTTGACAGCTAGCGGATAGTTATTTACTCTTTCTTACTGTACTCCTTTTTTCCCAAACACCCTTTCTGAACATTAGTCTTTCCTGCGCTTTCACCTTTTTAAAATACCACTCTTCCCTCCCACTCTTCTCAACCCCTCACCAGATGTTCTCTGCATCTAGTGTTTCAGTTGGGTTTTTGACTTTGACGAAGACCGCTTGTTACGGTTGAAAGATCTTAGTCTTGCTTTCCCATTTTCTTATTGTGGTTTGATCATTGATTGTTATTTCACGTGTTTATGTGAAATCTTTTTATTTATAATAATATATTATATAATAAAATATATAATAATATAATATTATTATTACAATATATTATGAATATATATTCATGTATATTTTAGTGGCATATATTTTAGTAGAAGCAATATTAGTATATATGAGAGTGGTTCTTTACCAGGTGTTGGATACTGCCTTTCCAATGTAGCGTCTATGTTTGTACATTTTGTATAATTGTTTATTATTCAAACTAATTTTCGTTAGAAATTTTCATATTTTTATATTGACAATCTTTAAACCTGAACTTTATAGTTTAGTATGAATAAACATGTGATGGAATCAGTGAAGTTTAAACCACAAAGAAAAAAGCAAACATTAAAAAAAATCCTCTGAGGCATTTCACTTTGTGTCGTCAGATTGAAAACAAAGTGAAAAATCAGTTTTACTTTACTTTAGTCATTACGTTATAAGTCTAGCAAGACATTGGCTAAAGCTCTTTGAGAATAATTAATACTCATTTAATACATATAGTTTATAGTGGTTTATTGTAACATATATATATGTATATATATAAACAAGATTTCACATAATCACGTGAAATATCAATCAATGATCAAACCACAATGCGGAAAGGGAAAAAAAACTAATAGCTTTAAACCGTAACAAGCGGTCTTTGTTAGAGTCAAAAACGCAACACTGTTTTTTGACTCTAACTTTCAGTTGGGTTTTTGACTCTAATGAAGACCACTTGTTACGGTATAAAGGTCTTAGTCTTTTTTCTCTTTTCATATTGTCAGTCACTTCATAACCTGATGAAAGACAAGGACTTCATTTCGATGACAAGGCCTCAGAATGTTATAGTGAGTTTCTGTGTTCTTTCTGTCAATATATATATATATATATATATATATAAAAATAAAATATTATATATATATATATAATTAATTAATATAAATATATTATAAATATATATATATATATAACGAGTTCGGATACGAACTCGTATTGTGTCCAGTTTGGATCGTATTTCGTTTTATCAGTGAAATATATATATATATATAGCGTATATATTCCACAATAAAACATGTGAAACAATAATCAATGTTCAAACAACAATAAGAAATGAGAAAAAAGATTAAGATCTTTCTACCGCAACAAGCGGTATTCGTCAGAGTCAAAATCGAACTGACTCAGTACCAATCCATATCTAACGATGACCAACGTAATTATGGTGGAAAGTTCGTATCTGTTGATGTCTGTCACTTGGACAATCAGTGTTGAAAACCC